>VZTY01031378.1:78388-233467 GCA_013400935.1 Turnix velox
GGGCAGGAAAATCTTTGCTTACCTTCGGACAACCCCTGTGCTGAATACCTATGGAGAGTATCACCCTTTCCTATGTATCAACTGAAGAACCTAGTTAAAGTAGCAAGATTAGCCTTCTGTTTTGGTGCTTTTCCTAAGGTTTTTGTAAATCTGATCTTGTAAACTCTTCAATATAAGTAATGTGAAACAATACCTTGTAAAAATTATTAACATACAGATAATGAAAACTTACAGTTCAAAGACTGATTTTATATGAATATTCTCCTATCATGCAAGTATTCTCTGTAGCCTATTTTCCAATTGGCTGTACCTGGTTAAGAAAAAGATTATGGTTTTTGAGTAGTGATATTTGCATTTTGAATGTGAATATTAAATTACTTCTTAATATGTCAAAACAGGAAAGAAAGGTCCAACCTTTCACCACAGTAATAAATTTTTCCACCAGTGTTGTAAGTAATATAATTATAGCTTAATTATCTACACATACATTTATTGCTTCACTATATTTATACATAGCTTCTACTCAGTTTGTGCCAGTTATAAACTAGTATAAATCTACCACTTAGTGGAGTTAGTGCTGATTAACACTAATGTAACTGGATAGAATCACTTGTAATAGACTTAGCTCAGAAAATTCACTCTTCAAAAACTGTTCAAAGATATGTTTAAGTGGGGGGAAACTGGTGATTCTCATCCCTCTTATCTGAAATTGGCTTTGAAATCTGTCAATCCTTTCCTCCTCTGTGTCTCTCCTCCCTCCATTCTTTTGCCATTTCTTGTAGTTGTAATGTGGTACGTATCACTGTGGAAGTCAAGAAAACCTTACCAGGTGAAGGACTTGGGTAAATGCTGTTGGAGTGATAGAGTAAGAGGTCAGGCAGACTGAAGGTGCTCCACCAGCATGTGTAGCATGGATTAGAGAAGGAAGTTCAAATTTGCTTCAGTATTCAACCTGTTCTTGTCATATAAGGCTTTTCTTCTTGTGTTCCATTGCTGGTGTCAGTGCCAACCCAAAAAGGGCTGTACTTCTCACACCCTTCCCAAAATAGCTATTCCTTGGAAATGCCCATAAACTTTTTTAACTTCAACTTGAAAGTTAACTTTAACAAAGTTTGCTAAAATTTTTGTGGTGAACTGTATGAAACACATTACATCCCTCAAGTTTTCATATTTTTGTTATTCCTGAAGCCTCTGACTGTACAAACCAACAATAATAAAAAAAAACTTTTGCCTTGATGTGCATATCAATGTTGCTGAGTACTGGCATTAGTGTCCTTGGGAGCTCAAGACTGTGTGGGATTAGACTGGACTCTGCTTAAAGATCATCTGGTCAGTGACTTGTGGGCTGGGGCATCACTTCAATGTACAGAATAATGCTAGTTCAGTGAAAGTGCTGGGAGATTATTATATTTCCACCCCACGCCCTTACACTGACTAAAACTCCTCCATTAGGAGCTAAGCCATTTCTGCTGAAATAAATGCTAAATGACTTGACTTTGCCTTTTATAGTTGGTATGTGTTGAAGTCCAGAGGAGACCTATTTCTGTGCAGAATATGTCAGTTTCCCAGTAATGATCTCCTGAAAGTCTCCATTTATACAGGGAAATTATTTTACTGCTTTTAAAGGAAGCTGTTGCATTTATGGATTCTGGCAACTTAAATCCACCATTAATGGGAGAAAAGAAGCAATAGATTAATACACTTTTTTCTCCATGCATTATGCTGTTTACCTAATCACAAGTTCATGAAGAAAGATAATTCAGATGAAAATGCATTGTATGAATTTTGCATGACAGACTGACTTCCCATAATTGGCTAACTAACATTAACTTCAAAGTTGTGTTTCTTGATGGGAAAATTCTAAAAAAAATATGAATGATAAAGGCATTGATTTTTATGGTCTGACACCTTTCTCAAGATCCTGGAGGGGTAATCACAGGCACTTGGCAATAATGGTGTACGACTGACTTGGGTGATGTACTCCATCTCTGTGACTGCTAATGAGTCACACACCTTCTTCTCATTTCTGCCTTTGTGCTAAAGGTGTGAGCAGATCACAGTCATCCTGTGTAATATTATGAAATGGCCTGATCCTGCAAACTTTTGCTTGTGGGAAGTCAAACTTGACTTTACCTGTGCTCATGCAAATAATAGCTTCAGGACTGTTCTAACATTTGCAGGAGGCATCACTTTCTAGTTATCCAGGTTTAGAGTGCTTAAAGGGAAAGACCATTCCATTTCTTCCTCTGTGAAACAATAATATCTTGATATGATTGTTCTCTAGAGCAACATAAAATCATGCCATTTAAACCAGTCACTGATTTTTGTCTTACGTTGAACAACAGGGAGCTGCCTCAGTGTAGTTTGGATACACTGTATTTTTTTCATCCCTACTTAGAACGCTTTAATGCTAAAGCTAGAAGAGAACATAAAATGGGCTGAAAAAATAAGTTAGGACCCTTTGAAGTCAAGTGAGAGTACATAGCACCTGACACTTTGGTCTTCTGTGAATGGCTGATTAGAAGTAATTTCTGTGTATACAGGTGAATTCTTGACTGAAAAACCAGCCTTGCCTGTCCTTGTGTGCACGTGTGTGTGTAGTGTTGTTTAAACATCATCTAAAATATGATAATTAGTGAATAAATTAAGAACCTGTTTGTTAAATTATGCATGTATTTGAAAACAAAATTAAGTTGTGTATATTTTTTATATTAAATATGTAAATGTTTTTATCAACTAAGCATAAACTCTTCCATTTCCCCCTCTCCCTATCAATCGTGTCTTTGTAATGATGTTTTTTTTTTTATTTTGCCCTTCATTGACATTTCTTTCAGAAAAGCATGGATACATGTCCATGTCTATACTCCTTGTCATGTACCTTCATTTCTGGCTTATGTTCAGCTTCTTACCTATAGCCCTAGGCATTGCTGTCTGCTCAATAGTTTCCAACCCCTGTAAAGAAGAAACAAGATGACGTATTACTTTTTAAACATAAACCACACATGACTAAGACCTAATAATTCACTCGCTCCCACTAGGATGCTGAATGATTAAGTCTGACATCAGTCAGTGCCAGTAGTGTATTTTTGATAAACCACAGTTGTCTGCTGTGTACTCCAACATCTGTATTTTTCACACCAGAGGCATCTGTCTTGTTCAAGATAATGAGGGACACATAGCACACTGCTTGTGCAAGTAGTAAAACTGATAGAAACTATACTAGTTATCATTCTACATCCAGCTCTTTTCTCCAGTGATAGCAAATGACATATTTGGACCACTTTTTATAGAAACCATTTCTGGGAACATACTTCTGTGACCTACAGTAGAACTTGTAGAGACCCATCCTCTGATCCAATTGCATCTACAAGTGGCAGAGAAAAGAGCTCAAGATTTTTTTTTCCCCCTATTTGTTGTTATAGAAAGACTTCACTATTCACAACCCAATATACTTTGTTATCTTTAGAGATTGAAGGAACTCGCAACACTGTATGTTCTTTGGAAACTACAAACTATGTGGTGTCAGACATCTATCCTGTAAATGAATATTTAAAATGGTAAATTTTACTTTGGCTCTTTAACTCTGATATAGGAAGAATTACATTTCTTTATATGTCATAAATGCTTTTGAGATAATATTCTGTGGAAATTATTCCATGATGATTTGGTTTATATTTTCTGTCTCTGTGTCATAAACCACGGATCATTGATTGTTGAAGTTTTCTTGATTTTTATGCTTAAAAGTGTGAAGTTAGATTAGTCAGAAGGTGGGTATCTCTTTCTCTCAATATTCTTCATGTGTGCAGTAGTACTGTCTTCTACCAGATAACCTCATTATGATTTCATACTTCTTTTTAAAAAAAAAGTTGTCAGTATTTAATGTTAATAATCTATTTTAATTTAAGAGACCTCTTGGAACGCAGGTGAGAAAGAAGAGGTGCTAATCTGACATTTCTAAGGTAGCAGAAGCAAAATGAGAGCAAAAAAATTTCTTATATCAAAGAAAAAAAGTTCAAAATCAGGAAGTCAGTGCTGTGACTTAGCAATGTTACCTCTAGCCATGTATTTGCAGCTGGTATTTAGCAGCGTCAGCACTCTATCTCTAAAGGAGATTGTGGAAAGTGGTCTTTATCAGGTTTTTCTGTGAAGGGAATGCTTGACTTTGATCACAGTTAAAATGATGGCATTCTCAGTACACGAAACACTGCAGATAGTTGGCAAATGCAACTGCTTTGTAGTATGTCCTTTAAACTCTAATGTATCACTTAATTCTTGAGAATATTTACCAGGAGATGTCCTAAAAGGGTTAAGAAGCTGCTCTAAGAAAGGCTAAAAATGATAGACTGGAAGAAAAAGAGGTAGTAAAAATTGAAGGATATAAAAAAGCAGAGGAATGTGGCTGGGGAATAATAAAATAAGAGAGAGAAGTTAAACCAGTGACCCTTGTCGGCAGTGAAAAGCGGGAGATTAGAAAATGTTTCATGCTAATTTCCATGGAGATTTCTTTAATTTATCGAAAATTACTTTCTTCTGCTTTGATTTGTCCAACTGCCTGCCCCCTCACAGCTTTTTCGGGGTGGTCCTACCCGTCACGCCATGCTGAATATGGGCCTCATTTGCCCCCACACTGGGCCAAAGCGTCGTGAGATTACTGAAGCGTCTCTGACGTCTCTATCAGCTTGTGCCACCACAATGCCCTATTCCCTTTCTTTCTCTTTCTCTCTCTCTCTCGCTCTCCTCTCCCCTCCGTAACAGTCTTAGGATTCCTGTCACATGATGGCTTCATCGGGGGCCCCTTGCTGAAGCATTTTCACTTTTCTCCTGATCCGTTCAGCTTGGTTCTCTCTGCTGCCTGGGATATCAAAGGAGATTTGTGGGTCATTGAGCCATAGACGCAGAATATAAAGTCATCAGCCTGCCTGGCAGCATCAAAACAACAAAAAAAAACCCCAAAAACCAGTCATCATTTGCCATCTTCATCCTTCAAGTGGCAGGAGATTGTTAGTCTCTCTTACAAATGTATATTGAAAGCATTTAATTTCTAAAGGATAATCAGGATGTAGAGGTACCAGCTAAGAGACCTTAAATATTAGAGCTCCTTCTAGGGCACTTCGGATTATAGCATGGTGTAGTAAGATGAAGAAGCTGCTTATATCTCTGATTTTAAAGACACAGGCTAATATTAATGACAAGCTGGTATTTTTGCAGAATAATGAAGTAATTTGGCTAACATCTTCTACCTTGTCACAGATCATAATGAGTTATATCCATTTATTAGCATTCTCAGCTGGTGGAAATTGATATCACTTCCTCAGTCCACCCTGGTTGAGGATTTGATTCAAACTCTTTATTTGGGAATGCAATGAAAGATTCATTATGGTAATCTTTCCAAATGTAGCCATTACTTTTGTTTGAATCACCTCTGCACAGTGCCTTTCTGAGCACTGGGGATTAGTTAACACTTAAGTGAGTGACCATGGTAGGAATGCCAGGATTGATTCTGTATTGCATTGAGTACCCTACATGTTAAGGGGAATGATGGCACTCATTACATGCAAAAGGTGAGGAGTACAATACAGCAGCTAGATTTGAAATATCTATCTTAATGTCCATTGTACCCCAATTAGAAACAGGTTTGTTTGAAGTGGTATGGAACTGTTGGGGGCTCTAACTCCTTTTAAAAATGAGTTCTCATTAGTCTCTTCAAAATCAGTCTTTAAACCATGCCCTTAAATGTCTCCCTCAGTTCCCTCAGGACAGTGAACTTGCATATTAAAGACCTTCTTTATCCCATAACTAAGCCTGCTATGTATTCTGCTAAGCTTAAGGCTATTGCTGCAAGGTGACTCACCTAGATCGATTGATTTACTGGGAGGTATTGTGTGCTGGGGCGATGGAGGTTTGGCTGTGGCTACCTAGAGCACACACTGCAATAGGAACTCTGTGAGGTCCTAGGGAAATAATCCTGAAGGAAGATGGGTAATGGATGATGCCACAAACATTGGAGAAGTCAGACTGATACCAGGATTTTATGATGGCCGGTGAACAAATTCTGACAAACTACAGATACTGCAAGCACTTTAAGCTTTGTGTGTATTTGACAGGCAGGAACAGGGGAAATTATTCCAGATTCCCAGAGCAGGGGGAGATGTACATAAAAATATAGTCCAAACCCACTAACCTTGTGCTGGATTCACTAACCTTGTGGTCTGTCATACACTGTTTCACATACAACATCTCTTACATCTATTTACCTCTTGTTAATTTAATTGGGGTAGGACTTTTTAGTAGGATACAGGATGGCAGGACTAGAAATAATGGATGTAAATTGGAAGAGGGTAGATTCAGGACAGATATAAGAAGTTGTTCTATATGTTGAGGGTAGTGAAACCCTGGAACAGGTTGCTCAGAGAGGTTGTGGATGCCACCTCCTTGGAGGTGTTTAGGGCCAGAGACATTGATCTAGTGGGAGTTGTCCCTGCCTATGGTTGGAAGTAGATGATTTTAAGGTACCTTCCAACCCAAACTATTCTATGATTCTATTACTTTTATACAGCTCATGGACTATTGAACTTCTCTAATATAACTATATCTCTACATATTTTCTATATAAATGTTACCAAACAATTTTTGTTTCTTTATATCAACATCCCTTGCCACAAGCACCTTCTCATGTTGTGTCTTTATTGGCTTTCTCATTTCTGTACAGCTTGATGTGGCAATATATTCTTCTCTTTCTAGCCATCATCTTCTCTGTTTCTTCTTGTATTTAAATCATGACTACATAAATTACTTTAAATTCCCTCGTGATCAAACATGATCATGCAGAGCTTGAAGTTAGAAGGAATGTTAAGTGTTCTCTAATTAATTGCGTAAATGTGGAATGCAAAAGTGAAGTGTTAACTGGTAAATTCAGTGTGCAGTAGGCTTTCTCGCATGTGCTCTCACAAATGCTTGGGATACTAACTGTTAATAATTGTTTTCCAAGGGTGATCTTTTATTCTTTTTCCTTTAATGATGCCAAAGCTTACTAATGTATTGATAAAGCAATATCGAGACTAATTTTGTCACACCTATTGTCTATATACTTTTTCCCTTCAGTTGTATGTGCCAACATAGGTGTAAATATGTACAAATGCATACTCTGTCATGTTGCTGTATGGTTCAGAAACAACCAACATTTACACAACTATGGTTGATTACTTAATTCATTTGAAGTGTAAACAGTGTACTTTTTAGAACAGTTTATGACTGGGCAAACTTTTCTCTTTCAAAACTTACCACTTCCAATGACAATTCTGTTTGATTTTATAAGGCAAGCCTTTGTAGTATGTTCCATTTTGTTCCTTATGTTAGAAAAGGAATGCTTCACTCTCCTTAGAAGTTAACCTTAAAAAGGAACAGTCTACGCTATTGTGGTATTGACCTTGTTCTGGTAAATTCATGTTTTCCTTTACCTACATTGCAGTATCAGTGTGAGATGTTTACATCAAGGATAAGGTTAAATGTTTCTTTTCTGAGGTCAGTTACTGTAATTCTTTCTATGTATATCTCTGAAAAAAGAGAGCAATTGGGTAAGAAAGCAACCTGTGGGAGCTATACCAAAAGTATCAATTCTTTGTGTAAATTCTACCCCCACTTTGACAATCTTGTCTGGACAACACTAAAAATATGAAGCAAGTTGTGGTTGAATTCACAAAAGCTTATGAGAACTTCTATTTTACATGGTCTTCTTATGTAAAAGTTTAAACTGCCCAGATTTGCCTTAAGTTTTCATATGCTTCAGTGTTCTCTTGAAGTTGTTAGAGTTCCACGCTTGAACCAAAACTTTCTCAAAAATAAGCTTTGCACTGTATTTTGTTTGATTTGGACACCAGTTTACTTTGGAAAACAAAGACAGTGAGAATTAATAGTCAAATTGATGAAAAAAAAATATAGTTTCAGTGTTTGAATATAATTGTGGAAATTTGAAGCTGCTTTGAGTTCTCTTTGAGAACCCAGAATATGTATGTTATCTACACCAGATTTGTTGCTGGCATATAAAGGAAATGGAAAACATTTATGGAGCATTTATCTTGTCAATTTGCCCTTGAAATGAAATTTTATGTGTGGAGTGTGATAAAGCAACTTTTTGCTGAGATATTTAAGTATTTACTGTCTAGAAGAAATCAGATCTGGTAGATCTGTATTGGAGTTAGATTCCTAAGACTATGTTGAATGTTCAATTGTGTATAAATACAGCAAATTCCAGCTTCTGGAATTTCATTTCTAGTGGTTTTTATTGCAGAAGACTTTGAGATAGGGGTGAATAATTTGGGGTAAAACTTGTAGGACAACCAAATCGAAAATATACAGCCAGAAATCAAAATGCCTGTTCACATCTATGACTCTGGATGATGGTGTAATGCTCAGTAGTCCTTATTTTTTCCACACAACACAAATCTAAACTGGAAGGCCAAGAATTCTGAATACAGTTATGGTGACCTAACAGAGTAACAGGAAACTCTTTTCAAATGTGTTATTTTTACTAATTATTTCTCATGCTTGCTTTTCATGGTCCTGTGCTAGTACTTAAATATAGTGGCTGGCTCACCTTGATGAAAGAAGAAATTGCTTATGAAAATGGAAAATTTTATACCCCTTTTCACTCCACCCCACCCATTTTGATCTGTTCTAATTATTTTCATAATGTAGACCCAGTAAAGATCATACAGTAATGCAGGCAGCATTTGTTGAGCCTGTAACTTTAATGAAATGTAGTACTGTATTATCCCTACAGCTAAGCTGAAATCTCGTAGGAAAATACTGTTAACTGATTTTATTCTCTGAAATATGATCAAAAAAAACACATTGAAGGTTTTGTATTAAAGGGTCTTGCAGCATACCTACACCAAGCATCTTTTTCTCTAGATGTACTGTGGGCTAACATAAACACAATTAAATGAAGTGTTTCCTTCCTTTGGGATCTTAGTATAGCTGCAGTTAATAACAGAGCACTGCATTTCATTAAAATTTTGGGACTGAGGCTGAAGAACTTAGATATGGAAAATATCAAATGGAATAGCCAGGAGAAATAGTCAGCAGAACTTAGTACCTAGAGCAGTGCCTCCATGTGTTTTGTGCATAATCATTCCACCAATTATTCCTAATTTAGTTGATGAGTTGACTTTTTTTTTCTTCTGAAAATAGTGTTGCTTTTTGCTTCTACTTGCACCACCTCCATTTTAGAGTCAAGATGCTTGATATGGAGAAGCATACCATTTCTTTCTGTCCCTTCCCCACTAGAACTTGATTGTGTGAAGCCTGCGAGAGGTGGTGTCTGGAGCTTTCTGATGTGCAAGGCACTGTTTTGTAAGGATGCTACTGATAGTAGTGTAGGAAGGCAAGGCAGATTTGTAGAAGTAGCTACTGGCACTCCAAATATCTTCTGTAGTTGAATTTGAAGGGTTATTAGGGTAGAAGTGCCTTAGTAATAACCAAAGAATGTATTTGCTGAACAGAAAACACAGGTGCACCTCACAGTCCTTCTGCAAGGGGCACTAGGGTCTTACTGCAGGTGGAAAGGACATAGGATGTAGTGAGCATGCATATTCTGCCAAAGGTTATCCCACTGCAAAGAGCAAAGATCAGGTTCTCAGATAAGTGGCAGCTTTTCCTATTATATCTGTGAGTCTGTATTTGGCCCACAGCAAGTAGCATGTAGTCATATCTTGTCCCTGTCACTGCAGCCTCACCTGGAGAGCTGCAGCATGAGGTGTAGTTGGTATCAGACCTAATTCAGCAAAAGACATTTTGTGTTTGGTTTTTCACTTCTATACAAGCTATTTCTACAGAAGGTCAATAATTGTGAGCTAAGAATGTCCTTGGAGTGACTTTCCTGAATTTATTTTTACATATTGGATCTATATCACAAGTATGGAAAAGTAAGTTTGTCTGCATTGTTTGCAGGAGGTACTACATTTGGCAAAGGTATTCTTAATTAAAGATAAATAGGTGATGTCAGAATAATGAAATATGTTCATCACTGAAAAGACTGAAATTTTTAGAACTACATTACTGAAAAGATGTGTAATGCAGCTAATGTCATAGCTGTGGAAACTCTCATTATTTATTGTGCCCTGCTGTCTGTATTTTTTTTCCTCCTGTTTCTCTAAAATTTCAAATAGATGGTTGAAAAGTACAAGTCAGTAACTGAGCAAACAGAACAGTTGATGTTTTCAATGACAGTGAGGTAGATGAGTGAAGCAGGAGAATAAATGAATTTGAAACCCTTTGAAAATTTGATTCTATGCTTTTCATTGATTTTTTTTTTTTTTAGAAGAAAAAAATCTGCTCATGCTGGTATGAGTCTGAAGTAATTGCAATGAAAGAACAACCTGCATGTGACTTAAATATAAAGAATTGCATTCTAGCCCCACACTATTTGGGAAGATTACAATTAGTATTTCCTTTGTTGATTTGAATCATCAAGCCATAGCATTTTCTCTCTTTTCCGTTTTTGTGCTGTTTGTTAGCTGTAAGCAATAAAATATTCTTCTTTGTGTATTTAAAGAAGAAAAAAAGTAGCTTTGACTGGAAAACTTTAAAACAAACAAACAAACCAGTCAGTTTTCTCAGTGCCCCAAGGACAGCAAATGACAAAACTGGCAAATCCAAAGCCCCTCAGGAAAAAGAAATGTTGAAGTTACTCCAGCTGCAAAGCCTGATCTCAGGAAACTAGGGCAGTATATTCCTTAAGCTCTGCTCTTGGACTGACCAAGGAAACTTGAGATTTATTGTTTTGAACTTTAGCTCTCTTGGGTTGGTGCTGTGTCCCTGCCTAGGTGAATGGAGGCCATATCCATAAATCAGATCTTAGTTACAAAAAGCAGTGTCACAAAACTTCCTCTCAACAGTAGTGATTTCTGCTCTGGTGTGAGATTCTTGGTACTTGGGTTGCTGAGAAGCCTCAGTAGAGTTCACTTGTATGTAAACAAGGAATTTGGCAGGAACTCAATCCCTTTCAGCAAAGTTTTCACGATACATTATTACCCATAAGGGAACTTCACTTCCTTTGCTAGAAGAGTGCAGCAGCTCATTTTATTCAGTTCCTGTCTTCTTTCTGTCCTCTCTTTTAGCATTATCATATGCTGTTGTCTCTCAGCTTTCATGGGAAGATTGCTGTTTCAGAAGATTAAGATGAATCTAATTTTATGTTTCAAATCCACATAAAACACGGATAGTTATGGAAGCTTGGACTCATTGTGACAGCAAATTCAGCCTCGAATGCCCTGCAGGGAATTATGTCTTAACATGTTGTATCTCTTTTTCAATGCCTGTAAGGCTATTTCTTCATCACCATGTAAACTGCATGGTGGGGAATGCCAACAAAAAATAACATGTATTGGAAAATAAAAATTCAGTGTAAATAAGGTGTAAGATACAGTAAGCTACAAATGGCTTGTTCTATTTAAACCTACTGGGTGTAAAACAGAAACAAGGGACACATTTCTGGTTGTCTCACAAACTAAAAAAATCTATTTAATATTTGTTGACAGTATCATTGGAATTCAACTCGCTGGCATCTGATGCAGTTAAAGACAAAATAGATAGAATATAAACCAGAATTATATTTGTATGTGATGGTAAATGTTTGTTTCTAGTACAATTCCCTTTGGGAGTGATGGGGGGATGGGAGATAGTCTGTAATTCTGCTTTTTCATTTGCAGCAGTCACTAATTTCAGATGAGTTGTTAGACCACACGCGAGTAATTTTCCTAAACAATGGCTTCAATTAGTGGTCAGATCCAGCTTGTTGGTGTTTTAGGCTGTTTTCTCACCCTGGTCTGTACAATAGACATTTTGCAGATGTCATGCCGCGTTCTTCTAACAGCTGTGTGAGATTTCCTTCTGAAGAAAGTGTGCAGAAAAGGGAAGTTGGGGGGCCCATTTGCAGAAATGCATGCCTGTGTTTGAATGTTTAATTACAGAGATTGCTAGGCAAGGCTGCTGCTGCCTGCCACCACTTAGCACTTACACAGAGGGCTGAGTGAGTAGTGGGGTAATGTGTTTGAGAACATGTTTGCTAAGACCAACTTGCAATTCATTCTGGCTGTCATTGTTCATAAAGCTGGATGGCATTCTGCCCTGCACGAGTGCACGTGCATGAAAAAAGAGCTTTCGTCCCCAAAAGGAAAAGAAAATGTATCTTCAGACTTTGGTCAAAACAATTTAAAAAACAAAAAAAAAATATTTGAACCAATTCTAGTAATATATAATTGTCTTTTTCACAGGTGCTTTGCAGTTGGTTATTGACCTTAGGATAAAAGAGTAGAGATCAGTTCAGATAGAACTTCAGCACAGACCATTGCAAATCCAGGGAAAGTAAGAACACTTAGGCAGGATCCTTAGCTGTATGAATGTGGCTTGTTAATATGGATCTATGTATTTATGCTTGAATTAGTGTATCTGAGGGAACAAATGACTTTGTGCTGGACAGGCTATATACACAAAATTACTTCTCTTGTGACAAGAGAAAATGGAACATAAAACCTAATAGACAATAAATCTGGTTTATATTTTCCTGTCTCTTTAATCAGTAGAGAATCTGGGTGTTTTAACTTTAGGGTCGAATTATAAAGTGAAATGTAATGTTCTTTCTTTATCAGAAGTGTCAGGAAAAGATTTTAAAGGTCTAATCCTTAGCCAGTGTAGATTAGGTGACTGTGTTAATTTGTTCCAGCTGAAGATTTGACTTTGCATGTCCTTAAATTTTCAGATTTGTCCTGAAGTGTGTGTGTGTGTGCTTGTCTGTCTCTCACACTTGTTTTTTTCCAATTATCAACTTAGTGCTTGAAGCCAGTAGATAGTAAAAGACACTATGAGCTTCCAAAATATCTTATGGATCCATTTTGGTCAAATGTATTGATATGAATAATACTGATAATAGTGATAAAACTCATAGACATTAATAGAGCTGTTGGTTCTCTTTTGTGAGCTAAAGAGATGGTAACAAGTTGGTTACTAGATAATGGAAAAGCCATGAAGAGGGAACTGGAGAAGTGGGGGACATGACAGGAGAGGAAAGGCCAAAACAGAAACATTCTGCTTGCTTAAGTGCTCTGGTTGTTATTGGCTGTTGGACCGCAAGCAAAAGATATATAGCGAAGTATTCTTTTAGTAAATAAAGATTTATGGCAAGCAGTTGTTTGCTAAATGATGTGTGCAGTAATCATAATTTTAAAAATATTGCTTAAGATACATAGATATCAAGCTCCAGATTTGTCCTTAAACTGTAGACTTATCACAGCATGCAGCATCTGAACTCAGTGTCTCAGCAGCACTGATAAGCTCAGCTTTTCAATGTGATATCTCCAAAAATTAGGAAGATGGAAGAATAGCTTGGTTAAGTCACTTGGTAGTACTTGCCTTTGCCACAGCATTAGCTCAAAACACAGGATGACAGTTCTCTGCTGGAGGCACTTCTTAAAAAAAGATGATGTACTTGGATGCTTGTGGCTATCAATGATTCCCTGACATTTTTCATAAGAGCCTTGGCACCATCTCTGTTCCACCAGGTGACCTGTGCTCATCTGGGAAGCTATTGCTCACTTCCTGAGGGTACAGCTTTGCAGGTGCTGGCAGCAGGGCAATCTCATTAGCAGGCCCATGTCGTTGAAATTGGCTCCCTATGTATATCCACTTAAGTGTGAATCTAATCATCAGCAAAACTCTCAGAACTTGTTCTCCCTGCAGCCAGTATCAGGAAGGCTGATGTACTTTCAGTCTCGTTAGGACAATTCAGGTTTCAATGGAGGAAGCTAGATGACACGTGCCTTGTATTTAGTTGTCATTTTAATAAGAGCAATTATTTTCATTATGCCTTCTAAAGTTTTGGTAACAAGAACTGGAAAAACTTTGATGCTTTTACAATTCTTATAGTTCACAGCAGTATTTGCAGAAGTACAGGAGAAATGAGAAATGATGTGCAGGCTGTCAAGAATTTCTCCCAAGATAGTAGAAACGTGCCAAAAATTGTGGAGTATTTTCATTTGGTGACAGGTTTTTACAATAAGTCTCATAATTCAGCTGGCTCATCTGTAAAATCACCTATGCTTTTTGTACAAGTGTAAGAAATAAACTCATATTTGAAAAATACTCTTGATTTTCCTAGCTCAACCTACTTGTGTTCTTACAGTGAACCATTAATAGTGTTGTTCTATATATGCAAACACAGGATATGGGTTTTTTTCCATACTTTTAGCAAATGCTACTTAAAGTTTTGTAGATGGAACCGGAGCCATGGTGTCTAGGAGGCCAAGCATTCTGACAAGCTTGCTTAAGTGCAGCAATTCAAGTTTCATAACTAGCTACCCAAGGGGACTGTGTACTAACAGCATCCTCCTGTACTGGCACAGTGTATTGGGAAAGTCGCAGGAAGTCAAATGAAATTGCTAAGTCCCTTCAGGCTTCAGACCTATATGGTGGCATGACTGCTGAAAAATAATAAAAAGGATGCTAAAAAGTGCTGTCCTCAAATAGTCAATAAAAAACAGGATCTGTGCAGAATTGATTGTATTCATCATGAGATTTTGCCTACTTACAGTATCAATTAGGGTTATATTAATAGGTACAATTTTGAATTTACACTGCCATTAATTTTAATGATGAAAGTTATCAGTCAAAAAACAAAGTGAAGATACTTGCTGTAATGATTTTTGTAGTCTGGGCATTCCACAAGTTAATGCAGTTGCACCTTCATCTGCTTAAAAATAATCTGGCAGTTTGGATTGGGTCATCTGTGTCCCTTTTTGGACAACTGAAGTTATCGAGGAGCAATAGTGACTCCAGAACAGTCACTTCTCTGAGCTGGGATGGCTGTTTTTACCATTTAAAATGCAGCTGTTTTCATATAAGCAAGTGCTACCAAATCCATGGATGATTGTGTGTTGGGAGAGTGAGATACAAGATTTTCTGGAGACAAGTCTGGGTCCATTGGGGCATTGAACTTAACACAGGAAGAGGATAATGTCCTCCCTTTAATTGCGTGTGGAAGTCAAATATATATATGCATAGTAGATTAGAACAAGGGATGTGCCCTATATATGCAGTTCCTCATTAAGTATGGTCTGCAATCTGTGGTGGCATGTCCTAAAAGACTCTAAAGAATTGGTTCCATAGTTCAGATGTGATGTGATGAGAGCATAGGCTGTAGATTGTGCCTGGCTTGTCTGTGCTCACTCCTGCCTCAGCTTTACAATCTGTATTCATGTAGATGAAGAGAAGGAGTAAGTTGTACTGACATAGATGTGATGCAGATTACTTCCTTTACATAGATGATACAGTTTTATTGACCTTGACTCCATGGTCTGCACAGGCTCTCATGTAGTAGTGGGGCTTTTGTTTTGTTTTCTTACTTGTTTGGTCTATTGAAGTGCAATATAGATAAAGAACCATTACATTTTACAACTAGACATGAGATGTTGCAGTATCAGGGAACTGGAATATCTAGTGATACGGGTTGTTGTTTTCCTCTTATGCTTGGTAGCAGTTTTAACCATTGAGTTGCTCACAGGATGTGTTTCAACAGGAGGATTAGGGCCTGGTGTTTAGGTCGCTGCTGATCTCCCTGAAATTGTCTGGTTTTATCTGTTTGACTAGAACAATTTTACCAACAAAAGACGGCAATACCACAAGAGAAGGTGCATGCTGTCAGGGTAAAGAAGTGTTTATTATTTGAGTCCACAGCTAGAGAGCTTGGATAGGAACTTGGTGCTGCAGGAGAATTTCCTCTGCACAGAGTTCCTGGCATTTGTCTTACTGGAACACAGCACGGGGCAGCACAGAGAAAGCACAAGGCAGGCTCCTCACTGTATCCTGTGAATCAGATATTCACAGCCTCTTCTGTGCCTCACTTCTCATATGTTTTTGCTGAATTTTTGTGTTTTGGGGGAGGAAGCAGTGAGTTTGTGAGCTTTAAAAATCCAAGCTTGGCAAATTCTCAGCTGAAATAAATGACTATTTGAAAAAAAATTGTTCTAAAATGCATTAGACACCATAGCTCCCCTCCCAAATGCAATCCAATAAAGAAGGCTTTGTTTGAACCCCCTGCATGGGGTGTTTCAAGCCAGAGTACACGTGATTTATACAATATTATAACAGAAGAAAATAGGAGGTTATTTTAATGAAATGGGAATAGAAGAGAATGGAGCGCGGTTTCAGATGTTCTATGTATTGTGAGTCATCCTGATGCTTTTATGTTAGATTCCTGAGTTACACCAATCAATGAAATTGGCTTGTGCTTTTCTTTCCCTTTCTTCGTTTAAACGTCAAAGTGAAATTCAAAGGCTTGTGCAGAACTACTTGAGTCATTCAGAAGATCACTGCCCCACTGGGGATTCTCTTTGTTTCAGCACTTGAACACTATTGGTTTTATTATCTCCATTCAGGTTTTGTGATTATTCTCATCCATAGTCTCCCAGCAGTCATTAGAGATGCAGACAGAGAAAGAGTTCTGCCTTTGCATTGCATGAATAAATACAAATACTATTTTGTGGCTTGTCAACAATATCTACTAGTGATGCAATGGAGTAGTGCATTCTGGGTACTAGCAGGCCTGTTTGTGATATATTAGGCCCCCTCCATTCCTGTAATTTACACTGATGTTAACAATTCTCAATACCAGATGGTTTTTCACTACTCTGGAAGACACAGAAGAACAACAATGCTGATGGTCAATGGAATTAAAAAGTGTTTTATCTCATCTCCGCTAATTACTTCAACTCTAAAACTTGACTGTCAGTCATTCCATGCTAGAAATCTCTTGATGGCAATGCAAGATTAAGTCACTGCTCTTCTTCAGTCATGTTTAGGTTTTTTTGAAACATTTCATAGTCCTGATATGTGAAATTATCTCTTTTTAAAAATAATGTATAAAAGTTTCCTTCAGCATGAATAAGGGTATTACTGGGGAGCAGGAAGAGCAGCTGGGAAGGGAATTTCTTAAACCAGCACTTCCATCGGAACATTCAGAGCAGGGCAACACAGAAGAAAGTCAGTGCTTCATTAGAAAGGCCTTGACAATTGTTTAAAGCACTTAAAGTTGCATTTTGTTTTTTCAAATTTTTGTGTATTTGTTTGTTTTAAACAATATCAAGTTGGAATTGCACTTGTGCTTAGTGGTAGGTTTTTATTTGCCTCTTGCCTACTCTGTAGATTTTCAAGGGCAGCATAGTCTGATGAGGAATGAAGAGTTCATTCAAGAAAACAACCAAGTGACAAAAAACTCCTGTAATGTCCCTCAACTCAAACCAAGATTAAAAATCTTTCTGAAAGCTTTTATGAAGTCAAGCCAATATTTTTAATCATAAGACATAGATGCATAGGCAAGTCTGAGCCACTTCAGCTACTGCTGGTGGTTTCTGGTGGTGATTCGTGCAGGAGCAGGTGGGGAGGAATGAAAAGCTGCTTTGTATTTCCTAACATAAAGCAGACTTGCTCCTGGTTCTTCTCTGGCACAAATGTGATGTTGTCTGGGTGGTCTTCTCATTGCACATCAATGTAATATCACATCACCTGTAAGACAAATCTTTTAATTAGTTTGCATTTATATTTGAGACAGATGAGCTTGGTGGGAGGGATGAATTTTGAATCTGACTGAGAAATACTGTTTTTCCTGAGGTTTTTCAGCTCCCATTTCTAACCACCCGGAAAACTCTCCCCTACACAGTCAACCTCCAGTTAAACAAAAGTTTCAGTGGAACATAATAGTCATGAGTAGGATGGAAATTATCAAGTCAGTGGAGAGAGGGGAGTGCAGGAACAGAGAACAGAACACTGAGTTGATTTAGAGAAATTATATGTCAATTAAGCAGATAGCTCTGTTTTCTAATTCTGTATGTTTTGGACAAGATTTAATTTTGCCCAGAGCAGTTAAGCAAGTGGTGCTCTTTAGTTGTAGGGCACTGGAGTGGTAACATTTGGCTTTATCTTAAGCTTTTATTAAGAGGCAGTCTTAGTTAATGGGTTGGGTTTAACAAACCTACTGCTTCAGGGAGAACAGACATTGCAGGCCAGGTCTGGAGCAAGAGAGAACCTTCCCTTTGGGGTGGAATAGTGAAGTTAAAGTTCCATCCCCAAGAACACTATTCTGTCCCCTCTCTGGAGGTGTTTAAGGCCAGGCTGGACAAGGCACTGAGCAGCCTCATGTGGGAGTTGCCTATGGCAGGGGGGTTGGAACTCAATGGTCTTTAAGGTCCCTTCCACCCTGAACCATTCTATGATTCTATAATATGGATGCAGTGACTAAAAACTGAATTAATTATGAGTAATGATGAGTAGTTTGGAAGTAAGCAGTGCTCAGCAATATTGAGAATTCCAACCATGTATTGCCGTTGGTGTGCTTTTTTTTTAAAGGAATACAACACTATAGTCTATTCAGTGTTAAACTAAATGGTGACAAGTGCTGGAGCAGACGCAGCAGTTACAGGCTTTTTGATATTTGCGCTTGAGATTTTCTTGGTAGTATCAATCTGAAATACAATAGCCATTAACCCTCTTTAGCCCCATAGAAGTATGAACAAGATGGGTGCTCCCAATAGGACAAATAGTAGAGAGGTCTTATGTAGTAGGCCATGAAGTAAATTGCAAATGATCTCAAAATAAATTTTGAAGACAGAACTAAATAAAAAAGGCACAATATAGGAAGGAAAGCATAGTAATGCTGAGCCAAGCACGAATTTATTAATGTTTGTCTGCAGGAAAGTAAAGAAACTCTGCATATCTGTTTTGCTTAATGATCTAGTTGACCTCAGTGAAAAGAAAAAGCTGAAGTTAAATGCATAACATTTTTCTCTACAGTGTTTTTTTTTTTCTCAGTTCCTTTCTTATGAGTACCCATGTGGTTTCTCTGCTTCTAAGCAGAGTGATAGCTCTAGTCATTTTAATAACCTCTGAGAAAGTGCTTCAGGACATATTTGCAGTGCTGAGGTTGCCATGCCACAGCCTTGTCTCCTTACCATGCTCCAGATATTGAACCTTCCCGTAACTACAATTACAGCATAAACCACAAAATGTAGATTTACAGATTGTTTTCAACAACACCCATTCAAATTTACTTATATTTACACTAGAAAAATTAGGGTAAGTGCTACTGTGACCAGAGACACAGACCAATATCAATAACCAACCAATTCTTGGCTAATAAAGCACTTCTCTAAGGTCTATGGTTGCTTTATTCTGACTTTGAGGTTGGCCTCTAATGTCTTATCCATTGACTTTTCCCGTAAATATGTCTAATAGAGACCAAGCTGAACCCTGAGAAGAAAAGATACACTGTGTTTGGTAAGAATTGCTAATTAACTTGGTATGTAAAATGTGTAGCTACTCTCTGCTTTTAGTTTGTCTTTGGTGGCAAATGTGCTCATGTAACACAGGTATAAAAGTCAAACATTAATTCCTGTGATATAGGTAGAGGTTTCCTAAAGTAGCCAGCAGTTCAAACCTGCTTTTACTTATTTATTTGCCATGAGATTGTGGTGCAATAAGGAAAATGACCACTGCAGAACACATTTGGAGCAGTGTAACAGGATATCTTTGTCCTGGGCTCTGGTCATATATATTTTACATGCATCGATTAAAAGATAAAAGGGTTTTGTTTTGCTTTGTTTCTGAAAAGAAAAACGTGTCGGTATTTCATTGCTTGTGTTAATACTTGAGTTGTTATTATACTAAAATTTAGGGCCATGTTTTAATTTGGCAAAAGCTGAAAACATCATAGAAATCTTAGGACCTTGGGGCCTCATTGTGCAAGAAATTGACAAATTTGGTCCAAATCCACTAATGCCTTTAAGATGCTGGATGCTGAGTTGTGTCATTTTTTCCAAGACGCTTCTCTTTCTCACAAAAAACCTCCCAACATTAAATTTTTGTATGTTTGAATCCTTTGTCACCTCTTGAATTGCCTGATAGTCTGTAGTTAGCAATCTGCATGGTGGTTTTGGGTGATTTGTGATATATCCCTTAACTGCAAGGAGCAGAACAATTTCAGCTTTGTCAGCCACTACAACAAAACACAGAAAAAGCCATAAGAAACATGTTTCATCAGTATATTGTGGAGCAAGTCCTAAGGTTGCTGCCTGGATTACGGTGAAGATTTTGGTACAGCTTTTTTGAGTCTTTTGTAAAATTTTTCCAGGGATGGGCAGTAATGTATCCATAAAGGTGGAGTGAAGGGTGCAAATTTCTGGTCTAGTCTGATGGGATATTTCATGTGAAGCAGTTTGCCTGATACCTGGTAATAAGATGTTCCATTCAAAGACATCCATGTTCACCACTGAGAAGTGGTGGTTCATTTTGGGTGTTGTGTACTTTCCAAGTGATGTGACCCGGACAGAATTAGTCATGCTTGCCTGAGATGATCCCCGCAATGTTACAGTGAACAAAACAATTAATATGTCTTTAAATTGCATCTAACAAAACAAAAGGGATGAGTTTATTCTGTGTGACATGTAGACAAATTTTTCTTTAAAAACAAAGTTTCATGCTGTGACTACAATTAGTGTAATTGTCAGCTCTTCTCTAAAAAACAAATATGTATTAAGGGAAAAGCCAGAATTGTGCCCTCCTCTGGTGTGAAAATGAGACAATCAAAATCTATTGTAATTACCTCAGTGATATTATAATTAGCAACGATTAAGTTATTCCATGCTGTTTTTTTCCTCTTGGCTACAATTAAAAAAGTATATATCTTTCTGTTTCACATTACCACTGATCATTTTACCTCCATACATGTCTCATAAGTAGCTAAATTACTTGTAATTTTAAAGCACAACTCCATTAAAACATATATCTTTCTATTTAATGCTTTTAACCCTTTGCAAGATTCCTACATCTCTTAACATCTGTGTAGAATAGCCTTGTTTGTTTGTTTTAAATACTCTCTGGGCCATTAAACCAAAGCCATAAAACCATGGAGAGTACCCTGCTTTCTTGGAATAGATGATCTAGTGTTTCAAAACTCACTATTGTAAGTGACAAACTAGTGCTGCTAGAGCTTTATAAGCAGGAATTCAGCATCACATCAAAATCCCATTAGGATATGCATTTCTCTCTGTGCTCCTATTTGGGTTCTATTTGGGAAGCGCCTTTTGGACAACCTTAAGCCACATTTTTTCACATCAGCCTCCATTCAAAATGTAGTCATTATTACTACTTTTAAGAAGGAGGAAATACCAGAAAATGTGTATCTCTGATAGCAAGTTTTAAAGGTCCTTATATACTCACAACATGCAGAAAACTCTGGTTTTAGCTTCTTTGCTGCCTGAAAGCAGGTGGATCCATGGTCTGTCCTTATTCTAGGACTGAAGTATCTCTTGACCTGCTTTCTTTGAATCTTGTTTTACCTCTGATTAAAAAAAAAATAGATCAAAGAGAGGGGGAAAGACTGACTTTGACCCACTTAGTGTTTCAGACCATCAGGACTAAGGGAGAAGATGTGTGTCCTCAAAAGAGAATCATTGTATGTTTCCATAAAAGATGACAGGGTAATCTACAAGCATTCTCAGCTTGGAGGTGAACAGAGCAACATTGTTGGCTTTGACTAGAAAGAAGTAGCAGAGTAGTGTAAGAACTGAATCAACTGTAGATCTAATGTTTTAAATCTAGGGGTAAATTATCTGTTTTTTGAAATTCTCTTTTCTTTGTGTATCCCCACTATCTTACCAGAGTTAGTTTTCAATCCTGATGCTATCAGACTTTAAATCTTGTTCCCTCACTGATCATATGGTCTATCAATGCTTATTTTGGCACCACTCCAGGACTAAATATGGCAAGTCCTGGACCTTGGACCAGTGTAATTTTCATTCCCTGCTAAGTGCCTACATTTTTAACCACACAGAGGCAGAGCTCTGAGCCTCAGGCTTCCTTTGTGTGCATGTCAGTGATGTTAATAATGTCTCTATTGGTATCTTGTCTCTGAAGTGAACTCCTAAGGCTTTCATTTTGTGAGTGGAAATCCTTTCTAAAAACAATTCCATCTCTGACTCTGTATGGGGTACTGCAATCTAGTCTCATTAGAGACAGAGAAAGCTCTTAGGCCAGCTATGGAAAGACAACAGGAAACTTTATTTCATCCAACTTTACCCCAAAATGAATCTATGATTTGCTTTTTATTTTAGTCATTAAATGACCATTTTCAGGTCTCATACTAAAGGAGCCTGATCCTCTGAGGTAGAGTGAACTTTATTCTACGAGGAGTTAATGATGTTCATTGCCTTGCAGGATGATAGTGTTAGAAAGGAAATTTTGATTATATAGGAAGCTGTTGTCCAGGTGTAGAAATAACATCATTCCTCTTCTAATGTTGGTAAAGGGGAGAATGTGTTCTAAGAGAAAGCTGCTGCCTGAGCCTTGGTGTAGTGGTTACAGGCCCACTGAATCAGCTGCAATAGTGATGTGAACAGAGAATGTGGTTTTGATTTCTGCATCAGTGGACTAGTTTTTCTAAGTTTGCAACTTTAATTTCTGCAATTCATATTCAGAATAGACGGGGGTAATTTCAGAAACCATTGCGTACCATGCATAGAAGATAGAACCAGACAAAACAGGATAGAAAAGGAGTACCTTTCTTGCAAATTTGTTAATGCCAAATATTGACTGAAAGCCAGTTCATGTCAATGACCAGCCTGAGATGCAGTGTAGGAGTTGTAGAGCACCCGAGTGTCACAGGGAGCCGTCAATGCTTTTGTTTATGTTGCATTTGTCTCCTAATTATGATTGTGGTTAACTAGGTTTGGATTCCATGTCTTCACTTTTCCTACCCCCTCAGCTGCTCATTATATTGGGATGTGATTTCTATTTCTAAAAGTTACTTATTTGTTAGCAAACTGACGTCCAAGTACTTTGTAGGAGAAAAGCATAGCTCTGAAGTCCTTTTTTAAGATTTTAGAGACACTTCTCTATACCGGGCTGAGTAATTCATATCCAAAAGTAGTAGCAGTACTTCATTACTAACATTATGAAGATTATTTTACAAAAGAACTTGACAGTAGGGTTATCAAAGTTATGTTGCATCATGAATACTGATTCTTACATATTTCTAGAAGTGGAACATTCTGCAATGTACACAAAAGTAATTCGCATCCTGGATTTTGGGTTTATCCAACCTCAGGATAAGTACTATCACAGCTTGCAATTCTTTTGGTTCATTATAGCTAATACTTTGCTCTGACAGTTCATAAGCAGGTCTAAAAAGTGTCAGTGATGGCTAATTATTCAGATTGAGAACATGCTGCATGGCTACAGAGGCATTTTTTCAGTGACAGCAAACTGATGTTGGTGTATAAAGCTAACTGGATTTTGGGAGCTCATGGGAAGTCTTCATCCTTATATCCTCTAAGAATTCTCTTTTCACTTTAATGTGGAGGACTGAGACTATGGCATCTTGCTGTCAGTTACACAGAATTAGTAAGCTAATACTGTTCCTCACTGATGATCAAAGGTAGGGCCTTGTAAAATGAGAAAAGAAAAATCACAGATCCCAGCGACAAAAGTAAACTAAGAATAACTCAGTTAGTGCTCCTGTTTCTGGTAAAGTGCTCAGAGCCATGCTGACAGTGAAGAGCAAAGCCAGAATGAACACTTTCCTGTTAGCATGAATGTAGCCCATGTCGTTGGAACAGAGAAATTATTTTAAGACTGAGTAGTGCTGCTTTTTGTACACAAGAAAGGCTAATCCCATTAAAAGTAATGGTCTGAGATTGCTCACTCCAAGTACTGTTTAATGAGTTAAGTTTGTTCTGTGTGTAATGAGTCTTTGGTGTTCTTTATGTTCTCCTTGCTGATGAACTGCATAGCAGGAGCTGTCACAAGCTTAATTATGAAAATTTCCATGAGAGAAAATACCAATTTAGGAAGCAGAGATAAATAAATGGCATCATTGCATACAGCACAGAACATTCTCTGCTCTCCTGATTTTTCTGGGAGATGCAGTTTGGTAGAGCTAAAATGTAAGCCTGTGTTACCTGACATAAATTTTCATAACATCAGACCTAAAAAGCCATGATAAAGACTGCAGCCATGTTATATAGATACCACTGCACAGAATCAGAGCAGCCTTCTTTTTACTTAGTTTCCTCTGGTCTATTGTAGATTTTGAAACTTATGAAATTGTTAACATCCATGGTTTTCTTTCTCTCTCAAGGTTTTATGAGCTAACTTGTAAAGGTTTCACATCTTTCTTCCATCTCCATTTGAATCCCCTTCATTTTGGCTTGGGTACATTTGGTTATCATAATTTCAGGGATTGAACTGGGCAAATCCTCCACGTGAGGAATTTGGCCAGCCCAGGGAAGTTGTAAGGGCTTCATTTTATATCTGCTGGCAACTAATGAGTGTTTGGAGGATCAAGTCCGAACTTAAACTGCATCATTATGCAATATTTTTTTCACAACATGAAAATACTGAAAATAATTATATCGATTAAGGCACCTTGGAAGAGGCAGAAAAGCATCTTATGCATATGTAGCAGCATAGCAGTTTAGAATTTTCTATCTTTTTGCTATCGAGCAGGAGTGTTTGATCAGCTATATAAATGCTGCTTGGCAAGGAAACTTGACTGCATCAGACAACATATGGTTCTAGAGTACACATTTGCAAATTAAGTGATAACTGGTCACAAAATGTGTTCACTTTTTATTTTAAAACACAACTTGCCTCCCCCCATTTTCAGTCACAGCCCATTTCATTTGGTGAGTAGATTATTCAATAAAAAACACTCTTGGATATAAGGCGGATCAGATTCAATAATAATAATAATAATAAAAAAATCATAACAGTGACATGAATAACCTCAGTTCCTAGCTCAGAACTTGTTAGCCAGATTAGCCTCCAGCACAGTATTAATGTATCCATGAAAAGGAGGAAAGAAAATGTAGATGCTTTTATATCTATATCTAAGCTCCTTTGCTGGTGGCAGCCACTTTAAAGCAGTCAGTGCTTGGGAACTGGACTGTTTTTGTTTTTTAATAACAGGCTTTTCAAGCCACGATGGCAGTTCTGTTAATTGGGGTGCCATTTGTAAGACCTTGAGACCTAACTCTGATCATGAAAAAAAGATCAGATCTTATGGGCAGAGATACCAGGTTGAAAGCTGCATATTTATGGGAAAGCCTGAGTACACACTTTACCAATGTTCTCTAATTTACTTTAAAAAGAATAATCCTATTTTGCAAAATTATCCCAAGCCTCAGGCATACGAAGCCAGTCCTGAATCTCATTACTAGGCTGTCTTCCACATTAGGCTCTTCTTTTAGGCCTGTGTACCTGAACTTGGTAGTATTTTAAACACTCAAACAGAATGTAGGATCTGGCCTGTTCCATGAACCCATGCTAGCCTGATTTTAATACCTCTGTTGTAAATAATTCCAATTGCATGTGTGAATAAGAGCAAATCCTTTTGATAGCATTTACTTTGTCTGGGTTGAAACATTCTGCTGTATGGCATTTATTAGATGAGAAAGTAAGTTTGTCCCAGTCAGTATTTCTGTTGCTGCAGCTCTTTCTTCTTACTGCCATCAGTTTCCTACCAAGGTTGCAGCAGAGCATTCAGTGCTTTCCTATTCAGATATCTTGTAACAAACTTCTGGGCTCCCTCTGACTTCCTATTAATTCAGTTATTGTGAAAAAAAAAATAAAATCAGAGCAACAGCAACCTGCAGTTTATGGAACTGGGAGTAGTTCACTGTTACCAAAGCCAGCCTAGCTGGCAGTGATAATCAAGAAACTGAGCTTCTCAGTGGGTTAAAGGTCTTTCTGTCACTACTGATTCAATCTGTAATACGGAATTTGGTGTCTGTTACTGCCTTTTTATCATACATTCCATTAATTTCTTTTAAATTCAGAAGGTTGGTAGCCACAAAATAAGGAGGCGTGGATGCTGAAAGATCCCTGGAAGCAATAGGTGTGGAACAAGTTGTTTAACAAGAGAATTGGATGTCTTTTTTCGTCATTCTATATGTAGCATTGATTGATTGGATTTTGAATAGGTATTGGTTTTAGATAAGCAAGACAAAGTAGAGGATCATTGGCAGCCATTGAGGATGAACATTAGAAAAGGACTGTGTAAAGACGACAGTATCTTGTGAGGATCTAACTGGGCATAATTCTGCTCTTTTGTGCTACCTTATAACTGAAGTCCCTTCATAGTGACTACCAACCTAGTGGAATAAATCCAAGGATAAAAATAATTAGCTGAAGAGAGAAAAGAAATGCAAATAGTTTAGGGTGTTAGAAAGTCAACTGTTTTCACCTGTCAAGGATTTGTGTGTAGACTTGCCTTCTCAGTTGTGAGAGCTTTGCTCTTCTAGCAGAGAGGCGAAGAAAGGCATTAAGTGCCAAAAACCACAGAACAACTTGGTAAAAGAGCTGAGAGCAGAGTTTGAATTTGAGTTTAGTTACACTTCAACCCTCTAACAAAATCTGATTTTAAGTGTATTTGTAACTTGACAATACATGCAAAACCTTTTGCCTAAAATGTTTTAAAGCAGCAAAATTTAAAATTTTACACAGTAAGCAGAGAAGTTTTGATTGCACACACTAATTTTCTGGTGGGTACTAACAATGCTATGAAAACAGGTGGGAGATGAATGTTTTTTTGGGAGATGAAAAGCAGTGATGGAAAGACACATTTACTACTGTGGCTTATCCTGTGGTGTCTCTAGGTCTCTCTTGTAGTCTTGGACCATAAAAGTTTTTACCTATATACAAATTTCTTTAGAAAATGAAGAATCACATTCTTGTGACAAGGAGTAAAGCTTTGTGTGAGACGAAGGGCCATTGGTGATATCCCTAAAAAGGGCAATAGGGAGATGGAAATCCAGGCCTTGTTTGAGCACATGTCCACCTTGAAAATTCATGCCTGTCACACCAGTCATCTCAAGCTTTCTTTTGTCTGTCTTATTCTTTGTTAGCTGCTGTTAATAGTGCCTAGTTGTAGGGACTCTTGATTGCAAGTGGAGTAATATGCATTTGTTCTGTAATTAAAAAATCAAATTAGCAGAAGTGCAGATGTCATCCATCCTCTTCATGCCTTTAGGACATGAAAGTAATAAACTGATAGTCTTGATAGTCTCTCTGAGCCATGCAAGTTCCAAAGATTGGTGCAGAAGTCCCTGCAAGGGTAATTGCAGAAGCAGCCCAGTGAGATAGAAGGAACTTTGTGAGTGCAGAGACTGATGCAGTGTGAGGACATCATTGAATTTGCGATACAATCATCCTGTTTGTCGGTGAATTTTTGAAGAATTTAAGGAAAAAAGTTTTGTTTCTGATTAATCTTTTCTCTTAAGTAACAGGGATTTCTTGCTAAAATAATTTCTAGCTAGGTATTGGGAATGGCTTTGACCGCCAGCACAGATCAAATATTCTAAGTGTATATTTCCTAGAATTGCAAGCTGAAAAAACACACTGTAGAACACACTGAAACTGGTATCGTGCTACAGTTATTGCTGTGTAAGCAACATCAATCCCATCCCCTTCAGCATCATCAGCCATTTGTTTATCTTAATGCTATGTTTGCCAATCACAGGATAAAGTTTTCTATATAAAGTCCTTTGCTGTATCATGTCACAGCCTTTAATGGTAGAAAGTCCCCCCTCCCCTTACTTAAAGATTAAATTCAATTTTTATTGTGCAAATTATGCTTACCCAAGCAGTACTGTTTAATTGATTAATAAATTACCATTGACTGTCAATGTTCTTGGATTTCTTCTCTCAGCTATTGGAAGTGCAGCTGACAGTAATTAAATAATCATTTCATCACCAGTGATGATTGAGTTTATCTAATTCAGTAGCTCTTTTATGTAACTAGTGTTAAGTTTGAACTCTTAGGGAATTATATTGATTGATGGAGAAAGATCAGAAGGAAAGCTATTGTGTGTTGTTCTTGCATTCAGGACAGTATGTAAAAACAATTGACACGATAGGCTATTTGACATAGGTAAATAGGCATTTAAAAAAATATATATACTTACTTTAAAATGTGTGTCTCTGTCTCATGAAAGAAATAACCATACAGTAAAATTATAACTACCTATTTCACACATTTCTTAACTGGTGTCTTGTAACTGTCCCTGCCTGTATTCTGATTTCAGTTACACTAGTGTAACTGGTAGTGTCCCCCAGTCAGAATAGTTATTCTGGATTGACAAAATATAACTGAGATAATTGTATTGAATGAGAATTATGAAACGTGACAAGCAGCAGAAAGAGCACGTGGAATTTTCTTCAGAAGAGCTGTCGGGGCACAATTCAAGCCCAATTGATCAGGGATGGCTTTAGAAAAATGAAATTAGTTCTACTATAATAACATGGAGCAGATTAGGTGAAAGGCTAGAAGCTCAGCTACTTGGTGGTTAGTCCTACAAGTTCTCCTAGAGGGAAAACTGGCATTTTCAGCCAAAAGTCAACCTTTTGTTATTTGAAGATGAATGCATAGTTTCAGGGTCTGTCATCTCTGTGTAAGGGAATACTGTGGAGAACTGCAGTTCATCCTCCATTTCAATCTTGCTTTGTTGTAATTAAGGTTGGGACTGAACTTTCTCTGTAAATTTTGCTGTTGGTAAAATGGGAAAATCTGAAATAAAATGTGCAGGAATAGTGTATGTAGTGAATGGACACATAAGATGACCTCAAACCCACCCATTTTTAAAGGGACACAGCAGGCTTTATGTCCTCAGAAAGAATGTCTATTATAATCAAGAGAAACCAATTTCTCCACCACATGCATTGCACGTGACATTTAAAATGAAGGCCCAATGTCATACACAGAAAGTTCCTTGTTCGCAAGTACCATGTGGTTTTGAGTCTAAATTTAATGAGAGCGAGGAGCAAAACACCCTGAAACTGAGCAGCTGAAGCACTCACGCAGCTTTTATGACAGTGATAAACTATCCAAGCTCTGCTCTTCTTGCTTTATGATGCTTCTGTCACCTCCTCAATGAAAATGCCATCTTATTATGTACAGTGGGTGTACATTATTCTATATATATTCTAAATCATTTGACTATTTTGTCTCTCCATTAATGGCAAATTGCAGTAGAACTAAAGGAAATGTCTGTGATGAGTCTCTGAACATCGAAAGAATTAATTATGATTGATTTTGTTAATTAAGTTCGGTGGCTAATGTCTTTACAGTAATGTGATGCTTTAAAGACAGAGGCAGTATTAAGTGTTGTACCTATAGGTGAGTTGAAAAGGTTCAGTGCAATGTGAGTATCCATCTCCATGTACAAAGCAGCCTGTCAGACAGTCACTTTTATTCTAGGCTCGTGTTTGAGAAGATGAAACCTGTCTGGAAAACAATTATCAAGCAAAACCCTTCTTGTTTACATGGCACTGAATATATTGCAGTAAAATGATATTTCAGCCAATTCTGTTTTCTCACTAGGTATAAGGCTTTGGGGGTTTCTGGTGTTAGCTGTCCAATTTACTTCCCTTCACATCTATCTAGCTGTGTAAGCTCATCTATCTAGAGAACTGTCTTTTCCAGTCATCACTGGTTTACTGAGATTCCTTGCTGGTGTATCTTCATGGAAGATGTCTTTGTCCTCTGCAATTGCCTTCACTCTTATTCCCCATTTTGCTCCTATATGTATTTCCCCTTGAACTGAGAATAGGAAAAGGCCAGATCCAACCAGTAAACTCATTCTGCACGTGTATATATGCCCAAATCTGCATTTCCATGGGCTTAGAATCAGCAGAAAAATGGATCTGTAATTGATGCATATTTTGCTTCAAAAATGTAAACCCAATTTAGTGTTGACAGAATCTTGCAGATGGATGGTATAAGCTGACTTTGTCCTCATGACAAAGATACTTCAGATAAAATGCCTCAACACATAGATTCTTCTGCTGCATTGTGTGTTATCTTGAACAAGCATCCTAATGCCCAATATAGATTTGGCCTTGAAATTCTTTTTCATAGCTGGGTATAGACTGCTTTAAAAGAAAGCTGCCACTTGCTATCTCTGTACCCTTGCAGAAGCTTGCCAAAAAAGGTTTCCCTCTTTTTCCTGCAGAATTATTTGTTTTTCCTGACACAAAGGAGAGTGCTTTGTCATTGTTTTCTGTATAACATTGATGGATTTCATGTTGAATGGGTATTGGGTTTTAGTTAAACATGACAGGGGAAGAGATTTATAGGCAGCGGCCGCAGAGGTTGTTTGAAAGGCCCAATAATGCTTCACTGCACAGATGTGTTTTCAGTGTTCTCTGATGGTAAAGAACCAACCGGCTCATATACACTCCACCCTCATTACGGAGCTATCCTTGAAAAGCCGAGTGTTAACAACTATATAGGTTTTCTTTCTTTGGAGTTTCAAAGTAAACAGGATTCAAGGAGCGGCCTTATGTCAGGAATGCTGTGCTAATGAGGACAAATTATATTCTAATCAGGTTTCTCCATTATTAATTCACTGTTATTCTGCTCTTTTTTCCCCCTCTCTCCTCCTCTTTGTGTCCAATTTAAAGTTGCAGAAGAAACATGGGGTGGAGTGTTTTTCTTCTGGTGCTTGTTATTCATATTAAGTAGTCTGCTCTGCCTTTGGTGTGATGGTGGGTGTTAAGAATTTAAATCCCCCCTTAGTGCATTGACAGGGTAATATGAATCACCACCCAGGAAAAAATCCTATATGGGTCTCAACTGCTGAGGAATACTGGTATGGTTTAGCATATTTCTACAGACAAAGCATAACTCCTTCTCATTCATTATGGTCCTACGTAGTTTCAGGATTTTCTTAGAGATTTGCATGTTTTGCTTCTGCAGAGAAATCTGAAGAAGCAAGCAAATATGTATATAGAATTGCATCATACTTTCTTTGTTCTGCTATAACTTTTACATGTTTTCTTAAACCGAATCCTAAAACAAACTTCAAGTAACATTAAAATATAAGCATGATAAGGGAGTTAAATAAATCTCACTTGCACACATTGCATCTTGTTTATTTTATCTATATCTCTTGGTTTTTGACCATGTGAATTAGGTTTTTCTGTGTGTAGCTCCTCAGTTCTCCTGGAGAATGGGTAGTGACCCATGCTAAGTGCCAGCTCACAGGGTGTGTGTGCTCATTCAGTTGCCACCACAGCCACATTGTCATGAATCTTTACTATCTCTAGTAGATTTGAAGCACTTGGGGCCTCATTAGCAGCTTGCCAGGAGCTGGAGAGCTGCAGCTAACACAGGGACATCGTACTGGAAAGAATTGTCTGGGTCACTGAGTCCAGTCCTCTTGTCATTGCTGGCCACCACATCATATAATTCCTTTCATCAAATGATCAAGCTCCATCTTAAGAGAAGTCTGCTGCATTTAGCACTGGTTTGATTGTTAGAAACCTTCTCATTCCTAATAGATATGCTGCCCATTAAAACTATTTTTTAATGCCGCGTTGTCTGTGATTTAATTTGTTCCTGATTGACCTGCCTCCGTCCCACTTTGTCACCCAGCTATCATCTCTTTCTCATTTTGCAAGGGTCAGTTGACCAAGCTTGTTTTATTTTACTCTCTCTTCCTGTTATCTTCCTATTAGTAGGTCTTTCTCTTCAATCTGAAATACTCCTTGTTGAACATCAGTGTTGGAATTCACAGAATAGGTTTGGACTTGAAGATCTCAAAACTCTTTACCATCTAAATGATTCCATGATCCATTTCCACCCACTCAAAACAGCTTGTCTAGTACTGCACAACTCGGTTCCCACTGGCTGTCTTAGGTTCACTACTATACTAGGATCATTCACAATGATTGATACAACTTGTATTTAATTTCTGCTTTTAATCCTAGAAAACATTTATTTCAGTCTTGTTCCCTGCTTGGGTTAAGAATATCTTTACAGGAAAAGAAATCTTGGAAATATGATGAAAGTTCATTCTTCTTCCCGTAGAAGGCCCCTCATGTAATGCAAACTTGAGGTGCCAGTCAGCAGGGAGCTCACTGCAAGATTGGGGCCTGTTTTTGAGATATAACTAACCTGAGCTGTGTCTGCCTTTAGTTTGTAGACCTGTGTCCTCAATCTGCGGTCTTCATTGTTATAAATATTTAAATATTTTTATTACTATTAATGTTTTATCATATTATTTATTAAATAATAGAGTTTGGAGCTATTTGTCAGATGAATAAAAACAGTGCATTTCATTTGAAGTCCAGGTTGTGCTGCAAAGTATCAATGTAATACAATGTGTTCAAGATGGGTTTTTTTATGCTTATTTCCCCCCTCAAATTGGATGCTGGCTTTCAATTTGAATATTGAGCTACCTGAACTGAATTATTTATCAACTTTAATTGGATTTGCAGACAAGTCATATTTGCACATCTTTTCTAGGAAAAATGGAATTCTTTCTGGGAACTTTTTAAAAACACGAGGTTGAGGACACACAGCTAATTAACTTTACATTTCCTGTCAACTTCATTCTTTCTTTCTTCTTTTTTTTGGTGTGTGTAGAAAATGATGTTGTAGCTCACTGATTCTAAACTAAAAGGTGTTGCAGCACACATCTTCAATCTAAAGCTAGGTAATGTTTGATTATTAATTATTTGTATTTCTTTATGATTTAAATTCTCTAGCTAAGCTATGAGTTCTGTTAGCACAGCGTGCATGTAGAATAAGAGATCCTTTCTGAAGAAGGTTACTGTGTGGCTGTCAGAAGCAGCTCATGTCTCCAGTCACCTGCAGAGGCCAGATAATGGAAAGTTTCTGCCTTGCCCTATCCTGTTGTCTTCAAGCTGACCTCAGCTTGGCCACAGCGCAGTGTCAAGCCTGAATTATGTCGTTCACTCTGAATTATATCCATATGAATGTTATCAATGTATTTTTCTGACTTGGCCAAGTATGCAGGAAACTAATTCTAGGTAGAATCTGTTGCGTGACACCATGGAAACTACTGGAGAATTTGAGAGCATTGTCTATCCCCACCTGGTATTCTTCATTGCTGGTAAATGGGCAGCCTGAATTTTAAATGTTACTTGGAGACATGGGACACTTGTAAATAATTTCCAAATGCGGTCCACCCAGTTTATGATGAAAAGAAAAGTGTTAATATGTTAGTCAAACAAATTTTATGCAGTTACTCATAACTTTATTCAATGATTACATGTAATTACATTGTTATTACAGTCTCCAAATTACAGTATAATTATATTTAGTTAATTCCAAAAGCAATTGCTGCATGGCCAGAATTCATTTATTTAAACCTAGACTAAGCATTGAATTGACTGGGAAAGTGAGGTAAATCTAATTGAGATAGATTGTGCAAACCTAATCAGGAGAGATGTTTCATGGCAAAGAGAACAAAAAATTAAATAAAGCAATGCAAAGGCTATTCAGGAGAGTGGATGTGTGAGATAATAGGTCTCTCCATCTCTGATGTCATCTGATTTAGTGACTTGTTCTCTGGTATTTTGGTAGTTACCTGCTGGTTTGTAAATTGTATGTAAATAGGTATACTCTCATGTATGTACCCTACACAGGGTTTCAGCCTTCTATTGCACACCTCACTTCCAAATTCTGGTGCTTTGCTGAAATCAGGAGAATAATTAAAGACTTGCTTGCTGTCACCATCTCATTTATCATTAGCTTTTACAATGTGATGAAATCCTGGTGAGCCAGAATTTCAGATTTGCTCTTAAGTGTTCAATTTGGTTGTGGAACGAAGAGGAACTTGCAGAGGTGCCTTTGGGGACTCAAAGCTTGCATAGTGCTGGGAAATACAATGCAGGATTTGTGTGACTTCAGAAGAGTGTCAAGGCCAGTTTCGAAATCCAGAATATCTTGAAATATCATTAGATGACTATGGGTTGGCAACTGAAACTCTTGTCTATGTGTGACTGATGACTGAGAGGAAGGCTGAAGACCATTCCTGCATTTCCCACTCCGAGTGCAATCTCCTAGGGAACTGCTAGGAAGCCTGAGGGTTGTGTTTAGGATGAATGTTATTATATCAGCTGATAATTTCCAGTTTGCAGAACACAGGCTAGTTCTGACCTCATCCCTTGATTGCATGCTTTGATTACATCCCTTGAACCAGCTACAGAGAAAACCTGCTACAGAGAAAATGGGTGGCACAGAGCAGCTTTCCATCAAAGGGGCCCTGCCTAGCAGGATATTGAAAGGATATTAAAATGGTTTTAATGTAGGGGAGGATTTGAAGTAAATAACATATAATGATTTTTTTTTAAAGAAGGAAATCTGAAAAATCAGCTTGTTCCTGTAGGTTACTTTCATTTTTAAATGCTTTAAGTTCATATTGATTTTTCTGTTAGTGCATGCATGATGTTTATTGCCTTGCAAATATTTTTATTGGTATGTTGTTATTTTTTAAATTTTTTTTTTTGCATGCTCGTCTGTCATTTAGTCATATAAAGCATCTGATCTCGCTCGTTTTTCCATCTCAGATGATCTTTTGAATCATCTTGAGTTTCAGTTACCTTCCTGAATACTGCTTGATATTTTTGAAACTCTACAGCAAAACTTTCTTACTTCTATATAAAAATAATACAATCAAGTTGTTAAGTAATCCTTCAAAATAGGAGGAGAGACTATGCATGGGTGGAATTTTCATCCAAAACTGAGATGGGGAGCGGGAGAGTCAGGAAGAGATGGAAGTCCTGTCTGTTTTTGATGGCAGAAGTTGCAGTACTGAAGGGGCAAGTCTAAGAAACTACAGGCAGATGGGCAGAGCAGATGATATGAGACCAAGGAAAGTCAGATGTTCCCATTTTATAATAAACACAAACATACTATTTCTCTGGTGTTCATTATCACTTAGGAGTTAAAACTGCTGACTGTCATGCCAGACGAGAGCTTATCCCCTTGGTTAGAGATACAAGTTCAAGCCCATTAGTTCATAAGCTGTGAAGTTCTGATTTTGGAATCGTACCATAAACAGAAAGAGCCCTGAGTTTAAAAGAAAGAATATTAAATCCTGGAAATTTGACCTGCTGTTGGATGTATGGAGAGAAGTGACAGCTTGAAGTTGAATTGATGTTTGGGGGATATCATTTTGGCTATATGAACACTGATCAATGGATCCACATGTTATAGTAGAAATGCTTTTTCTGCAAGAAAAGGAAGCCTGAGTCAGTGTACATGGCAAACTTTAGCAAGTATTCAGAGATATATAGCAAATTAACCTTTAATTGTTACTGATCTTAGAAAAATAGTTGCTGATACAGCAGGTTTCCTCTCAAGTAATCATACTGTTATTGCTGCTTATGTTAAAAACTTTTTTAATCTTTCCTATGCTGCTGTCTTGATGCTATTTATCTTTCTGGAACAAGAAAAGATGGTACTGCTACATACATTTGAGCTGGGATCATGTTAGTTGTAAGGAGTCATGATCCAGATAGTGTATTAGAAATACTTAAATATAATTGTTTGCTTTGTGGTGTTACTATGAAATGCAGCAATTGCCATAACCATTCATTAATTGAAAATGAAACATCAAGTGTCACTAGAAATACTGTCTTTTTGTTACTCACCATAGGTTTACTCAGTAGATTTTGAGGAAGAGCTGAAAAGAAATCTTTTAGGGGCCTCGTGACAATGTAGATTTGCTTTAAAAATCCATCTAAGGGGTGTGCTATGCTCTAACAATGCACAAGATTGTAATGGTTTTAATATCCAGGCCACTGACCACATCCATTTATGGTGTATTTAATCAAAGTGTAGTGCAGAACACTGATTTGAATTACTAGTAATTCCGGTGGTGCCACTAAAACATGCCAATGTCAACGCATACTGCTGGGAGATTCTTCATCCTTGGACCATTAATATTACTGTGCACACAATGGTGGTGCACATCAAGACTTTTTCACTGCCATGAAAAGGACACGAGGCTGTGGTTCTTTCCAAGTTCACTGCATCTTTTGATGATACTTGGCTAATATTGAATACCATTTAGTTACAGAGAAGTGGTGACAGCACATGCACAGTTAGATGAGAGCTTGGTTGTGTAGCTTGGGCATAAAGATAAGCATTTACATGAGTCACACAATGATTGCACTGAAGTTATTTGGGCAAGCAACAATTCAGTCCAAAAGAAGATGGGTTAGAGAATAGTGACTAATCCCAATCCTGGTACTGTCCTAATGAAACCCATATACATCATGAATTTGGAGTATCTGTGGGTTATGCAAATGTCACTATGAATAATGTCAGATCTGACATGATGGAGGAGGAGAATGCTTAGATGGCTTTTTAAATAGTCCCCAAAACTTGTGTTGGTCATTCACATCAGAAATAAAAGACCTCTAAATCTTGACCCAGGCCTAATGATACCCTATGGCAGCATGCAATAGTAAATGCTAAACTACGGATTTATGGTCTGTGTCCACAACACTCTCCCAGTGCTGGAGTAGCCCCTCAGCAGACTCTAAGTGCCATAGGACTGGAGAAACAGAGATTCATAAGAGCAGATCTGGCTCTGAGGACTTCCCTGCTGGAGCCCTGAACACCTGCAGCTACTGTTGCTTGGAAGTAGAGTTTTGGGGTGCTCAACACAGATATAAATCAAACACTGGCTGTGCTTATTTTCTATGACTTTCTCTCGTGATACCACAGGGATAAACCTGAAGTAATTCCAACAGCTTCAGTGTAGTTGCTTTAGATTTATACCCATATAAACAAGAGCCCTATTTGCCCATTGTTTCTAAAATACGGTGTTTCTCTTTGATATCAAACTTCAGTGGCTTATTTTATATTCCCTTACATGACATTTTATCACAGATAATCCAGGAATATTGTTTCTCCGAGTAATAAAATTGTTCTTTAGTGCATGACCAAAGTAAGGAATATTGTGTCTTTTAGACATCACGTATAGACAAGAAGATATAAATGAGAGTTAATAACCATCAAATGTGTCTATTTCCTTTTCCTATAAATTAGAGCATGCTTTCCTACTGAATTTTGCAAGAAGGAAAACAGACTCCCTCCTGCTGATGTGGGGAAGAGATGCTAAATCTCCCTAAAGATTCACTCTGGCTTCTTACAGCTGTATGTTAGTACCTTTTTATATGCAATTTTACTTCATTTAGTCTTTAAGGTTGTGCCTGAGGTTAGTTTAAAAGGTTAGTTAAATGTTAATGGATGTTAATGCTGCAATTAAATTGTTAAATCAATTGAAAACTGTGGCTCCATCTCTATCTGTGTTAGTGCCGGCCTGAGTTGCATTGGCGTATAAATTAAAAGCTGTAAATCTAGTGAAGTCTAATTAGAGACCAAATTTCTCATTTATCTTATTTTCACAGGACTGTAAGCACTGATAGATAATCAACGAAGGGCTAAAACTTTTTAACATTAAAAAACTATTTTATCTATTTCAGGACTCAGGTGACTGATTATAATTCAGATCCAATTACTGTAAAAGGTCATATGTGAAATGAAGTTCTTACAGACACCACAAGTTTTATTTTACAAGTTTGCATACAGTGCTGCAACATCTACATTCCAAAAAAGCAAAAGTAAACACACTGTGCCAGATTATATAAAAATGCTCTTTGATTAACCTCCCCTGTGCAACCCCTTGGAGTTTGTGATTTTAATACATCGGTGTATCCAGGCTCCAATACTGCAGCACAAACTTAGGCACGTGCGTAAGAACCTCATTGGTTCTTCCCTTCAGTAAGTAAAAATAATTGGCAATACACTTAAATACATTTGCCATAGAGACAGCGGTACAAATTCTTGAGTTGATGAGAATGATTATTTCCATTGTTATGTTAAATTAGTTCCTGGCAATCTGCCATTTAGAAAAAAATGGAAAAAAAAAAGCGCCCAGGATATTTTATCGAGGAAGGTCTTGAGGAAAAGGAGATGCTGATCTTAATCCATCTTGCAGAGCCACAGTTTTGAAGATGCTTTCACACTATAAAAACACATGCTTCTTAATCTTACTTCCTTAAAAGTTAAAAGTGAAATTTGATCATGCTGCTTCTGTTGGCTTATTTTTCCAACACCCCCTGTGATTCTCCAAAGTGTAGATCTTAAAGCTGCAAAAAGGCCAACAACAGATTGCAGCGTGAGCACAGGGAGCACCATCAAGACTCATTAGTTTACAAATAAACCACAAGACAAATGTTTAAAATGTTTGTAGGTTCCAAGTCACAGTTCTAAAATTGCATCCTTTTGGTCATGTAGGAGTGTTAGAAATGTTACAGTTTTACATGTTGATTTCTTTTTTAGTGACTGTTCTTGGAGCACACAGGAAAACATGTTTTGCTTTGGGAAAAAAATTAGAAATCCTCTGTCCTAACCAATTAAGACTTCACAGAAAGAAGTCAGAAGCCAGTATTCTGCTAGAAGGCCTACTCCCAAAGAAGCGTCAGCTCATGTCCTTTCTGGTGACTTCAGCTAAATTTCAACATTCATTAAAACACAAAAAGAGATCAAATCTGCGAATGAGTTGCTGGGTGACTTGAATGGTCTGAACTTTTCTCGCTCCTAATTTTGTCACAAATTCAGACCTTCTAAAAACATCTTGATCACAGACTCTGTAGGAAAAATGCCACGTTATGTTGTGTGTCCCCTAGAGCAAAGGAAAGGATGTTCTGGTTTTATACTAGAAGGTGCACAGATTTCCTGATGGCATTTTCTTTATTTGCATTGATTTAAGCACTCAGACCAAAAAATTTGGTACTAATTTCACCAAAAAAAGCTGCAAATGAGTGATAAATAGTCAGATATCTTCAGTGATTTAAGTGAGCAGACCCAGCTATGTTGTATTTTGTTCAACAGTGCTTTTCCAATTATATTTCTCCCTGATTAGTTGATCTTTTGGATAATTATCTATTTTCACAGGGTAGGAATTCTGTGCAGTCATAAGAAATAAACAGAGCCACTGATAACACTGCTTGTAAATCACTTCTACTAAAATTATTCTCTCCAAAATTGTAACATTCTTTCTTTTCACTTCCTTATTAAAAAAAAGGACAGCAAAGAAAGATAATTCTTTTTACTAAGTGCTCATAGTAGTAAATAGTTGCCTTAAAGCAGGACATGGTGTCATAAAGCAGGATATAAAAATAATAATAGTTGATCATTAAATAGGATGTTTCATCCATGGAAAATGGAGCTCTTAGCAAAGATGACTAAACAGCATTATCCATTTCCTTAATACATCTCATCTCTTTAATAGTGATTTGATAAAATATATGCCAGCTTCAGCTGGAAAGAGTAGTCGAGTTACACTAAACTTTCTCTACTACTTTCTGAAGACTGGGGTTTGACAGTTTCATTTCAGTAGACATCTGAGGAAAAGTTACAGTTCCTTTTGTCATAAGAAGAAACAAGACAGGTACAACTAAATGCCCTGTCAAGTCAGTGGCTAATTGCATTATAAAAAGGGAAGCTGAAGTTAACAAATGAATTTGAGAGATCCAAGTATTTCTCTGTAGTGGATCTAAGACCTATTGAATTCATAGGAAGTAGCTTAAATCTTCTAAGAACTTGTAGGCTGGTCAGGTTCTTCACAGTCCAATTGATTTGTCCAGCGAGACATTAGCTGCTGATAAAATATTGGACTTGTGGATGGGTTCCTTGAAAGGGGTGTTGTAAGGAAGAGATGATTTCTTGGGGAAATGATTAAGAGGTCATAGGCTCTTGGTCTATTTCCATAGCTGTAATACATGTTGTATGACATTTCAGAGGAGAGGTGTTATATGTGTGTGAGAGAGATGGTTTTATCACTTTTAGCTGTGGCCGAGTCAATGTGACAATGAGCTGTTTGCTTCCCTAGGGCAGCACAGGTCTCATTGAGGCCTACAGTGCTGATTTGGGGAGCTACATGGGCAAAAATTGATCCCAACTAAAGAAGTAAATAATCTGCTGCTGGACTCTATAAGAAAGTGCTAAACCAACCACCACTCTGTGTGGAGAAAGGGTATGATGGGGTAGTATCATTCCTTTTGGTAACAGTCCATACTTGGGCTCTCTCAGCAGTATCCTAAACCTGGGTCAAAAAGAACAGTTTGTGAGGTTATGTTTTATCAGGAGGGATAAATCCCATGTCAGTGTGAAATAGTTGTCTTTGAGTCTAGGTTCTACCTGATAGACACTGTTCTGTCTATTGCAGACTTCAGCATGATTTCTGTAAGTAGCTTGGCACTATTTGCTCATGAAGCAAAAGTGTCTGTAAATGTCTGGATTAAAGTGCTGGTAAAGAGAAAACATTTACAAGTCTAAGTTTGTTCCCTGATGGATAATATAGTAGGAAGCAGATAAAATCATCATGCAGTCTTTCATGGCTGGCAGTGTCTGGTAACACAGCAGTGAGTGCTGAATGTCTAGATAAAAGACTAAGGCACCGGAAGAGTAGGGGATACTGCAGATCTGCACTGGAGAGCATTGATAGAATTACTCTCTGTAAAGGGAACTTGGGCTGGATCTGCCTGGAGATATCTGACACTCATCAACATTGTCATTGTCTTGCTTTCATTGGAATCAGATATTAACTTTAAAAAGCCTAAATGCAAGCTAGAAAAAATTAGGAGAGGTAAGAGTATTTTGAGTTGTTGTGTTTAGTCTTGTGATGCAGGCGTCAGTGCTTGGCCAGAACCTCTGCAGGCGTGGTGCTTGCTCCAGTAATACTGTGAGAATGAGGAGGGCTAGAATGTGTTAAGTAAGAAGCACATGTACAGGGAACAGTGCCCACCCGTTAGGAGCTGGTAGTGGGATTGGCTCTTGGGAGAGATTCTTGTCTGTGACTATCCCACCTCTAAGCTGTGATGATAAACAGCAGAACCTGAGAGCAAGGCAGGTGACATTGCCTGCCTGATTCTGGAGATAGCAGCTCCCTGTGCAAATCAGTCAGGCAGTTGTTTTACCTTCTGCCTTCCAGGAAATAGTATGTCTCAGCAATTCCCAGAGACAAGAATTACTTTCTTTCTTTTATTTTTTTTAATAATTTCGATGTTTTTCTGAATGAGAACTATTTGCAGTGTGGTTGTAAGGAGTTTCCCTTTTCTCCATCCCTCAGGATGAAGCAGGAGTTCTCTTCCCTGACATCAGGGGCCAAGGTGGTTGTTTGCAGCAAAGAGACTCGAACATTTGGGTGATTTTTTCTGTTTTCAAACACTCCAGGCTCCTGCAAGCCTTACCAGCTGTGACTAATAGTGAAGGGAAGGGGGGAAAGGAAGCTTCTTGGGCCTGCAGGCTTCAGACAGGCAGGCTCTAGGGGAAACAAGAGAAAGCCATTAACTAACCACAGTATTATCTTGATTCTCTCAGAGAAACGAGCTAGGGACGGCTAATGAACTAGCCTTAACGTTTCAAACTGAATGCACCTCTGGGAGCTCTGCTAGAACAAACAGTGTGACAGATCAATGCCTGATGCCTATATCAAGAGAAAAGGTTATTTGCTTCTCTGAGGAATTAAAGGATTAGTATATCGCTATGATGCACTTTGTATCCTTTGCGAAATATACCTTCATGTCTTGTGCTTATTCGTATTTTCTCGGTTGTAAACTCCATTTGTGTGAGCAGGAAAAATAAAAAGCAGGAAAATAAATTCTCTCCCTCTCTCATACCCAGGATCCTCTATGTTTGAGAAGCCTAAACGTGGATGTTGGACTGTTGTATGTACCTTGGCCATGAAGAGAGTCATCTTCAGAAATTTTTTAAAATTTCAGATTGGAGCAGTCATAGAATCATAGAATCACAGAATTCAGATTGGAGCAGTCCTGCTAGGAGAGACATTCTTAATAAAAGGGACCTTGTGTGGAGTAGGTTTAACTTGTTGTCTGCTTCTGTTTTTAGTATCTTCTGTGTCCTAGGGCAGTTCAGTTTGTCCAAGTTTTCAATGCTCATCTGTGAAATGGGACAGTAAATCTGCCTTTCTGTTACTGCATTTCTGTCTTTACTATTTAGAATGAAAATTCCTGCATAGTACATTCTTATTTATACTGTGCCTTTATGCTGAGCTTTCGTCAATTTTGTTAATACAAGAATAATCTTGAAGTTTAACATGTTCTGTAAAAGAGGTGAAACAATGGAGATGAAGGTGGGAGCTGTTTGTCATTTAAAATTATGAAAATTGGTAGACTTTATGGGCTTGGAAGAGGTCAGGTGAGGTGCTTCCTCATCCTTGAGCCTAAGTACTTTGGTCTTTAGAGCAATACCCAGCTTATGGTAAACAGTCCAAGTGCAGCCATCTTCTCTTCTCAGCATGAGGCAGAGTTGTTTTTAACTGCTGTGTATGATTTCCCTAAATCCTTTGATAATGACATTTTTCTTTAAAGCTAAAGCTCTTGAAAACTATTTTGATCAATTACCTCACTCAGGAAGCTGCTGTACATATTTAACCATAGATACAAGCTTTGGTCAAGCTATCAAAGTCATTTTCATTTTTACAAATTATTACTTTAATGGGAATTAGATGATGAGTGAATCATTGTTTCTTTAAAAAAAATCTCAAGGTGATTTGTCAAGAGATAATTGTCTGAGTATCAGCATTTAAGGAGGTCTGCATTTCCTTTTAGGAAGGAAAAATATTAAATGCTGAAATGAAAATAATGTTCTGACTTAGAAAATGGAACCAAATGAGCTTTAACTCCCCCCAGTTGTACCTAGGAATTAAGTCATAAAGTGATACATATATCCCAACTTAATTGCTTTGTGTCAAATTCTGATATCTTTATTCTGGTTCAGTAGCTGTTACTTCATCCATACTTCTACTGATGTCAGTGGAACCACACATGAAATAGAGTGATTCAGTGTGAGCAAAGCCTTCAGAATTTGGCCTTTTGAAGTTAATGTGAGCTTTGCTATTGACTTCATTGGAGATGAGAAATTGTTCTTTGATCATCTACTGAAAACCACAGTTGAGCTTTGTAGTTTTTAACCTAAAGGAGCACACTATTGTTTGCTTCAGCACAGGTACACAGAATTTCTCCTACATAAACTACAAAGTAGCCTTCTCCATTTTACATTCTGTCACAGCAACTAATGTTACCAGGTGCTTGTAAGCTCATGCTTATTTTAGAGTTAATTATGCAAACTTAGTGCAACAAGTTGAAAAAAAGTAATCAATAATACAAAAAAAGGAAAAAATTACCAATTTCTAAGCAGCTCTCCTTCATGTATATGTTTTAAATCAGGGTGAACCTTTCACAGCCATTGAAAGTTGGGGGAAGGAGAATGTGATTGGAGAGGTCACAAGATCCAAATTTCCTCTGAGAAAGAATGAGTTTTGATTATTTCAGGGGATGTGATATATGATGCTTTCAGTCTCTTTCCGTGTGCATCAGGCAAAGTTTTCATTCAGAGATGAGTTGAGAGTTGGCCTCATCTTGGATTTGAGCAGTGTGCACATAGAAAGAGGGAGATACCTTGATTGACAGAATTGTTGGTGTTCTGGAAAGATGGATGGGTGAAGTAATTCTTGTTTGCTGAAATACTTTGGAAGCCTCTGCAAAGCAGTAACATTTCAGTGTAAGGCACTAACCACACTTAGTTATTATTTAGATCTGAAGTGGTCTGAATCATCCTGATTTTACTCAGACAAACTGTCCCAAAGAAACAATTAATCTCTTACATCATTGAAGGCAACTCAACGAGTTGTCTGAGTTTGCACAGTTTAGAACCAGAAGCATATTGCTCAACAGTGTCCTCATGTTTGCCAATGACAGCCAGACTTGGTGGCTCTTTGTAAACTGCTACTAAAGGTGTCATAGCTGTGCCTGTCTGAAGACAGATCATGGTTTGCAAGGAGAGATATTACTTCTTCCTACCAACTCTGTCACAGCAGCTTGAGTAGAGGATTGTTCTTTGTCATTGTTCACATACTGCCTTGTTAAAAATTATACTTTTTGCAGTTTCTTAGTAGCAAGAAGTAATTGATAGCAAACTGGTTTGGGAACAACGCAGGGCTCCTGTATCTCCATTATGTGCCTCTGGTCACACATTGTGAAGCCTCCCCGTAAAACAGAAGTGTGTGAAATCTCCTCAACATGTACTGACCAAATAAAAATTTGGTCCAAATTTCCACTGATATTAGAACAGACTTACATGGACTCATGAGTTTGATTTTTTCTTTACTAATTTTTTACTAATAACAGCACTTTACGTACCCAGGAAGTCAATTTTCCAACAAAAAGATATTATTTCCTTCTCCAGATGTGTTTGAATGCCTCTGTCAATGCAATCTTCAGCAAATCTACAATTTTACCAAGCTGACATTTTATAAAATAAAATACCTCTTCATTAAGACTCGCCTTCTACGGAATATATAAATATCCATTTTAACATAGGGCAAAGATTTGGTAATGCTTTGAGGTATTACAAGGTGTGTTTATACGTACTTTTCCTGTCTCTTGCTTAGTTTGGACAAGGTCAGTTCAAAAGTCCTTGTTTATGTATTTTTCAGTGGTCTCATCTTACGTTTGTGTGTGTGACGCAGCTAGGGAAAGGTTACCCAGTGAGACCATTTGCTGTATGGATGAACTTGTAGACGATGGCATATCAGGGAGCTTCTAAAGGAAATATTATATGGTCCATCAAGGCAATCTCAAATTTCCTGATTGCATATATTTAAATAGGATAAGCTCCAGTTACCTAAGTACTTGTTTTGACTGTAATGGAAAATAGGAGACTAATGTGGACCATAATGTCTATCTCATCACAGCCTATCAAGGGGTATGAAAATTAATCTAAATATCTTTTATTAGAAAAACAAGGATGGTGGATGAGGAATCGAGTCTATGCAACTACACACAGAAGAAAAAAGTTTAGCTGTGTGTGGTTTAGGATTATACCTGTTCATTGAATACATTCATCAGTGTCTGGTTTTGTATTTCTTCTTCCTCATGATACCCCAGATAAGAAGTGGTAACTAAGTCTTAATGGTTTTAAAACTTTCTGTCTGTAACCATAAAGTGACCATTTACAAATTGGAATGCATTGTTGAGTGGGGATCCAGTTCCTTTCTCTGCCAGACCTTTCAGTGCAGGTAGATCTTTGAGTTAAGACAACAGCGGACAGTTGAAAAGGTAGATTTTGTTTGTGTGTGGGGTTGTGTGGGTTGTTTTTGTTTTTTCTCTAAGCAGTTTGCATTTACAGAGTTCTACCAGAAGACAGATGCTTAGAACAGCTGTCTGCTTATGTGCCCATCTTAGGAGAGAATGATTAATGAATTCACTTGGGCAGTGAGAAACTCAGTTCACTGATCCATAGTTTCAGCACAGGTATTGATGTGAAACTAATGAGAAATTTGATGCTCAAATTTGAATGTTTATTCCAATTACCAAACAACAGATCTAAATTAAAAAATAGCTTGAAACCTTAACCTTTTATTAGTAATGTAGAAAGCTGAACTGTGGCTTTGCATCACGATGCAATCTGAAGACTCGGTGCACTTCCACCTACATTATTTTGGGGAAGGGAGAAAGAATGACTTCCCCTGATTGACTCTGCTTCCACTACTTGATAATTAGAATCTTCTTCCCTCCTCACCCCCCTACTCCATTTCTTGACTTGTTTATTTTTCCCAGGAATTAAACATGCTTTAAGAACTGAGCTGTAGGCATCCCCTATGGGTCTATTAAAATCCCATGTTTAGCAAGGTCTCAGGGCTAGAGCTGCTTGTGGTGACTGTAGGGTAGCATATGGGAGTCCCAGCCAGGCTCTGCCTTTAAACATTTACAGTCTCTATAAACAAAGGTTAGAGGAAAAAGGTAGATACTAGCTTTAGTTAAGGAGTAAGAAGTTAAAACATGGGGAAATAGAATAACTTGTTAGAAGTTATAGACAAAGTTTGTGGCAAAATTGGCAATTGACCTTCCATTGCTGCTTTTTCAGCCCTGAATCACTGTTCCCCTTCAAAATGGACTTTTTACTGTGTTACTGTCAGAAGGGACTAACAAGAACTCTTGAAAGTTACTTGACACGCTGAAGTGGCCCTTTCTGTTAAACCCTGGTGTTTTTGCAAAGGATAAATGCTTCTGATTTTCAAACAAATCGGCAGCAGTATGTAACTCTGCATCTTGCACAATCAAGTAATTTAAAAATAGTTCAGAGGGAAAAATGTAGCATTTTAAAGCGGGCGTGATTCATGAATGTACCTACAGCTAGTCAAGGATTTCTATGGAAAAATTCATTAACTGCATATTCAAGACTGAACTTAGAATCTCATTACACTTTGCTTTAGCTGTCTCTGTGTTAGCTTTTTCTTCTTTCATGTAGATATTCAGAAATGTGATGGCAATTCTGTTCTAATAGAAATGAGCCAAGGTGTTGAAAATGTTGACAAATTCTCCATAACTGGTCTATCAAATATCCGTAAAGGAAACAAAAGATTTTATGCTGATTACCATTCCAGGATATCTATGAACAATTCAAATGCCTTTCCCATACTGGGCCTCTCACATGTGAGATAGCAAAGCAGTGTTGGGGCAGATGCTGTCTAATCCACATGATGGACTTTTAGCCCTTGGATTTCCTGACAGTGTCACATCACCTTTGAACGCAGCTCCATGCCTTATTCAGCCCATCCACAAGGGAACGGTGACACCCATGGCAACTGCTGTCATCTCCCCTCTCTGAGATGTTCCCAAAGCTGCCCTGGGCTCAGAGCTGTAGTGTGTGTCTCGTGGCACATGGCCATGTGGAAGTTGCAATGTGTAGATTGGCAAAATTATGTCTTATTGTAGATTTTAGGTCTAAAGACAAGCAGACGTTTGTAAAGCAAACAACATGCAATAAAAGGTCTGTGTGTGTTTCTGAGAAAACTCCGTAGATTTGGGTGAAGTCAAAATTAAAAGTGAATGTGCAAACATTATTTTTACATTCATACAAATATCAATTAGAAATAACTCTTTATAATTTCAGCCATAGTAGAACAGTGTTTTCAGACTGGATTCATCTCTCCTTTTTAATTTTAGAAAGATACCTTGTAAAATTACTGAGGTTAACAATTTGTGTTGATGATGTCCTCTCTTCTGGTGAAATTCACCTATTTGGGCTTGGGATCAAGGAAAGCTCTTGCTTCATCAGAGGGAGGGGTAGAGGATCATAGACAGTAGACTTTGAGGATTCCTGTGCTGGGGACAGATATGGTCAGTGGTTTGTGTTTATGCAGATTTGTAATCCATACATTTCCAGAAATAACAGATTGCTCAGGAAAGTGAAGACAGTCCAGGAGTTTATCTATATTTTTTTTAATGGGTGTGGGGCTGGACCTACACTGGCAGTACCCAGATAATGAATTTACAGTTGTGTATCAGAGGATACGATTCTGTTTCTTTTCTCCTATTTATTTCATTGTACAATAGCCACTGGATGGATTAGAGCACAATTTCCATCTTGTTCCTTTTAGCTATTTGTATTCCAACATCAGCTGGAGACCTTTGTCAAGAGCTAGACCTCGTTGTACTTGGTGCTATGTATATCTGTAGCAGAAGGCAATTCTTTCCCCACAGATACTTTAGTTTATAAACCTTAAGGTTTAGAGATATCTGCTTGATGACATACATAGTGACAAACTTCATTATTGTTTTAAGTCTAGCAAATGCCTAGAAAAATGCTGCTGGATTACTCAGAATGAGGGCTTTGATTCCCCTGCTGGGTCTCTCTCTGTTGTGTCATTTATTTGTAAAGAAAAAGTGCTTCTATCTTTTGTTTTAATTTCCCCTTTTCCATCTGAAGGTTTGAAGCTCCTCAGAATAATAAAAAAAAAATTCTTTAAGCCTTTGTAAAGCAAAGAAAACTTTGAAAAGAAATGACCCAGTCCCCTCTTTGGTTCACACCTATCTGGTCAAAGAGTTCAGCTCTCCGTGGAGGCTCCCAGACCTAACAGCAGTCATGCGGAACCTGTTTGCTGGCTTTCAGGCTCGGCACTTTCCAGGGTGCCCCATCTCAACACGCTTGACATTCCTGCCCTGGCAGCCAGAAGGAATAAAACCTTTGGGGAGTACCTAAAATTAAATTACTTCTTTTGGTCAGATCAAGGTTGTTCACTTCAGTAACTCTTTGTAACTCTGCCCTTCTCTCATTTAGTGACCATGAAAAAAGTCTATGTTTCTCCTTGCCTTTTTTCCCTTTTAAGTGGTTTAAATACGGTCCTTGAATTGTTTTTTAGAATGCAGAGTCTAGGAAAATAAACTTAATTTAATAAACAACAAGGAAAAAATAGTAAGAATCTTATTTAGTGTTTTAATATTGTATAAGACAATGTTTGTACAAGTATTCCTGTAAGGCAGAGACATAAGACCAACCTCTTCATTTATGCAAAGGTGTCTTGTGTTTCACCATGTCTTTAACGTGAAATAAATTAGGAGGGAAAAAGATGTTCTAGTGCTTGTGGTAGAGCTTTCACAAAACTCTTGGAGTTTGTTTGGTTGTTCAGGGAACATGGAGGATGACAACATGTTTCTCCCCATGAGCCTTCCACTTCAGTAGCACTTACACATCCTACTCCAACACCTTGCAATTTATATGTATGTTTTTATCAAGGGGATTTTAAGAATGGTCACTTAGTTGGAAGGAAGGCCAGTACCTGCTGGTAGCAATTTGTGTTCTATTTTGGGGTACTAGTTTGCAATTCTTTGTCTGACAGAATTCCTCCAATTTTGTGTGCCTTGTTAATCCTTTAGTATCTTTAGGCTGAGAGTGAATGGTTTCTCCACTCATGGAACAAGGGACTCAACTTTTCTCAGTTGCAGAGCTATCCTAATGCCCCAAAATCTTATTACCTTACTAAGTACACTGATGATTTTGATCTCTGGATTCAGGAATGGAAGAAGATGAATGTTTTTTTTTTTGGGGGGGGAAAGGATTGAACACTTAGACCACCATTACTAAATCAGCATCTACTTGACCTGCTGCTTGGCTGTCTTTCCTGGTCTTGTTCTTGAAGGTGTGACTATTAGCCATTCCATTCCTTTCTCTCTGTGAAGTTATTTTGAGGGGTACCTCCCTACTCCTGCAGGACAACAGGGATGGCAGGACATCTGCAGCTGTTATTTTCATTGATCCTTTCACTGAACAGACAATGTGGAGCTGACATGTAGGCTAATAAATTCAGAAGACATGACAATAGGGTTGCCATGTTTTAAAGATATTAGTGGATTGGAAGGAATGGGTGATTTTATGGGAAGCAGCAATTTTTTGTTGCTTTCCCCCCCTTGATAGAGAAATTATCTAAAAATAAAAAAGGCAAATTTTGTCTTGCATGCAAGGGAAAATAAAATGAAGCAAAGAGCAATTAAGCTAGACAGATGAATAAGCTGCCTAGTGAGGTAGCTGAGTCACCATCATTAGAGGTGTTCAAAAAAACAGGCGAGATAAAATCCTTGAGGGGGTCAGAGTGTATGGGAAAATCCTGCTCGATAGAGAAGGCTGACCTGGCTGACCCAGGAGGTCTGCTGCTTCTTCTGCATCTCTTTCTTTTTTTTTTTTTTTTTTAAAAAACAGAAGACTTGAATTCAGAGATTGAAAGAGGAAAACAAAACCCAAACCAGGTGCCAGTGTCTGGTAAACAGTTTTCTTTTGTTCTCAGTGATGAGAGTTGCAAAAAAAAAAAAATAAAAAGGAAAGGAAAGAAATGCCTGCCTAAAATAAAAAATGTATGTGCATTGTTTGCAGAAGTGATGTGATAAAAGATCTGTGTCTCCTCAGCAGAAAGATGGAGCATCATTCAGCAGACCTGACAGAGCCCGGAGGGGAAATTCTTTTAGTGTGAAGAGATGGGGCACACAGGTGAGGTTATGCACCTGTGCAAGTGAGAGAGAAAACAGGCAATCGTTCTCTCCAGGGCCTTCTGGGAGTGGGCCTGTGCAGCCCAGCAGTAATCCTTTTGGAAATTCAGAGCCTTCACTATTTGTGAAAGTTTGACCCAGTGCCTGTGGTTCTCAGCTGTGTGTAAAAAAATGAAGATGGAAGCCAGGGCTCCCAGGGGCAAGGTCCAGCATCCACACACAGGGAAATCCTGCAGCTGGTGGTGTTCCCAGGGTCAAGCTGCTGATCAGAATCAGCCATGAAGAGATTCAGGCTTAAGGCAATAAAAGTTCAAGGAATCCCCAGAAGTCTTCAGCACAACCACAGGAAAAAAAACATAAGTCACTAGAAGCCAACAGAATCTCACAGAAGGTGGTTCAGTTCATCTTTGTCAATTTACTTTTGGAGATAGGCCTAAGAGAAGATAGGAGTCAACTGTTGAGGATGCCCCAGGACAGATTTCTTTTTTTCCCCTCAACTTAGGTTTTGTAATACTTCACCGAGTTGCATTTAACAGCACATCATATATTTGTAGTTTAGCAGGCTAAAGTTTGTAGTCTCATTAGTCAGCCTGAATTAAAAATCTATTTCTTCTCTCTGTGTCTGTATCAGCACTGCTGTAGTGCAGCTGATGTTAAGCCAGGATGCCACCAGAAAAAGAATGCAATTGCAGCCAAACACTTTTGAAACACAGGTACCTGCTCACTTTTTCCCCATATGCAACTACTGACATGAATTTTATTTGTACAGGACTGTGTTGATTTGAGAGGAGAAATGCTTTCTTTTGAATGCCCAGACCTTACAGATCCTTAGAAGTTAACTGATAAGGAAGTAAATTTACAGGGAGAGTGTTTTCCCATTTTTAACAAATTTTTTTGTTAAATGAAGAGGGTTAGATCTGTTTTCTGCTGGGATTCAACTGAGATGAGGCCCCTTTCCATATGCAGCATCACCCAAATGCAGAAAACAATATCTTTCCTTCCTTAGAGACACCTTATGGTAATTGAATAATAATTTAAAAAAAGAGAATAGAAGCTATGTCTTCAGGTGTTAGAGTCCTGCTAGTGGGCAAATGTAGGAGACACTGGTGTTGCATATGTATTATCTGCAGAACAGGAGCTGGGTGTGCAGCAGAGCGGTGCTATTTTGCAACAGTTTGCTTTCAGGGCGGGTGGACTGAAGTGAGTGTTTATCCCTAAGTTACTTCTCAGCAACTGGGCCCAATCAATACTGTATTCTTTCAGACCTCTCTAAACCCAGCAGGGAAGGCAATCACAGTGGTGCAGAACTCTGCACCTTCTGGAACAGATCAATACCCTGACAGTGCAAAGCTTTGTTCCTTCACCAGCTTTAAGATGTTCTGCATGCTCTACATGATTGCTTAAAGGTTTGTTTTCTCTTCTTCCTATATGACAACACTGCTCCCTCCCTGTTCTTCCCTAATAACATCACAGTAATTGCCTTGACATGAAATAGCAGCACAAACACAGATGCTTTGCTTTGAGGTGTTTTATCTCTTTATGAACATCTCAATTGGTTGAGGGTGTTGATTTCACTTCAGTATGAAATCAGAGCTATTTTTTTTATGCCTCTTCTTATTTACTTTGTTTCAATAAATGTGAAAACTGGTTTTGGCTATAGGGATTACCTTGTGTTGCAAAGTGTGGTAGGTATAACCATCTATACTGGGCAGAGAGTATTAGCTTGAACTTTGTGTTGCTGAAGTCTACTTTAGTCTAACCTGACTCGACCATATCATCTTGGTTGTCTCAAATACTGCAGGGTAAAGCTACTTTTCAGCTAATAGTAGGTGGAATAAATCAGATTTTGTTTTGTTCAAACTGGATGTATAACTTTTGCCCTTCAGGGTTTTTTTTCCCTGATGTCTGCCATCTTCAGGCTGTAGAACTACTAGTTTTCCCTTCAAAACCACATTTGTTTTTCTTTTTTATCGATTAGAAGACCATCTGTTTCTCAAGTAAGAATTAGCTCAGAGAACTTCAGTGCTCTAGAGGGCATCTTATAAGATGATCACACTGGACCCTCTCCTATTTATTATCTGTATATTTGTAGTTCTTGTTGTGGACATATGCAAATGGATACCTCAGTCCACCATTCCTCCAAGATTTTGAATTGAATTAGCACTTCTTCACATGAAAATTTTCAGTCCTTAAGGCTGGATCACAGGCAAGTTGCTCTTTTATTTGATAGTTGACTTCCTCTCCATTTACCAGGTAAAGCATTAATCCTTTGTAGCCCTCTCTTCACTTTAAAAGTTCTCTTACACTTTGAAAAGCGTGCTGTAAGGAGGACAAATTAGAACTCTACTGCCTTCAAACCAGCCCCTGCTCACTTCTACCTATGTGTAAAGTAGGATAAGATATGCAATTTGTAGGTACTATGATTACTGGCTTAAGGAGAAGATACAGCATTTTTCAGCAGTTTTGAGACATTAATACAATTCAACCAGGCCATTTTCTGTAATGTGTAGTTCACTGTATCTGATGTATATTTTTTCATCTCAGACATAAAGGTAAATCCTTTTCATTTACATAAGCAGACTCTATAAACCAGATTACCTGAATTAATCATAGATATTTAAGCATATTACATTGCTCTGTACCACAAGCTAGCATTCCTAGGAGGTGGATCAGAGATAAGGGTCCCCATATATTACGGACCAAATCCTATAGTCCATCAGGCTTTATTTCCACTAAAATCAGTTTTGCCTGAGTAAGACCTCCTGGATTTGGCCCTGGTATACTTTTATATTCATAGACCTTCCAGATACAAAGAAGCCATGAAGCAATTGTGTCCTCTTTTTTTTTTTAATATTATTAGTTCACTGTTTCAAATAAAAACACAAAAATAACCAATTTTTAAAGCAATAATGCTTTATATAACAAACACATGTATATACCTCTATTGGATTTAGCTTTTATTAGCTTATTAAATTTTATTTGACATCTCTATTATGTTATTTCCATTAAATAGATTAAATCACAAAACATGGAAATCTGTGTGCAGTTATTCTGTAGTATTTTTCTTTAGTATTTTGCCTCTCTGCTTCCTAGAAGTCTCTTAAGTTTCATCTGTCATTTGGAAACCAGTTGGGTTACAGGCAGCTAACATACTTTTACAAATAGAAGTGTAGGGAATATTCCCCCTACACACTTCTTTTACCCTAATCAAACACTGCAGATGCATCTTGTCAAGAGAATGCACCTCATCCTCAGAAATCAAAAGAAAGTGACTTCAAGGAGGACAGAGCAGCACAGCGGCAGCTGACCCCACACCAGACCCCACAGGCAGGTCTGTCAGTGAAGCCAAGGAGGAGTCTAGAGAAGATGAGCTGACACCCCGTGACACTGCTGCAGAGATTCATCCTGGAGCTGGGCATCTGGGTCGTTCAGCTGCCAAGGTCACTGGAGCAGCCAGCTCCCATGCTGGAGTGGTGAGAGCACTGCACATGTCTCAGCACTCACACAACAAGGGCTGAAGAGTTGGCAAAGACCCTGTGCATGCAAAGGTCTGGATTTGCATGCAAGTGTGAGAGATTTAGACCAAGAATTAGGAGACTAATTATTTTCCTTACCTTTGTTTGACTTTTAAATAAGATTTCTGCCCTTTCTCCTTATTATTTACTTACTTCCTATCTTAGTTTCATCCAGTAAAAAGGTTTCCAGCAGAGACTCTTCCTCTACTTCTAGTGCACAGACATATTTTAAAAGAGCTATTTTAATTTCAACTCCCTTTTAAAGAATTCTTCACTACCTGACATAGTCCTTACTCAGGGAGGCTGCTAATGATTTCAGCAGGGTTTTCTATGAGAACTATCAGCTTTTATCATATATTGGAACAGCAGCAGGGTATGGCAGCATCTTTATTTCAACAAATCAGCAGGCTGCTGTTCAGAAGTTAATAGAACAAGTAGCATTAAGTAGCATTTCAAAAGCCTAAATCAGTCCATCTTCATCTGGTCTCTCAAACCTCTTTTACTTCTAACTTCCAATATGGACTTGAAGCTGGTTTTGTTAAACAGGACTTGATGTGCCAGAGTCCCATGTGCAAAGAATGGGAGCCCCTCTTTTTTGTGTCATGGTGATTGACAGTTCACAAAGATAAATATTGCTTGCTTCTGCTTTTTCTTTCTGTCTCAAATATGCTCCACTCCATGGCTTATTTAAGGGTGGCATAGCACTGGAGAAAAAGATCTTGTGCTGCCTCAGAAGGACTTTCCTTGTGTTTCTTTTGCAGTCCAAGATTTACTAATTTTTCTGTTCCCTTCCATTCTGTCTATATCTTCCTTTATCTTTGTCATCTAATAGAAACTGATTCCTATATGGCTACAGCCAGTGCTGTGGGATGCAGTGGAAGGACAGGATGTCCAGAGCAGTGTCACACATATTGCATCTATTGCATTTCTCTCTACTATTGGCATCCATTTAATTCCTTAATTGCACTCTACCTAATTGTGAAACCAGGACTGGCAAGTTGTTTGTCACTGGCCAGTTTTCCTGGATTATTCTGAGTTTGGGCTGTCATCTCTCCTCATTTCTTTTGTTTCTTCTCCTTCATTAATCCAGAAAGGGAGCTACTTCAGTGCTGTGGTTGACAGAGTAGCTGAGAGGAACACTGAGCTTCTGCCACACCAGCATGATCCATTGTTACAAACTCTAGTATCACTCTGAAAAAGGCTCTGTTGGAAATAAGGATGTTTTTTTTTATACCGGATGTGTCCATGAATGATGAGGCAAATACTTTTCTTGTCATTTAAGTTTGTTATCTTGAGCTTTGATTCTCATCCAGTTTTCTGGAGTGCTTCAGAATGTGCTTGGCAATTGTAATGCAGAGCAAGACCTCCTGAAATAGAGAAATTTGAACAAACGTGATGTGTTTTGGAAAGATCTTGAAAGTCAATAGGTTTTAATTAGTGCCCCAATTCTTACAGCTTTTTCAGTTCTTTAATACAATGCATTGAAAGAGGAAGTACATATGGAAATGGAGACAGAGAAGGGATGCTTGTCTCTGTTCTGCACAGGTATGTGGAGCAAAATCAAAATGGAAAGTTATGTTTTCTCTTGTAACAACAAAACTGGCAGAATTGAGGCCAGGCTACTTCAGATGCTGATGAATTAGTTTAGGTAGTGCAATGTTGTACTTAGGCTCAATTAAAGACTTTGAACTTGGAAAAAGTAGTGATCAAACATTGCCTCCCTCTGCTTTGTCATCCTGTTGTGTTTGGTCCTACCACTGAGAGACACTGTCAGTTTTTCTGCCTGTAAATTTTAAAATTCTTTTCTCTTTGTTCAGTGTTATATTCTGGCATCCCTGGAGTCTCTGAAAAAGGTGGAAGCACAAAGTAGCAGAGTATTGAGTTTGGTGATTGTGTACTGTCTTTAATAGGACATTTTGATAGTTTCTTAGTGCTCAATGATCTCTGGATCTCTATATTCTTAATTTTATTATCTGTTCCCATATTATTAACAAGTTTTTCTGAAATCAGGTTTTATATTTATTTAATCAGTAGCAGGTTTTAATTTAAGTGATCCAGACTGCTGTTTAAAAGCAGTAGTTACCTGATGAGTGATCTTCTGCTGTCAGGTGAGAACATAAAACTACCGTGACAGTATCAATGGTCACTACAACAAGAAATCTGTAGCAGTAGCTAAACAGCAGCCATTAGATGCTATCACTGGGATTTGAAATTAAATTAAGCAGCTGGAATGCCTACTATGCTGCTAGCATCATCAGCCATATCAAAGCTAATCACTACTTTTATTACTGCAAGCCCAGGATGCGGCTGGAAGTAAAACTGCCGATTATCAGATCTCAGTTTAGCCAATTTTGACTTCCAGTTCAGAGATTTGAGTTGTCAAAAGGGACATTTAAAAAGAGATCAGTGCCTTTGAAGTGATAACACACAGGAGCCCTGGGGGGCAGAGTCACAAAACTTCTGTACGCCATGTGGACTCAAACCGCAGAAAATATTTCCTGTTTTATAGAGGTGCAGGGAGAAAATTAAAACTGCAAAAGCTGTTCAGACAAGGATGTAGACAGTTTGGTAGTGTCAAGAAAAAGCCTTTATTATCTCCTCTGCTTTAGTGCTCTGGTAATGTTTTTTCCGGGAACATGAGGATTCAGACAAAGCAGAAGTTCCGATTACTAATTATCTTCAAATTCATATTGCTGTACTTTACATTTAGGGCTCTGCTGCACTCCAAGATGTGTGGTTGTGAATTACCACAAGCTTGGAAAAAAAAAAAAAAAAGAAGAAAAACAAAAAACCCAAACAGAACTCTGCTGTGTTGTTGTGGTTGAGACAATTTGGCAAACGTGCATTTAAATACCTGGAGTGGGAGTATAATGGGGGAAAGCTACTTAGCCCCAAATTCAGTGAAGTTCTGCAGTATAACCTCTACAGGACTCAGAACAGCCTTAAGAGTCTGAGTGCACAGAGAGCCATCACACTTTTATACCAAGGAGTATCCCTGGTAGTAGAAATCTCATAGAGAAAGACTGAAGGATGTGGCTGAAGTATGTTTCATACCGAGGTTTCTGAAGAAAACTAAAGAGAGCCAGGCATGAAATACACCACATCTTCACGAGTGTGGAGCTGCTGTTTGATTTACTCTTGTGAATTTGTTTTAATCAGAATACAACTTTGTAACAGCTTGTAGCTTGTTCAGATTTGTAAGTAAATCAGGTTTAGAAGACGGACATCTAAAAATGCACCCAAATGTTTTGTATTGACAAGGAGCTTAGCATTAAAAATGTTAATTTGTAGCTAAGGATTTTCTTCTTCAGAAGGAAAAATTTTATTTACCTCTTATAAGGTGATCCGATCAGGTGTGATCCTTTTAGAGACTATTGAGACTAACAGAGTCTAGTCCTTTGATCTATAACTGTCTCTTCATATTAGGAAAAGCCTCTTAGCTTTATTATTTTTAATCCCCCAAAAGGTATTTTTCTGGGACAAAATTCCAGTTGATTCATTGTCTTCAGTGCGTGGGCATTGAGAGACTGGGCTAGTGTAAGATGTGGTGTGAAACTCCTTGAGTACTTCTTAAACCTACGATTTCCTTTCTGTGTCCAGCCAGTTGCTTGGGTATCCACTGTGTAGGAAGGCATGGACTGCAACAAAGCCAGGAGAGACCTTTAAAAAGAAAGGTTACTTCATCAGTGGCCCTCTCACTAGCTTAGAAGGTCAGCTCTTCTCTAGACTGTGTCAGCATCCTTGGAGAGCTGGTTAAAGAAAATAGTACTATGTGCCTTTTGCAGACAGAAAAGAGCAGATCCAGTGCCCTCAGAAGCTAATTCAAAGTTTCAAGTTGATATGAGCTGACATTGCTTCATGTCATTTCTCTGCTGAAGACATGCTGCTATATGTGCTTATATACTGTGCTAAAATCCACATGGAAGAAATTATTAGTTGTCTTAAAGTGCAGTCCCCTTAAATACAAAGCCCAACTGAGCAGGCTTTATGTTTGACAACTTAGAAGGCTCGGAGAGAGTGGAGTCCTTGCCCACTTATAGCTGATAGGTTTTAATTTTTAGTAATGACCTTGAGTCTTTCTGTTTTTGTCACCCTAATGGCTTTATACTGCTCAGCACCTTGTTTCAGTGTCCATGCCATGAATGCTATGAGGAATAAATGTAAAAGAGCTGCAAGCAGGAACAAAAATTTCTTTTCCCAGGTGTCCCATAATAGAATGGGGTGAACACTGGGAAAAACTAAGTGGGTGTTTTGTCTGCCTCAGGGCACCAGGGTTGTATCCCAGGCAACACTGGTGTGATATTTTTCCACTGTCTATTTTTGCTGGGCAGCTGAACCCTTGCAGAGCTGGTCCAGCTACATCACAGCACCCACTTTATGTAGTGGCTCTCTTAAAAAAGAAAGAAGGCAAATTTCCAGTTTGATTGTCTAATTTGTTTTTTAATAATTGAGACAGATTGTTTCTTTACCTTTGAGAATGGGTCCTTGTGTGCAGTCAGGTGAGCTGTTTGCTATCAGTGTCTGCGCTGGCATCAGATAAGTAGAAAACCCCCCTCAACCTGACAATTCACTTGTGAATAATCTGATCTGGTTTGCTTTGCTGTTTCCTCTTGAAGTGGACAATGGCTTTTCCCCTGTTAAAAAGTTGACACAATGAGACAAGTGTGTGATTATTGTATCCCTTTATGTCATTTGAGTAACTTGAGATAGCCTGCTGTAATGTGAGTAATCTGTGTTCACCACCCCCTTGAATCTATCTGGGCTTGATTGGCATATCTGTGCATTTTAACTTGTCTGGAAGGCTCTTATCTCCTCCTTGCACAGCGTCACTTGCAAATTTTAAACCTTTCTGTTCAACTTTATGTTTAAATATGTTCCTCTTCGCCTTTCCTTTTAGGGTCTTAGCAAGGAGGTGGTTTTGCTTTGTTTTGGTTGCTGGGTTTGTTTGAAGTAAACCAAATAACTCCTTTAAAACAAGTGAATCAGGGGAAAGCAGGTAATGCAGCTGACAGACAGGTGATCCTGATAATACTGTCTGGTGCCTGATAGACTGCCCTTCAACATCTGAGCCATTCACACCATTTTAGACAGTTAACACTGGTTCTCCACTACTGAGCAAATCATTACTTTCCATCCTGACCCATTAAAGTTAAGACCCCTATGGGCCTTTCAGGTACAGGCTGTGCTTAGAGGGTGATGCTGAAGAGAGCCACCCGCTGAGAAGTGCTACAGGCACTGCATCCAAGTTTGCATGGGAACAGGGTTGCAGTGCCAGCCTCAGGTACTTGACAAAGCAATCAAAAAATTTTTAAACAAACTATTTTAACCTTTCTTCCCTTTGAAAAGATTCAGATTAAAAAGTAATCTTAAGAATAGCCTTTCTTTTAGTGGTGTCTCACCAGAAGTGTTGCTTCCTCTATTTTGAGTAAAGGTGATAGAAAAGTGTGGTCTAAGAGAACAAAAGTTTCACTCCAGGGGGAGAAGAGGAGATATGCTCTCCAGGACACGTGTTTTCTACAGGAACATAAGGTCCCAGTTTGGTATTAAATTTGGCCCATTGATATATGCTCAGTCTGAAACCACACCAGCTGCCTCAGTTTCCCGTGCCAGATACAGAATCTTGTTGAGGAATGCATAGTGATTTCCAGGGCTTAAACCAACAGAAACCACAGCTGAATGGAAGGGGTCCATCTCTTTTGCCTTGTGCTCATGTAAACCACAGCCAGGAATTAATCAAATCAGAGCATTAAACTTGCAACTCAAAACATGAATCTGGTATAATTTTACCAAGCTGGTTAAATGTTGCTCAAGGTAGTAACTTTGTACTGGCACTCACTGTGTTTTAGCATTAAAAGCACTGGGTCAGACTAAACTCTGTGTCATATGCTACTGCTCAGAGAAATGTGATATTTTGGTTACAACTGACTTGCATGAAGTTTGCCCCAGTGTAGGAGTGCACAAGTGTGACAGGAGTGTTTGGGAACCTCACCTGTGGCCATATGACTCTGCCTTTTCAACCATTCTCCCCATATCCTGTCTTGCATTCCTCCCATGGCATGGCACGTCCTTCTGCCCATGGTCCAGCCATAGGACCATAATTACCTAATCTGTCCTGTAGCATATTCCACTCTCCTCAGGGACACTACACCTTGATTTAGGTGGCTTCTTTGTTCTTTTCTTACTCTACTGTTGTTTTGTGGAAGTTTTGTCCCTTTCTGGAGGAGTACAGACAGAGTCTTTGTCCATTTCCTTTCTCATCTGAATGAGCACCAGACCATCCTGGAAATGCTCCTTGGAGCTGCTTTCTAGTCTCCTTCTTCTCTGCCACATGACCCTTGAAGTATGTTGGCTACACCTGGGATTGGTGAAGCATTTACCAGCTTCCCTAAAATTATTACTTTCTCTGTCTCTTCAGCAAGCATCTCCCTTTTAAAAATTTTTACTGAAATTTAAAAGAGCTGCTGCAATTCTTGCTGTCAGGCAATGTGGGTCTATAACAATTCCATGTCAAACTGTTCAGATTAGGATGAGAAGCTAATAAACCCAGCCCTTTAGAAGTTCTCCTCCTCAGTATATTTGAACTCCTGAGGCTTACTCTGACTCTCTGTTCTCTTTGCATTATACACAATGGGATCATAAGATTCTCAAATGAGAAATAAACTGAGAATACTGTGGTTAAAAATGTACAATACATAATATAACCTCGCACAACAAAATTAGTACTTTGCTAATTTAGTCCCAAAGCGTATTGATTAAATGCATTTTACCACTTCAGTGTATACTGGAAAATCCAATTAATATTAAAAAAAAAGAAAATTAAAACATCCAAGTCACTGAACTCTGCTAATCCATCCTGCAGTATCTTTTGAGTAGAACACGCACTAATTTTCTCATATTGTTACAGAACAGATTTCACATGAAATAATGCTGTAATTGTTTGTAAAAAAGAAAAAAGTATTTGCCATTTGGTGCTTCCGTTTGTTCCTCCTTGATTGAATTCATTAAAAAAAGGATGTTTTTTTTCTACACGTAACTGCTTTCAGCGAAGTCTCATTCATGACAAACTTTCAGTTCCAAAATTTTCTGAATGTGCAGTGAATTAGAAAAGAAGCATTGTATAATCTCCAACTACAGATAGAGCATATGAACAAGTTGAGGACTTGAGGACTATGTGCATACTAGAGGTGTTGGTGAAAGAAATGAGTCTTTCACTGCTGCTGAAGATGCAAGAGTTTGGCTTTTTTTCAAACAAATGTCTGCCCATAGGCTTTGTATCAGCAATACATACAGATAGTGCCTGTGATGTTGTGTTTGATTTGGTACTTAAATTGGGACAGAAGCTCAATAACCCACTGGTCATATACATGCTGTTAGTGCTGTGTAGAAATTCCTGTGTCCTCAGATCTGACATGTTTCCTGATGGAGATTAATATGCTAAAGTTGAGGGTAATTGACACAAAACAATTCGTACAGCAAACTTCTTCACTTTCACCAAGGCTTGGTGTGAAGAGAGAAGCTGCATCATGGTGTCAGGAATCTCTAGTTGGAGGAGAAGCCCGTGGTGCTGTTCCATCAGAGATGGCAAATCTTTTTCAGCAAAATCTTTTTCAAGGAAAGATCTCTACCAAGGGAATGAAATTGTGACAAACAGCAGCTGAGTGGGATGATGAGTAAGTTAAGATTTCCAGGGTGCCTGAACTCTTCTAATTAGTGCTATTGTGATAGATTTAGGAATAAAAAGATATTTCTGTGCTGATCACTGGGTGAAATGGAATCATATTAAGAGAAATATTTCCATAGGCAGCACTTTTAGAATTTGAGTAGTGCAGTCTTTGTGAGGTACCTATTGGAATGTGGTGTTGTCAAAGGGGATTTTGGTGAAGAGGCATCCCTTTTGGAGCCGTGTCTGCAGGGAGACATGTGCAGATGTCTTTATTAGTTTCATGTCTAAGTAACTTCCCCAGAGGGTGTGTTAGCTGCTGGCTATCACCAGTTTCATAGAGAATCCATGAAGAAACCCTTGTGCTCTTCACTCTCTTGGAGGGGGTGGTCTCAGAAGGAAGACATTTCCCCTCACCACTTTTTATTTGAAAGCAGCGTAACTGAGATGTTGTAGAAATGAAAGATTGCTCTCAAATGTACAATTACTCATGCTGTGTTTTGTAAATACTTCTCATCCTCAAACAGGACAACATTTACAATGTTAGCCCAGGGAAAGTCTCATGAATCTAATCACATCATAGCTTGCTTTTATGTAAGTATGTTTGGATAAATACTGCTACATGATGTATTTGAATATATCTAAGGGTGTTTTGCTAGGCTGGTATTTATATTTTTAAATGGCCAAACTTTACTGCCATTATTATAGTGCTTCACTCATCAAAAAGCCCCCTTGATTTCCAGTGCTATAAAACATAGGAAAAGAGTGAGAAAACAGGCATTTCCTTCTCTGGTTTTAAGTATTATATGTACATTTTAGAATATGATATATCCTTACCTTTCACCTCATCACTGTATATAGTTGCATGAAAAGAAACAGACTTAGTTTCATAATACTTTAATTTATGTAGCATGATCATATTTTGCATTTTCTGTATTTGGATAGTTATGGCTAGGAAATGCATTCTTTCCCAGAATTGATCCCTTGCCTGATTAAAATCAAGCATGTAAAGAAAGTTAAGATTCCCATGGCTCTTGAACTCTTATAAATAGTGCTATTGTGATGAATAAATATAAATATAAAACTATCGAAAAATTAAAATATAACATTATACTTTTTAGGCTGTCTTTCCTGTGCTTTTATACAGACTTAATTTTTCCATCCTATAAGCTACATGGAGCAGCCTAGAAATTTAAGAAAGCTGAACAGTTAGCAATTGGACTGATGGTGCAGATAGAAAAAAAGGAAAGATCTGATTAACTGTGTGTGTTCTGGGTAGGGGCACCTTAACTACTTTGTTAGTTAGCAAGTGTTCAATTAATTTCTTCTTTTAGTTTAGTCTTGCTCTGTATTTCACAGTTCTGCTCATTAGTACTTTGCTAATAGTCAAATCAAGTGATATTCCCTCAGCCCCATCAGTGACTTGGAAACAGATTTTATTACTGTCTCATCCTAATATAATGTATTGCTCTTATGAATTAGAAAGCCAGATTGTAAAAAAGAAAATAAAAAAAATTTACATCATTCAATGATTCTTTCCATAGCTGTATTAATTAAATGAAAATCAGACTCAGAATTTCTGGTCTCATTAGTAACAAGTATATAATTTTGTATGATTTTTGTTTGCATTTAAAATCTTTTTATTTTGAACTTAAATGTATGTGTCAAAGACGTGATAAAAATTTCCTAGAAAGTATTTATAAATACACTAGGACTTTGAAAGCTAAATAGAACATGGTAAAAAAAACCCAACCAGATGATAATTACTCCATTCTTTACTTATAGTCTTGATTAGACATGATACAAAAAGCTATTTGTGAGGTGAAATCAGATCATTCCAGTTTGCTTTCTTCCATCAGCGAGTGCCCAAAGAGAGTTATTAGCTCGTTTTGATCATTCATTGGCAGTCCCAATGCAATATGGGAAGTGTCTGCCAGCAAATGTCCTTAATAGACTTGATTTGATGGGGAAAAATAACTAGGAAACCCATCTATTTGCCTTATACTGCTGAAGTGAAAAATGTCTTCATGTGCTACTGAGGGGTTTGTATGTTGTGCAGAATTGCTTGTGGGGTTTTTTTTTTCTTGGTTTCTTCTCCTTCACCAACAGCATTGACCAATATCACCAGCATAGGAAGGAAATTCATGCAAAGAGATTAGTGTTTGTCTCTTTTTTTAAATTTTTTGAGATGTCTGAAGGTTTTTGTAGTAATTCAGGAAAAAATCTGATGAAATTCCTTTTTTTTTGTTAGAATTTTAAGCATAGTGTATGAAGTATTTTGTGTTTCTCTATTGGAATATTCTGTATGGACCTGTATGATCCATATCCACTAGGATGTTATATTTGCAAAACTATCTGTTTCAGAAAAGGCAAAGGGAGAATGTAGATTGCAAAGTCTTTGAAAAAAAGGAAAGTAAAAATTCTGCCAGTTCCTTTAGATCCCATTAATGACAAAATATTGGTAATTAGAGAAACCCTTTTTAGTAATTCCCTGCTAAGGGGAGATGCCTGGAGTGAGTTATCTCACTTTAAGTACCTGTTGTTTAACAGTCCAGAATTGTCTGTATCTCACAGAAGGATGAAAGGATTATTAGCTGTATAGTAGTATTATGGAGTTTAACGAACAAATGCTTTTAAAGTCTGATTTGTTCTCAGTAAGAATAGTGTTAATTTCTTGAGAGTTTTGGCTGAGAGATGAGACATCCAAAATTGTCCCAAAGCTGATAACATAGAGTTTTTTTAGAGCAAAGACTTCCCAGTATGTTTCATAATTTCATTCGGCAGCCTTAAATCACCTCTGAAAAGTGAGATTTAGGCACAATCTAGGTTTAACTGATACTGAGCCCATCTCTTGGAGCTCAGTTAATGTTTATTGGCAACACTGCAATTTCTTGGGGCAGGAGTGAAGAAAAGCAGTGACCATTTTAAACTATATTAGAGTTTAAGGACAGTAGAACTTCATTGCCTGATTAAACTTTCCTACGGTAAGAAACAAGTCATACAGGGTGGTTTTTTTTTTAATTACTAGAAATACTCAGTACTTGTTTTTTAGCTTATCAACAACATGTTGTGGCTGTGTCAGGAAGAAACATTAGCTTGTGAATTAGCCCCGAGGCAGTGTCCTATATACTGCTCTGACAGTGCCTGGGTGTGGGATCCACTGACTCAGAGGAAGAGTGCCTCCTGCTGATTCCCTCCTCAATCCAAGCACCGACCTTGCGCCTCTGACGGGATTTGACAGGTTTGCAACCCACGGGTGTGGCTGTCATAGCTTCATTCCCCCCCCCCTTCAGCTTCTTCTTTAATCAACTTGTTAACTCTTTTGCATTAATAGAGAAACTTATGCAATGTGTGTCTTGCTGTCTTTGACAACTCACTCAATGTCAACCATCAACAATTTTCCTTTAATGGACACATAACATCCCTGGTGTGATGATTTCTTTTTTTTTTTTTTTAACTTTTGGTGTCAAATTGATAAACCTGTGAAATAGAATAGATACACATAATGCCACTTTATCCTCACAATTGACAGTGAGGTAGTGAAGCAGAACCTCAAGAAAAGTGACCCAGTTCTGCATGTGTAACCACACAAGAATCCAGACCGGTCTCCGGTCCCACCTAACGTTGCTGCTTCGTGACATCTGAGCAAATAATAGGCAGAGAGTGTGAGTTTGTGAAAGTAATTATATAAAGCTGATGGCAGAGAACAAAAAGAAGTGGAGTGGGGAGGGGAGAAAGCGAGAGGTTTCGGAGCTTTGACAATGTCCACAGCTGTGATGTCATCAGCACAAAGATGATAATAAAATTTGGCCAATGTGGTGTCAACTACACCTTGCTTCTTTTGTCTTTTCCCTCGTATAATTTTGTATCCATGTGTGAATCGGCTCATTAGTGGAGGAGAGTGAAAATTGAGGTCAGGGTATTTAAACCTGACCTGTGCAAAGGCCATGCAATGCCTAAGCCCACCGGGGGTTTCACTTCAGAGCCCTGGACCACCCTTGAAGGTGACACCAATTCAAGCCTCATTTTATAAAGGCCTTATTAATTATTGTCTTTATAAGAAGGAGAAGCCATATAAAGAAATGTGTCATTCTTAGAGTAGGAGTAGGCAGGGAAAAAAAGAGAGAGAGGGAGAGAGAGAAAGAAACAGAAGATCAAAAGAGAGCTTTTTTTTCCCTTTTGCTTTTCATGCCTCAGAACCTCAAAGGAGGTCGGGGAACAATCAGGCTTAGGGGTCTCGTGTGCTTTCTGGCAATTAGACTCAGCTGATGGGCTGAAAGGGATTGAATGGCAGGGTTCAAGGCCCTTCTCCAGAGCTTCAGACAACAGGCTTTTCCAAAGCAGCAGAGCAGCAGACACCACTGAAATAATTTCAAATGGAGACTTACAGCCAGGGATTCATTAATTCACCGGCCTAAACAATTACTGGAACATATAATGTCTCTATATACACTTTAATAAAGACTGTCATCCTAGACCTTAATTTTCCCCATTTTTATTAGAGATTTTTAATGTCAGGTTTGAAAAGAACCTTTTCTTTCATCAATTATCAAACTAAACTTTTTATTTTTTTTTTCCTGAGAGGGGGAATATAAATTTTGGTTTTTTGGCTACAATTGATTTGAATTACAAGAGGAGACTGAGAAAGTTTTGTAAAGCATCCTTAAACATTCAGTCATAAATAGGATGGGAGCCTGAGTAGCAGGAGATCCCATCCTCCTCCTTCTTCTCTTTAAAGAGGGTGGTCTGGGACAAATAGAATTAAATGAGCTTGATGTGAGAGAATTAGCTAATAAGGGACATGCAGCAGAGCGTCCTATAGATACAGCCTCTGTTTGCTGCTGGAATGATTTGAACTGAGCAAAGTGAATTAGCTTTTCCAGTACAGGTGAAATCTTTTTAAAGCAACAGAACAACCTGTTATTGTACTTTTTTCTTTTTTTTTTTTTGTTCCCAAGTATAAGATGAGATGTAGCCAGAGTTGAAAGCTTTTAGTGCAGGGCTGGGGTTCACTTATAAAATGTACCTGAGTATCTCTATGAAGATTAGAGGTATGTCCACTGATGGGTTCCTCTAGAGCATTTCTGCCAGGGTCCAATTGTGCTTGGTGGAGGAATTATGATCCTAGGAAAGAACTGTGCTGTGCTGAGGTAGTTATGCAATCTAACTAGACACAGTCAAAAGGGAGTTTTGAGTGGAAAACAGAACTTTTGATTAATTATGTTTTGTTTCTCTTTTCTTCAGTGGTTTGGTTTTTGGGTTTTTTTAACTGCAGGAGAAACTGCAAAACCATGCATGTTTTAATAGAAAAATTTCTGCTGAAAATAATTTGATTGGAAAGGAGCATTGATGTATGTCTTAAGTGTTGGTTGATGAGGTCCTGTTCTGTTCTCTGAAACAGCATCCTGTTCAGACATGCATCACCTCTTGTGATGCATAACATTATAGTGTAGGAGACATAGTCCAACCAGGTAGTTCTGTTGAGAGAGCAACAGGAGATCTTCACTTTATGATTTTCAGAAATGGCACTTGTTAATAATGTTAGTTCAGCATCCTCTAACCACACCACCAATGTTTGTTTGTCCAAGTGTGGCTGTTGCTTTGTTCCCATGCTGAAGTTCTGTTAGTGCTTGATAGTCCTACCTACTCTGTGACTCCAGTAATCACCATGTGTCTGATTTTATGGCATTTACCTAACTCATCACTTCCCTCTACTGCTTTGTAAGAGTGGCTCAGTTTTGGTAGGAAGTGTTTAGGTGATAACATTGTCTTGGGAAAAATGGTTAATTCTGGTAAGAATTATTTCAGTCTTTTTGCAGGATGAGGACACCAGTAAGCTGTACAAGACTTGAATGATCCATTCTGCTTTCATCCAAAATGAAAGAAAATATTTTGTTTAATTGAAAATTTTAATTTGTATGTCACTCCAAAAAAATGCAAGATACTGAAATCCAAATCAGGCTTGTAGTAGCTATGAGTTAATTCAGCCTTAATCCTATTCTGGAATTTCAGAGACTAGAAAAATCAAAGCAGATAGAACCCAAATGGTGCATCTGGGAATTTGAGTAATACCTGAAACTGTGGTACAAGTAGATGATGATGATGGGAATCTATAATGTATTTGCCACACACCTCATATACCTGAAGATTCTGTCTGAAGTGAGCTGATTTGAATGCCTTTGTTTACAGAAGTGAAGAAGGAGGAATACAGAAAGGTAGGTTGGATTAAAGTAAGCTGCTGTGTTATTGTGAAGAAGTTCCATTACAACAAATGAGTGGTATAATGAGATTCATTGAGAAAAGTTGTAGCTCTATTGTAACTCCAGGCTTATTTAATAGATGAAGCTAACAAGACCAGAGATGAGAGTTGTCTGTTCTGTATGGTATCTAGGCCTCACAATTTTCATCCACTGCATGCCTCCACATGTCATTTTTGGTTTTAGTTGTCTTGCTATCAGATCAAAATCATTCCTATTTTTATTTTGTAACTGGAGCCGTAGCTATTTACTGGGCACAGCTTTTGAGTTTGTCATGAGTAGAGCAATACTGTGCAGTATTAGCTAGTATTGAAAGCATCTTGAAACTATTCATTTATAATCTGAAAAGCTCCTCACCCAGCCTAGGCTGTAATGATAGTTTCTTGTGTCTTTGTGTCAGTTACCTGTTGAACTTGTTTCTTTGAACTCTGCTTAGCTTCTTTGTTCTAAATTCAGTCTTTTCCTCTGATGACAACCTTGAAATTCCATCATGGTCACCGTGTCCCTGTTTTATGAAATATTACAGCTCTTTGTTGCAAGTCTAGAGGACTGCCCTCTTAAATAATGGTGGTTTTGTACTTACCCGTTTTCCCCCTGCAGTTGCATTCTTGCATATGTTGACCTTCTAGGTTTAAATTGCATTTTTAATGCAAACTAATGAGAGTGCTGCTTGAAAACATGGGTAAGATCTCAAAGAAGGATGCAAAATCCTCTTTGATTCCCCCTGTGTGTAAGGATGTCGGTCCGGTGGCTGTAGGTGATGCTAAGTTTATCAGTAGATACTTGTCATGACCATTCTGCTGGCTGGCTGCTTCACAGTATGAGACACAAGTGAAATCATCTTCCCCAAAATGCTGTCTCTCTCTCCCTATGGTTTTTCAGGTTATTCTTTCCACTCGCCACCAGCCACCTTCAGCTGTAATCTGTCTCTTCCCCACCATTCCGCCTCATTCCCAAAACAAGCTTCTTTGTCCTTGCCCACTGTCCATTTATACCATTCTCAATCAATCTTCATTGAATGCAGCGGTACATCATTAACTTGTCTTCCGGCAAGCCACTTAACCCCCTAAACTCTGGAGCAGATTCATTACATTGCCATCTTCCAGTGAATGGTCACATCCACGCTTGACGTAGGCAATTACTTAGTCGCACGATTCATCATCCACATGGGTAGTTTTTGCTCCTGATCAGATTGGCGTGACAGTATCTAGAGCATATTACAAGGAGATATCCAAAGAAAAAGGCTCTGTTCAGAAACTTAGTCTACACATATAACTCTTGCTGACCCTGCTCCTCTCCGTTATCACCCATGAGAGATGGGAGACATTATGCAGCCTCTCTTTCTCTGGGGTCATCATACCTTTCAGTGTGCCCTAAATTCTGTGTAAGGGACACGATGCAGAATTCACTAGAGTTTTATGTTAATTTTTTTTTTCCTTTTACATGGTGTTTTCCATAACTTTTTGAGTTATGGTGTTATTAGCATCCAGATGGATTTGTAAGGTGTGACTACAATGCACAGGATTTTTGTGCTTGAATTGGTGCCAGACCTGAAATCCAGAAAAGCCACCTTTCATTCTTGCACACAGATAAATATTAGAAGTAATCTTTTTTTGTTGGATTCATTCTAGGAGCCTCATTTTAGTCACCTTTTGCTTTTTTTTTCCCCTTCATTCCAATTTGAGGAGCTGAGGTAGTTCCTTTATTGCTGAAAAGCCCCTTGATAATCCACTGTACAACCACCAGTCTGATTTTGGTAATCTCTTATCACACTATGACTACCAAGAAATAACTGGTGAGTGATTATGCAAATCCTGAAGTGCTAATTGGCTAATAATGACTTTAAGACAAAGTATGGTGATTCATATATTGTATGTTTTTGAGGGGAAAATTCCAAAGTAATTATGTTAATTAGTTGCCTATAACAACTAGTCAGATGCAAAGCTTTGGGCAAGGAGAGCTCTCAGTAGTGCTACAAGACTGGAGCATCCCTGCACTTTGATGAGCAGAGGCAGTTCTGCCTCATATACACTGTATTGTGTATTGGGACTGATTTGATTCCTTCAAGCCAACTATTATTTCTTGCAGCTTCCTCCAGGAAGCTAAAACAACCCTCCAAGTTCATATATATATGTTTAAGGTGATTGTTTAGCCCAGGAGACAAATGGGAAAAGAAAAATCCCATTTTCCAAAGAAAGCTTGTAAAAAGGTAATTTAGCTGTTCTCTTTTTTCTGTGTCACAGATTCTGTGTCACAGCCAAAATTATTCACTACTAAAGATACTCTTAATTAGTAACATTCGAGTAAAAGCTTCTCATTACCTTTATACCTACCATCTTTTTATAGGACCTCTATACTGTCTTTGTAGATTCTATATTGTTATTAATACAGATTTAAAAAAAAAATTCTCATGTGGAATGTAGATATTTTTGAGATTCGTTGAACAGGTCATGTTTTATCTTTCTCTCTCTGAAGACAATAATAGCACTTAACCAGTTGATCAGGATTGTTTGATACAGATTACTTATGAAATTATTTGAGCTCATATTTTTTAAATAACTGTCACAAACGTCCACTTAATGTGAGCATAGTTTGGGCAGGGTAGTATCATGGGAAAACAAAAGGCTCACATCAGGTTTGTTTTGGGAAACATGCTTGGAGGAGGGAACTAGAGAGAGATTCTTTCTTCATGATGACGAAGAGGAGTTTCAACTGTGGTTGCTTAATCCAACCTAAGTGTGGTTGAAAGCTCTGCTGCACAGTCTTTGTATAACTGCTTTTGATCCCATCATGCATATCTCTCAGAAAACATACTTTCAATATAGGTGTGTTCTTCATACTCGACCTTCAAAGGAATTTGTTTCTACTGACTTCAGTGGTCCATTATAAGCTTGACTTAATGTATTAAGTCAGCTTCATAGACCTCTTGTGGCACACAGTCTTCTGGTTCTCCAGAACAGGGGAGTTCCAGCCCATAGAAAGGATGCCTAAGACAAGAGCAAGAAGACCCAAGTCATTGTGTGTTCAGTATGTTTGTGCAGACACTGACTTTTCTCTTATATTTTCCTAGATCCCCTAGATCTGTAGAATGGGAATGACTTTGCAACTTCAATCCCTGGCTTCCAACAAAGTGTTTCCATTTACTGTTATAAATCAGACACATAGAGGTGAATCCTGAGAGGAGTAAATTAGCTTATAGATAGGAAACTGGTTCCCTTTTAATGTTACTGATAAGTTGTGATAGAGAGTAGTGAAAGGTGGTCTTTAAATGTCTGAAAAAATGCCAAGACAATACGGGTATAAAAAAAGATAGAATGGAGGAGAGATGGAGACCCAGATGCTGTCACAAAGCTCCTCCAGATTGGTGACAATAAGTGAAGAAGTTTCTATTAATTTTGATCTGACACACACAGAACAGTTGAGCATTATCCTTACACTGAAGCACTTGTAGAACATCATGTAGACCTGGCGGGTAGATCTTTGCTGAATTGATTGAGGTTCTTGGATATCAAAGTGAATTATATTTCAGTCCAAAATTTCCCTCACTTCTTTTAAGTTAAAAAAATCCAGCCAACCCTATTTGATGGTTGCAAGAGGAATTCAAAATTTATGGGTATTTTTTGAGCTACTCCATATAGAGTAGTTCAGCTCTTGGAAATTAAATGTCTGTGAAATTTTAAATAACTTTCTTTTTTTAATCAAATGATCCATTTGTCTTTTCAGAGTTTAGTAATAATTAAGAAGAGTAGGGATCTAAGGGCTCAGTGTGCAGACAGCATATAATCAACTTTTGTGCTTGCTGGATCATGGGGGGGACAGGAATGGGATGTGTGAATCATATCCTCTTTGTGTAATGACACCTGTGATCACGAAGTCCATGGGTTCTGTGAGGTTATAGCCCTGCTCTTTTTGTCTACCCTTCAGAAAAACAACTTCACTCCCTTTTTTTCTGTTAGAGATTTTTATTTCCTCTTCCACTGGAGCAAGTGTTGTTTAAAGAAGGGAATGTACCTTCCTTGTAGCTTTTTGGACTCTGAGTCCTGCTTTATTGTGAGATGGCTCTTTGTGAGTATGGGTGGATGTGGATGTCCCTGCTGGGACACCTTGCTCCCTGGGGTTTGCTTTACATAGGTGCCAATTTTCAGACTATACTGATGTTCCTGGATACTGCACTTCCACAGCTGAAGATACCAAAATATAAAAGCCATCAGTTTTCTGAGTAGCCAAAGGGTTAAAAAAACAGCTTTAAAATAATATTATCATTGACATTTTTTTTCTCATTGACATTTTTTTTTCTCATTTGTTGACTAGATTTTTAGATCTACCCAAGACTATGCTTGAGATAAAAATGACTTGTTTTTCAGAGCAGCACTAAAGGTATTTTAAAAGTTTTGGTGGCATTGGCTGTTAATTTTAAACAGAAGCAAAGCGAAAGAATGGAGAGAGAGAGATGGGACAGGTAGAAGAGCTGTAAAAGGATGAAGAGAAGATGACAGGGCTCAGGTGGAAATCCTCTGCAAATGCATTTTTGCACTGGCATATTCCCCAAATTTGCCAGATCCTCTTCCCACGCCCAAAGCTCACCCCCATTCAGGCTGCGCTGTTGTGGGCCACTTTATTGTGTTTAACAGCGGTTATGTTTCAGTGCTTCATGTCTTCAGCTTGGAAAAGTCTTTGGATGAAAGTCACAATTTCAATTACTATTTTTTTCAGCTCGCCACTTAAAATACAATTAAGCCTATGGGGGGAGTTCCACCAAATTTCTCAGCGACATTTGAAATCAGAGCAAAACCTGATTGTTCCATCTTATTAGCCACATCTTGTTTGATGTAGCATGTTTTTCTAACCCGGTATCACTTCCATCTGAAGCTGCACCACAGAGAACACAAAGGTTTCAGTATTGAAGTTGAAGGAGCACTGAAGGGCATCTTACAAATGCTACTTTGTCACCTAGCAGGAGTTCTTGGAAATTTTTCAATGTTTTTCTTTTCTTTTGTGAACGGACATAAAGTGCCTCTTTCAAACCCAGCTAGGGTTTCATTCCTGCTTCTGTGATTCTCTGAGGTGCATTAGTTGAGGCTGGCAAACTTTTAGACTCTGGAGAATACAAAGCAAGATAATCAGTGCAAACTCAGTCCTTGCAGCAACTCTGTTTGGGTGGCTGAGTTTCCCAACCGGGACTGGGACATGGGGGAGGTGAACTGTCCTTATAAAGATGTACAGCAGTGACAAAATTAAAGCAAGAAGAAATCTTTCATTTTTAAAAAATGGGAATAAAGGCAGAAAAGGAACCAGAGCCATTCAGAGACTGGTAGGAGCTGAGAAAGACACGCAGGTTTGCTTCCCAGATTTTTCTTCATTCTAAACTTTTATTTATGTGCCTTTTCCTGTGCCACTTTTACCAATGTTTCTCGACAACACATTAACTTCCCTCCTGGTACAATAATCGACTCCAATCTGCTATTATCACGGAAATAGAAGAGGTAAAGTGCCTGTAATAGGATCCAAATCAAATCACTTTCACTTCAGCCAGCTTTTGCTGTGAAGCTGAAGATTCCCCAGGGAGATTCAATACAGAGAAACACCTGCAGACACAGGCTGAGGCCTGGAGATTATATAGAACACGACAGGCCGAGCTTTGCACTAGCATTTCCTTAGTTACAAGATGGTTACATTGGCAGTAATAACCAGAGGCAGGACCTGATAAAGTTGTGACTCATTGGCAAAGCCAGGATCTGACTTTCAGCTGATTTGACCCATCCTGAAGCAATGCATCAGTTGACAATTTACTGCAGAAACAGCTATAGTTAATTTTTTTTTCCTCTCCCCCCAAGCACTAGCCTTAGTCTTGAATGGTTTTGCATGAATCCCTGGTTGTGTTTAACTGCAGTCCAGCCTGAAGAGAAAGAATATATCATTCTCCCCCAGTGGCTAGGAAAGGCCAGACTAAATTGAATTTAATAAGTTTCAGGTTTAGGGGAAAATAAATGAAGAATCTTTCCTGTGGCATAGGAGACCACTTCAACAAAGGTTGAAGTCAGGATCGAAATACACTGCTGCAACCAGGTCGTGGTGTAGGTTAGGGCTTTAATGCCTTGTTCACTGTGAATATTAATTTAAATTCTTTTCCTTCCACAACTATTTTTATATAAGTACATTTTAGAAATGCCGAGTGATTCTAGCAGTTACATGTTAGTATTTAATTTTGTATTTACCTCAGGAAAACAATAATATAATCTCTGCAGGATGAAAGCAAATATAACTCTTCACTTGTGTTTAAGATTTGGCAGTCTTGGCCATGGTGGAGAAATAACAGTTGTGGTAAAAAACAGTGAGTAAAAAAAACAAGAAAACTGATTATTCCTGAATTTTAAAAATCTGTGGGGAATTTTTCATGGCTCAGAGTTCAGTTCCCATTTTCACTTTTAAACATCTTCCATTTGCTGTTGCAAATATTGGTCAGTACCTGCCAGAACATGAATTTCCACCAGGGTAGGTTTGTGGCTTTACTGAGCACATTCTGACCTACCTGTGCATAAACCACAGCAACCACTATTGGTACCTTAGCTCCTGCCCTAATACTTAGTTGTACATGAGTAAGATTTTTTTTTAACAATTAGATTTAAACAGATTTTTATGAAACTCAAAAGCAACAGAAAAAGGAAAAAAAAAACTGCACAAAACTTAGGGAGCTGTGGGAGGAATGTGTTCATGGAAGTTGAAATAATTGTACATGTGAGCTTTTTCTGCAACTAACTGGAAAAGTGGTCTGGAAAGTGTTTTATGGGCTTCTGTCATGTTCTCATCTCTGCAGTGTCTGAGCACCACTTTGTATTAGGTAAAAGAGGTCAGAGAATCATAAAGAGTTTGCTCTTAGACTTATTATTTATAATGAAGAGAAATGCATTTTCTCTGAATCAACTTCTGGTAATGTTTAGTTAAAGTATTTGCCATAAGGCCTTTATTTTTCATGGAGCAGCAAATTAAAACAACCAGCTATCTTTTGTGCCTCTCCAGCAAGATTTACTCCCAAACTTTTATAAGAAAACTATTTTGTTATTTTATAAAAACATTCTGAAAGAAAAGAGATAAGTTTAGAAATGTTCTTTGCCACCGCATTCCACTATGTTATAGTCTCATTAATGTAAAGTATGAAAAAACATATGTTGAACACCAACATGGTACCAAAACTCCTGCTGTGAAAGATAAGGAATCACATTGTCTTGTCAACTCAAATGCACATTCTTAATTGCTAAATATGAGCCAGGACCCCACATCCAAACATTTGTTCACCGAAAACCAAAGCCTAATTTTCCAGTACTGCTGCAGCATTAGGGGGGTTCAGAAAGCTCTGATGGAAAAGAATGAAGTATTTAAATTATGGGGTATCAGAATTTGAGGTGATAGTTTGTAAGTCTGAAAATGACAATATGATGTTCCTGTACAGTGAGAATATGGCAAAAAGGGTTGTCCCATTCTTTAATTAGATCTGAGGCTGTTTAGGGCAGAAAAGTGAAATAAAAGAAAGACTGAAGAGTATGGGAGTATCTGATTGAGGATGGAGTATCACAAAGTGAAAGATTTTTATTTTAAGTTGTTTTTTCAGTTGTCTGTGCAAACCAAAGATTTGTATGCAGGGGAGCAGAGGCAAGGAGAAGTGGGGGAGGAAGGGAGGAATTAGGTCACTCTGTCAAAACGTCTTTAGCTTTGTCTGATGAAGAAAAAGTTCAAACTATTCAAAAAATAATCAGACTTTTTAATAAAGCTCTATTTATGGCTAGAAATAAATAATTACCCTTAATTTACCGGGCTTTCTTAGATAAAAAAAACCCAGATTTAAAAAGAAAAGGGAAGAAATAGTTCAGGTAAAATGTAAAGGAAATCTCGCTGTGAAATTAAAAATTTATGTGGCAGACCCGTGTTCACTATCTCGCTTTTAGACTGAAAACATCTGACTAATTCAGTGGGATTTTGTTAGTGTTTTGGTCAGTCTAAACGTGTTTTCTATGGCTTAAAAAAATTGTTCTATTCAAATTGATCAGTCACTTTTTGCAGAGGGTCTTGCAACTATGGTATATTTTTTTAAAGTGTTCTGTGTCTGAAAACAATAAGCGTGGTCCACAGAGGTGTAGGCTCCTTCAATTGGATATTGCACTCCATCTGTGGGAGCACTTGCAGGAGCACTTTGGTACAACATGGTGTTAAAATACAGCTTTCTCCCCCCCCCACCCCCCAGTCTCGCTCTGCTGACCAAGAAAAAGCAATAGTAGTGGTTGGAAAAGGAAGATATTTCTAGTACTTAGTGTATGTTTTTTAAAAAGCAGCTGGAGCAATGATGGTATTACTTTTAGTCTTTTTTTTAGGGGTTTAGAGGCTAAAGCCTCTAGGATTTGAAACTGTGATCTCTGACATTGCCTTCAAGAAATGCTGAAGCCTCTTTCTCCCGTGTTTCCAGGTGTAGATGTGTCTCAGGTGTTAGTTCATCTGCTTCATTTATAGGAAGCTTCAGGGTTGAGTGTGAGGAGAATGAAAATGTCTTTTCAGCTTGACAAAAAGTTACTCTGCCTTTTTCTTGGCCATTTCATTCAGCAGAGCACTGAGCTCTTTTGCTAACCTGGGGGGTAAAGTGAATTTTCTGTACTTGTACGTCCAGACATTGAATTCCAAAAAAACCACTAAATCATCTGTAGTGTAAAGGAAATGTAGATTTCTTATATGGTGCACCTTTCATCCTAAATAATGCTTTTGAAATTCTTGTTGTAACTTCTTTTTGGACAAACAGCTGACTCTCCTCATATTGCATTACCCAACGCAGCATTTATATTATTAGAAAATTAAACCAGTGACTGAAAGATTTTGACTAATTAGGTTTCTTGGATAATAAGAGCTTTTTAATAAGGTACATATCACTTACAATATTGCTAATGAAATGTGAAAGCGATTCAGTACTGTGTAAGATAATGGCTAACTTGTTTTAATTGTTAACATTTTTTCTTGCCTGCAATGACACAGTCATTATTTCGCAGTCACCACTTATCGTGAAATCCAAGAGGATTAATGGTTTCACTTATACTGGCGAAAATGTTTAAGCTGTCCCGATTATCAGTGCAGTTGGAAAGAATAATGGTTATTTGTCATTGTGTTTAGCCCTAGAATGAATTGTCCTCCAGCCAAGAGAATCATTAACCCTTTGAGCAACAGTAATAGAGTTTTACAATTAAAAACTTGGAAGCAAAGATTTATGGCTGGATATATATATGTTTTTTCCTGTAGGTAGTTTATTAGCTTATGAGTCCCCACTAAAACTAAATATATTTCTCCTGCAAAATAAACCCCGCAATATATCTTACTCTCCTGTGTAGCACTTCTGCTGGTTGGAATCAGATTGCACTGAAACATTCCTTTGGTGAAGGAACAAATCTCCCGACTGGCTGAAAAATAAAAAAGTAAGAAGATTGAACATACATTCTGGAGGGAAAAAAAGATTCACATTGCTTTTTTGTTACTAGATTTTTGTTACAACTAAGTACTGTATTCAAGGGAGGAATTTTTCTGTCAGTGCCTGTAATTCAAAACCATTTACTATGTATAAACAGCTTTAAAACCCCAACAATTGCTTGGCAAAGTAATTAATATCGTTCATTTGGTTCATCTAAGAAGAGTTTAAAATTACATGTGCATAAATGAGAATTCTTAAAATTCTGCCCACGACACTGAACTAGCTGTGATTTCAATGCCAAAGCTATAAAAGGCATCATAAAACAAACAACCGAGTGTTTAAAGTTTTGTGTCTAAAAGGGTAATATAAAAAAAATGAGGGAAATAAAATCATTGCTTGGGATTTTTTTTTTTTTAATCGAGGAAAACTTATGTAGTCAGTACAGCTGTTAGTGTGCTGCTTTGGAACATGTTTGTTCCTTATTTGTGAGTTTTATCATGTCAGTGTAACATCAAATGGGGTGTCTTTGGGTTGAGCCCTCAGCTGTGTTTTGGAGTTGCTTCTGCATGGGAGCACTGGTGATTTCAGGCAGCACAGAATCAAGTTCCTAGCTTGGAGCTGAGGATAAGGAATGAGGGCTGTCTGTGAAATACCCCTCCTTGTAGCAGTGCTGGAAGGAGTGGGAGCCTCTTGTTTTTCATCTAGTGGAATATGGTCACTGTTTGACTGGAAATATTAATCTTACAAGATTAGGTTTTATTTCTAGGAAATACATTAAATTGAGTCTCTCACAAATTTTAATAAATATTTGATTATTTTTCCAGGAGGTCATTCTCAGGCTCAGCTGTCAATGTAGTTTAGGAGGTAACTGTTAAGGAAAATTTACTTGTAGAAGACACAGGTTTGCTGCTTTATTGTACTCCTGAGAAAGATAACATACAAATCATCTCGTATTTTTGCTGTATGATTGTGTAGCTCAAGGTCAGATCCTGAGCCTCTGGAAGGTCAAGGGATGGTCAGACTGACATCCCTTGGCTGTGTAGGGGCCTTACCAGCCCCAGAATCTGGATGGGAATGTATAAATGTCACTTCCTCTTTTGGGAAGGAACTGTTTCAAAACTTCTTGTTGACTCCTTTTCTAAAAGGGAAAGGGCAGCTACTCAAGTGGACTTGAGTGTGGAAAGAAAACTTGTTCTCCATTGGAGAAGACACATTAGTGAAGGCAGCTGTGGGTGCCCAGGTAAGCACCCCTCCACCTAGGTAACCAAGGCATGAATAGAAGTTATATTATTCCACAATTATTCTATGGATAAGTAAATTAATGCTTCTTTAGCTTCATCTAGAGCCCATGTCATAGGAGTCTATAAGAGCTTGGAGCAAGATCAGTAGCATTATTGTTATGTGATCTATTGACAAAATCCAGGGCTCCCATGAGCTGGCAAGCACAACAGTTTCTGCAGAAGCCCCCTGAGGTATGCTGGAACTGCACACCCCAGCAGCTTTACATGGGAGAGGTCAGAAGAAACAGCTGCCACCAGACAAAAAGACATAGCAAATACATGCAAAAATAAGGAAAAAACCTCCACCCTGGCTACACTCCCCCAGCCCACCCCCAAAAAACCATACACACAAACCCACACTTATGAATTCCCAGCACTCCATAAATCTATTTCAGCATTTATAGATGGAATAAGAATTTATCGGGGTGTAGAGCTATAGATGCAGAGGATGGAATTTAGCTCTAGTTTGGAATTTATGATTGACATTTTGGAGAAACCACTGTTAACTATCCCCATGGCTTTAATGAAAATTGGCAACATGATCGCAGGCTTTGTTCCCTTTGGTTTTCTTTTGCAGCACTGCCCGGGCATATGGTATATGTAAGTCCCTCCCCCATCCCAAAAAATGTTGATAATGGGGGCTATTTTGGGGAAGACAATTATGGATGAAAAGGACTGAATGGATTTTTCTCTTCTCACTGGACAGGGGTTCAAATGCTTAGCAAAAATGCTGCTGCACCTCTTTAGTTTGTCGGCAGCATTTGTTGCACTTTGGCTCTGGCTGAAATGTCGCTCTCATAGGGGTTGGTTTGGAATGTCAGCTCCCTCCCTGCCTTTTACATTTTAATTACAAATGAAGTAGCCTACAAAAAAAAAATAATATAGTGTACAACTTGTGAATGGACCATTTATTAAATGTTAGCAGGAGTTCAGAGGCTTAAGATGCAAGAGGAGGGCAGGAGATAATGTCCAGCAGGGAAACGGCTGGAGAAAAAAAATTCAAATCTCCAAAATTGGGAGGAAAGCTCAATTAATTTCAAAAGAGTCTCCCCATTGGATCTTCAGGCAACATGGTTAAAAAGGGACAGACATATTTAATCATAATAATTTATTCCTATTACAAGGAATTGGGTGCCTCTGTCCATGTTAACAAACATTTGACATGAAAAAATTTGAGTTCCTTAAGGTTAATGGTAAAACTCATAACAAGTCCTGGGATTGGTTCTTAAAGAGTGCTGATTATTTCTGTAATTATTAAGAGACCCCCTTCAAATGGTCCCTTGTCCCCAGGTACACATTCCTGTGCTGTAGGTCTGTTTTTGGAGGGGCAGGTTCTCCTGACTTAGATTTCCTTGTGGTTTTTAGCAATTCCCATAAAATATTAAGAGTCTTGTGTATTTTTTTATTTTTAATGAAAATACTTTATAACCATTGGATGCTAAGAGAGTGGAGAAACCTTGAAAAAGCAACTGGCTGCATTAAGAACCTGTTCTGAGCTTAGTAAAACAGGAAGTAAATAAAGTATTCAAGAGCAAAGCCTTGATTAGATTTAATTTTGTTATATAGAAATATTTTGAACCATAACTCTGAATGGGCTTTTTCTGTATTGAAGCAAAATATGTTGTTGTTTATAGGAACTGTGCCATTTTCTAAAGCATTCTCTTCCCTTCTAAAAAGCTACTGTGTGGTATAAGGTGGCCCTAAGAGGTTACAGATATCCTGAAGGGATGATGGTGATATTTTGTGTCCTATAATCTCCCTTTGTTAAAAGAAACAAAGCTTAGACCATCCACAAAAACAAAATACCATAAAACTGACAGTGAAATGTCTGAGAATGGGACAGCAGCAAGTAGTGCCTAATTCTGGGGGTTTGTTTTGTTTCTTTTTTTTTCTTTTTTCTTTTTTTATTTTTTTTTTTTGTTTGGTTGGCTTCTTTATTTCTTTAAAATTTTAACCTTTCTCACTGTGCCAGCTGGAAACCATTATTCTGATTTTATTCCCAGGATTTAATAGCTTCAATTTCATAGACTTTCTCCTCCTCTACCAAAAGGCTAAAATTTTAATTGACACATTCCTGGAAATGTATTAGGTCAATTTAGAGTAAAGTATGTCATTTACACAGTGTGTGGAGTCTTAGTTTTCATGTAAAATACTGTTCTTAATTGATTATCATGTACATGAATTTTCTGCATCATTTACACTTACAAATGTGCATTGCACAAAAAGCTAATAAATCTCAGAGGCTCGAATATTAACAACATCTTCTCCCCCTTGTGTTATTAGCAGAGAAATCAGCACGAGGGACTGGCAAACTGTTGCTCACATGAGTAGCCTTTCCAAATGTGAGGAGTCCTTTGTCATATAAAGGTTCAATTGGAGAAAATTACTAAATATGATCAGTGTCAATAGTGTGACTTGGGAGAAGGAGAGCTGCTGGTGTGCATGCAGGCTTGGAGGTCTGGGTCAGTGTTCTGCTCTTTGCTTGTGCTTCTGAGAAGAGAGAAAAATCCCCATGTGTGCAGTGGGATGGAGGAATTGTCCAAAGCAAATCTTCCCACTAGGGGAGAAGACTACAGGTCACAAACAGAATAGTGGGAGACTGTCCAAAAGGCACAGTACTGCCCCAAAAATCGCTACTATATGCTCTTGCCGGCTTAGCAGTGCTCAGGTGCAAGGTTCTCAGTCCTAAATCATCCCAAATCTATTACTGCTAGGTGAATTGTGGCATGAGGGTGCTCATGGCTGTGAAGTTGTACCAGCAGTGCTGCTTGGGTTTTAGCTGGAGCAAGAGGCTTGGGGGCTTTCTGAGACCTTTCTACTCTCTCCTTTTGGAGTGACTACAGGAACTATCCAGAGCAATTGATTGAAACCTACACATCTATTGTCTGCCTTTTTGAACATCTGTCCTGGGAGAGCACTGCTTTCCCTTGTCGTCTTACTGTACTATAAATTTCATGGCTGAGCATCCCTATGTCCTCAAAATTTTTTTTCTAAATAAAAGCAGAGACAGTGTTTCAGATGACTGAAGTTTTCAAATTCAAATAGAAAAAAAAAATCAAAATTAAGTGGTGTATATATATCTCATACATTTCTGTGCATGTATAGATAAACTATTTAAAACACCATTATTTTCCATATTCAAGTATTGCTTAAATTGAGGTATATATACATATATAAGTATTCCTCTACTCCTTTAAAACATTAAGCAGATATAAATATCTACATATAGATATATGTGTATATACATATTTTGAATAATTTATTTTTGCTAAGTTGGGTAGGATTCTTTAGTCCTAAACAATTGCTAGTCCTGTAATATTATTTATATAATTTAGATCCCTTAAAATCAGTTATCTATACCAGAGTTCTGCTCAATTAACATTTTGAGTGCAAAATGTAGGGTATAACTTCAAAGAATTGGGTGATCAGAGATGGGCTGGTCAGGAGCATCTTCAGGCTTTCACCCTGGTGATTTAATGTGACATTTTGACTTGTCTGTTATCCCTAGAAAATCCTGCATTATATGGTGGAATGAAACAACTTTGTACACTCATAAGAGTGCAGAATAGCTCCCATTATTTCCCTCTTCTTGTCAAAATTCTGCATTAGTCTCCAGTTTGACCTTTGTTTTGCACTAAGTTCTCCAAAATAAAAAAAAAATTAAGAGTGGTAACAAAGGGACTCTGCAGAAAGAATGGGAAGAGGGAAGTATTGGAGGCTCAGGCAAATGAGACATTGTATGATATAGAGTTCTTCTTGTGGACTCCTTTGTGGTTTTCCTGGGAATAGCAGGAGTATCTTTTAAGAACAAGTCCTTGTTGGTCAGATTTCAACACTGACCAGCTCCTCTGCCTGCCATGAGCTGTTTGAACACAAAGTGTCCAAAGGTGCTGGACTTTGCTTTACCGACTGATGTTCCTTTAGTCATTGGTCACATTGAATGCAAATGTGCTGTTTTGCTCCATGAATAGCTGCATTTTATCTATGGGACTAGTGATTTCTTTTTCATATACCTCAGTTCATATTGCTCAGTTGTCTTTCTCTTTTTTAATTAGGCAGTGTAGGAGTGTAATTTAATGTAATTTTTTCACTGGGCTGAATTGTTAAAAAATATGTTTAAAAGCATGTAAAATGAACGGAAACAAGACTTTCATCTTAGTTCTTCACTTAAAGACTAATTGAGAAATGGTGATTTTGCTTTGCCTGTGCATTTGTCCATCAGTCAGAAAACTCCAAGTAACCCTAATGGAACCCAAGGATTAGACATGTTTATTGAGGGAGTAGAATTATGCCCCTTTGAAAGGATGCTTGCTTAAGATCACTGCGGTATGAATCACTGGGACTGTGGCCAAAGGTGGGAAAGAACACGGCTGACATTTGCAACCCTCCCAGCTATCAGTAAGTACAGCCAAAATAATTACCCCAAGGCATCTGGATAACCCAGCCTAATTAGCAGTGCCTGAAAATGAGTGGGTTGCATGTTTATACCTGAAGAAATCAAATTACCCTCATACATTTCACCAGGGGCTCTTCCAATTCATTGCTCTGTTGATGAAAGAGGTAGCTATTTACCATAAAGTCACAACCCTGCAGCCTGTGGCTATTCGCCACGTTAAGGAATGTTACTGCCCTGCAGGGAAATTATTCCTTTTACTAGAGTTGAAGGCAATATTCTTTGCAGTGGTGAGCTCTAATACTTTTATGGTAGGTGGCATGGGCTGGAGAATACACACAAACATTGTAATATGCACTTAATTAGATTACTTGTTAATATTGTTCGTTCATTTAATTTGGTCAAAACTGCTGTAGTCAAATGTTCACCCTGAGCTGCAGATCTCAGTTCCTGAATCTGAGGCTGAGATTTAGGGGGAGAGTTTTAACATTGTTAGGAATAACAAGGATATCCACAATTAAAATGTTTGACATTAACTTGTTTTAAAAGGAACATAAAGCCTCACTTTTCAGACAATGCAGTAAAAAGTAAAATGAAATCTTCAAGGTGATGAGGTTATCCCAAAACACTAATTTCTTGCATCTTGGTGGCAAATGAGCTCAAGCAGAGAGGTTCTACTTTGGGTTTGAAAATGTACCAGTGTTTAAAATCAGAAAATCTCAGAGAACCACAGTCTCATTATTCAATGTTTTGAACTGGACTTTAAATGCGGATTTGTTCCCTGTACTTTTGATGAGTGGGTGAATTAAAGTGGAGATGGGGCTTGTAAAATGGTGCCTGTGTATACCCAGAAGGCAAGGTTCAGATTGGAGTTTAGTGGCCTCAGGCTGGTCACTGGTGGGCAGTTGCCCACATTGCTAAGCATAACACAATTTAGCAGAAATCAGAACAATTGACAGTTTCTTCTCAAGAGATGCTGTAGACTCATTACTGCAATTGAAGGGGTGTTGGAGGTCAGAGCTGAAGTGCATTGGCAGATCTGTGTGGAGGAAGTTTGCTGAGCTCTCTGTGCTAGGCCAGATGGTGCTGTTAGTTTCTAACTTTCGTGAGTACTAAAATTCACCAAATATCTCTCCTGCCCCGAAACAAACAAACATGGGCACTCCCAGCAGCACACCAACAGTCCCACACAGTTTAGAGCAGTCAGTGTCCCTGGCAGCTTTACCAACTTTCCTACTCATTTAACACCACCACAGATTAGAGGACACAGTATTGCAACACTCTGGGCTATTTGCTGAATGTAACTCATCATGATTGACACTCTTGCCTGCATCCCTACTTTGAACTACATCTTATATATTATTATTTTTTGTTATTGTACTTTAAAATGCTTTGAGATATAGCATATGGCAAGTGCCAGTGCGCCACGGTGCAATGTAATTTAGTCAAATATCAGAAGCATAGACAGTGCAAATGCAAAGTGGGGAAAATATCTGATCCAAGTGCCTACTGGTGTAATTGACTCAGTCGAGCCAGCCTGTGTCATTAGTCCTATAAACAGTTGCATTTACAACAATAAAACTGAAAAGCATGGAAATTAAAAGCTGTTAGAATTTCCTCTGGTGTGCATTTATCTGCATGGATGCTGTATACTCCCTGCACAATTTTGTAATCTATTTGGTAAAGTGGCATTACAGTAACCTGTGTGGGCCCTGTACTGTATATCAAACAATATCACACTCCAAAGGAGGATTAATCAAAGTAAGGGATGTGCTGGGTTAGTGCACCATGTCCACTGTCAATTACACACACAGGAAGCTTACAAATTTCAGCTGCTGAACAGAATAAAATCAAGGGTCCCTCTTGCTTCCTATCATTGAGGAATTAAAAAAAAGAGAAAAAAACAACAAAAAAACCCCCAACAAAAACAACAAAAACAAAAACAGAACAACCAACTAACCAACCTGTAAATTTTGCAAGGGGTTTCTGGGCAGGTGAATAGGCTCCAGAACCAGGTGATGAGACAGTGGCTGTTTGTGTTTGGCCCCATTGGTGCTGAGTGCCAAAGGCAGTTGACAGACAAGTGTACCCCAACAACATCTCACTTATTAAAGAAGCCTTGTCAAACAAGCTGAAAGCCCTGCATATAAGTGACCTTTCTGTTCACCTCCCATTACAATGAAGATTTGAGCATTCCTTGTGAACCTTCCAGTGTCGACATTAAAGAATCAGAGTGTCTTTCCATCTCTGCCGATGTGCCACTAGACCACTTAACAGAAAATTGAGAGAGTATATTACAGGGTGAAAGAGCAGAGTTCAGAGGTCACTATCATTCTCATTAAGAGATGTTTCTATGCAGTGCCCATAGGTGGATAAATCGATACTTTCTGTCTGAAAATGATCACGCTTGGTAAAGAGTGCTTTAATTGGGCTGTTACTGTTTATGGAGAGTGGGTATTTATGGGGTTTCATGACAATAAACAGCAGAGCGGATGATGGCTTCCATGTTCCTTTGTGGGATGTGATATGACAAGTGGGATGACAGAAGATTTTGACATTTCAGACCTCCCTTGAGTGAGGGGAGTGCAAACTCTTAGCAATTGGCTAGGAACTCCCAAAGTCCCAAATTGGGATCCGTTGTTTGATGCATGCATTGTTTGAATACAGAGGCCTTTATTGCAGGTAGCTTTCTAAATGTTCCCCTTTAAAGAAACTAAATGTTAATGGTCTAATAGCTTAAGAGAACCTTTTCTCCCCCTTTTCCTCCTCACTTCACAGTGACACAGGGTGGGGCTGTTCAATGTGCTGTCTTTTTACTGTCAGAATGGAGACAGAAAAGAAGCAAAGGTTAGAGGGAAACAGGGAGACTGAGATCTCCAGTTCTCCCAAGGAAACAAGCAAACAGAAATAAGAGAACTGAAAACAAAAAGCTTTGTCTGGCTGTGGAGGAGAGGGACACTAAACCTAAGTGTACTCAATCTTTGAACATGGTTCCGAAAATCCTGTACAGCATTTAACATTGCTGCATAATTTCCTGGTACATCCCAGTGGAAAGAGTGTGCCCATGCACGTGCAAAACTGGGGACACATGGCAGACTGGGATCTGCAGCCAACCTCATTCCTTCAGACAGAGAAGTGTTAAACTAATCTTCAATAAATCTCACTGCTGCAGATGTAGTGTACACATCCTGACAAGTTATTTATTTTGAGCATGTTTTAGTCGAGATTCCTGTGCAGCTTTGACACTCTCACTGTGTTGTATCTCTGCTTTCCCATATTGAAATGTATCTAGTTTGCAACTTTTTCTAAGGAGGTCCAGGCATTTAGGTAAACTGAACTTGGACAAAATCAGAGAAGCTTTTGGAGAATCCAGTGATGAATTAAACCAGCTGTCAAGATTTTAACTGATACAGAGAATACTAAGAGAAATGCATTAAAATTAGGATGGTATTTTTCCCAAATACTCGCCTATTGGTGATATCTAAAGTAATTCTGTGGTCTTTCTGTTCACCAAAAGCCTGAAATTTCATGGATTTTTCTTTACAAGTTCCCTCTAAGTCACACTCTTTCCTTACTGGGAAGACAAGACAGAGATTACCCTTCAGAGCTACAGCAGTATTTAGGTGATCAAGTCTTCCTGGTTTCAGGAGTTAAGCACTGCTGTGTCTTTGTGGGTTTGCATACTAATGACATGCATATGGTTGCATGAGCTGTTTTGACTAGTGAGGGTGGTGAAATACTGGAACAGGTTGCCCAGGGAGGTTGTGGATGCCCCATCTCTGGAGGTGTTCAAGACTAGGCTGGACAGGGCACTGGGCAGCCTGGTCTAGTGGGAGGTGTCCCTGCCTGTGGCAGGGGGGTTGGAACTCGATGATCTTTAAGGTCCCTTCCAACCCAAACTATTCTATGATTCTATGATTGTCTCTTAGAGACTCTAAGACTGTGAGGTTTAGATTCTGCTGTTGAAGTTGACTAATAAACACATTCAGCCTCAGATGGTTTTCTTTAACAAACAGACTAAATTTTCCAACTGCAAAGATTGACAGTTCTGTGCTTTCAACAGAAGAGAAATACAGACTTTTGCTTAAAAAATATATCCAATTATATTTTCAAGGGTTGTGTACATAGGTTTGTAAATTATGGACAAATGAAGGCAAGGTGTTTTTGAAAGCATGTGTTATTTGAAGAAAAATAATAACAAAAACCCTAGGCTCTAGTGTTGATGGGAAAATATTACTTGTGGTTATTGTTTCATCAGTAATCCATAATACCTCCAAGGGAACTGCTATAGTCTGTCATCTCATGGACAGCTTAAAAAAATGGCATGATATAGAACTGGTAGGCCCTAAGGGAACTTTTGAATAGCTAATACCCCATTTGTGCAATAGATATTTTCCTTGATAACTGGAAATTAAGCTTGCCTGGAAGGAATGTAAATATTCTCTCTAATTTGCACTCTGAATTACCATTAAAAATTATGTGTGCACATAATCGTATCAAACATTTCAGAGCTTAGAAACCATGATAACACTTGGCTCACTCAGCATCTTCAAAGCACTTCACAAATATTACCAACACATCCTTCCACCACCCCATATTGTTATCCCCACTTTACAGATGAGGCAAGGGGTCAGTGAGGTTCCTTAGTGCCTTGGGATCGTGCTAGTTATGACAAACACTACTGGGATAGAACCTCAAGAATTTATCTAGTCCTATGATTAAGCCACTATAGGTAGTCTGCTATTGGTGCTAATTTACTTACAAGTTGGTACAAATAATGTATGCAGTGATGAAAGCATGTAGGATACCATTACACAGCTATTGTGCCTCCTAACCTAGTTAAGACATAGCTGCAGGACAAAGATTTTGTTAACATCAAAAGAATGGCTGGAAATAAATGGAGTTTTCCTACATAGGTGCCAGTAAACAGCTTGAACTGGAACCAAGACAGATGCGTGATTTAAATGTAAACAGTCTAAACCACAGCATGCTCAATCCTATTGGATCTTGTTCCTAAAAGATTGGTAATTACTGCTGTTGCACTTAAGAGGGGAGAGAAAACATAAGGATCATGGACTGTATAGACCCATCCTACATTGACCTTGACCATAGTTAATGCCATGCAAGAGCAGGTCATTCTACTAAATCCCATAATGCCTTGGTTTTTGATTTTCCCTGTGTGAATTCCCAAGTGCTAGACTGTGTTATGATAAATATTTGATCACACATTTGCAGTCTGGAGGGGTTTTTTTATAATAGACAATGTTCTTGCATTTTGGGCCTGCTTCTGGCCTAGGGAAGCCAGAAAGAGGTTTCATGATCTCATGGTGACAAACCAGATTTGGAAGAGAGTTTTCAGCAGAATTCCCTGTTGCCTGATCTCAGTGCACAAGTCAGCATGACATGCTTTTGTAAGTCTTCCGTAAAAATCCATTCTCAAGAGAAGTTACTTCCCAGGTGGCTATGAGGTAGTCAAGGTATGAAGTTAATTTCTGCTGTGTGTCCCATTTTCTTGAACTCTTCAGTAGAGTCATGGAGACAGTAGATTATAAAATCAAATTAGGCCATAGGATGTAGACAGTCAATTCATTAATATGTTCACAGTCAATGCAGAAGCATTGTCCTAACTATCCTAACAGTTCTGCTAGAATGTCTCTCATGATGTTAATTGTAGCTCTCTTATCAGAACTAGGGCACAAATTGAAGCTGTCTTCAAACAAGAGATTTTGATGTTGTGAACAAACCCTCTCCTCCTCCTTTTGCTGGATCCAGATCCAATGTGACCAGCTCCCACTCTATTTCTCTATTGCTGGAGAAACATTGAGTTCCTTAAGGGTTCTGCTTTCCTTTGAATCCTAGGTTATGTCTGAGACTGAGCTGTGACTCCATGAACAGATTTTGAATTATTTTTGAAGGGCCCCAGTGCTTCCAGGAGGTTGTCACTGCTGTTTTACAGCAATGCCCAGCCTTTGATGGAAAGTCAACCTCCAGCTACCATATCTAGCATTGTGTGATGGTTTGGAACAAACTATGGGAACGTGTTCCTAGCAAAGTTTGTTCAGATTGTGGTCAAACATATGGTAGAGATTCCATACAGATTCTAAATCTTGGGAACATAAATTGATAGAAGGGAGCCACAAATCCCACCCCTTCTTAAATCATAAGATAAAAGGCAGCTTTGGCTTGGTAAACAAGTATGAAAGTTACAGAAAAGATGTTCTCAGAGTGAAATGTTTGACATCTTAGCAGATGGAATTAGCAACTTTAAGGGACCCTTACAACAGCATGGCTTAAATAATAAAGCCATCCTTAAAATATCTTACATTAGGAACCTAATGTAAGAGCTAAGAGCTTAACGCTCCATTGTAAACTGTTCAGTTGAACTTGGGGGGGGGTGGTGGATCTTTGATAGACTCAGGATTCATCTCAGCACAGGCTTCTTCCTGAGGAGATGATAGCCATTAATGTCACTTCCGCAGTTCAAAATATATCCTAATGTACTGCTGGAAACCCCAGATGTCCTCTCCAAATAAATGGACTTCCAAAGAATCAGCAGAAAATCTGCAGCTGCAGAGAAGTGGGGCTTATGGTAACATTCAAACTTTTGTGATATTACAAAAAAAAAAAAATTAATATGTTTGTTCTTTGGGCCTTTCATATTCTGTAATTTTTGAGGTCTCTATCAGATAAATATTTTTGAAAGATTGTCAGAGGCATAATAACAGAGCTTTAGAAGTTGCTTGTTTTTGTGGCAAAATTTGCAGCAGTTTCAAAGGGACTGGGATTTTGTTTCTGCTAAATGGAAAAACAATGTTGATAATTAAGTGAAGTGTAGAAACATTCTGTTTACAGTAGACAAACAGTACAGTGATTGAATTTGAAAGGAAAAAAAAAAATAGCAGCCAACTTTGCAAGGATGGGAGCTTGGATTTGGTAGTAATTCGCTAATCACAGAATAATTTAGTAGCACTGAACAAAAAAGGCATTTTTATCACCGTCTCCTTTCAGTTCATGAGCAGCATTGTCTGTCCCGCCGTTTCATGTCAGAGAAGAAGGAATTTTAGCAAATGTTTGATTTATTAGAAAGTGAATGATTCTTTGCAGCCATGTGGGGCCAGCCCATGTTTCAATAAGACAAATTGCATTGTAGCATTCCACTGGCAGCCAATGATAACTCATGATCCAGACAGAGTCGCTTAGACCAGAATGGATGAAAAGTGGGAGCAAAAGGACACATAGCAGAAGAAAAGAAAATGCTTCAAGAACTGTTATTTAAAAATTAAAAAAAACCCCAACAAGTCTAAACATTGTTTTAGACACTATTTAAAAATATTTCAATTAAGATGCTACAGAGCATTGTGAGCAGAGCATGGCAGAATAAAGAAGATCATGTTATTTCTTTCCCAGTAGTAAATTATCATATTTATACATAAAACCATGCCACTGTCACCTTCAGTCATTTGTGTAATTGCAAAAAGGTAAATGATGTAGTAAATGAGACCCTACTCTTGTTCTTTGTTCCAAAAGAAAAGAAACAGTATGGGCTTAAAATGAATTAATGTCAACAGTGAAAAACAAAACCAAAGCCAAACAAAATCTGACTGTTCCTGACCTTTAGTTAATATTGATAGTTTATCACTGGAGATACTCATTGATTTATTTTTGAGCTCATATCTGATTATCACTTTGAAATAGCCCTGAGTATTTTCAAATAGCTGGGCCTCCCATGATTCAGTTCCCTCTATTCCAGATTACATAGAAATGGTTCTTTATTTCCCAGTAACGTAATGCTGCTTTTTAAATCGGTGACCTGCCAGGAGCAAAGCCCGAGGTGACGGGTTGCTTCCTGATGGCAGATCTGCGTGTCACCAAGTGCCGCGCTCTGCCCGCCGGCTTTGTTCTCGGGGATCCGCGGAGCAGGAAGGGGATTGAAACATCCAGGAATCTCGTTCCCAGGGAGCTGACAGGCAGACCTGAGGGACAGTGCGATGTGCATACCTGGTATGTCTAATTTTAGGCCTGCCAGCCCTGACAGTGCCCCTAGAAAAAAAATCTATACTAATTTCTTGGTGACATACAGAGCTGTAAACTGCAGCATTTTTCATTCCACTACCAAAATGTTCTCCTGCGGTATTTTTTGCAGTATTATTTAAAGGAACTGTCAAGCCTTCGGCATTTAACAAGTATTTTTAAAGTCTGTTTTTCTGTGTAAACCTGCCATGCTTTTGAGGTGTTGTTGCATGAAAAAGCACAAACTGAAATATCATATTTAGTAAAGAAATCAACATTAGACACAAAAAAAAAGCCACAACAAACCCACAATCTTTGTTTTTATCACTTAACACCAATATTGTTCCTTGTGGGAGAAGAGAGCTGGATTGATAGGTTCTGGGGGCCCTGTGTGTGTGCTGGTGTAAATCAGGAATTCCCAATGAATTTTGATGAGGATCTGCAATTTTACTTGGGCTGAGGATCTCAGACAGCAGGTTCAGCAAGTACAGTGCACGGAAATAAAGGTTCAGTCATTTTAAATATAATTGAGTAGGCTCATAAGAGGTTCCACTTAGAAGGTAAATTATGGTAACAAGTCAAGAGTGTACTCTGTAGTTTTCATTTCAAGTGTATGGTCTTCTGTATTCACTTAAGTAGACAAACAAATCTAAGCAGACAGATGAGAACGAGGCAATCAAAGAGGAAAGCTTTATTTGGAGCTTATGGGAGTATTGAAGTTTTGTTTTGTAGTGTTTCCCCATGAAGCAATCTCAGAAAAAGATGAAGCAATGGATCACAAACTATTTAATATCTGTATCGCTGGCCGTTGATCAAGTGAAATTTGAACTCCTCCCTCTATAATTCCAAAAATATTTTCCCCAGTTTGAATATCTAGCAGAAGGGCTGGGGAAGGAATCACTTTGGAGATTTTTCTGAGTATTCCCTGCTGGTAATTGCCCAATGTTGAATCAGGAGGAGCTAAATGGCAGTGTTGCCTTTCCTGTGTGTGCTCTGTGGATGAATGCACAGTGCCCTATAATGCTGTTGGTCTTGCTATTTCCAGAAAACAGTTTCTAATTCAGGGAATGATGAAGGTCTGGAAAAACATTCTCATAACGTGAGAGAAGTGGTACAGAAAGTGTTACAGGGCATCAGCGTAACGGCCTGTGTTAACAAGGTGATACCATTTAATGCTTTTGTCGTGTTACACTTCTATAGCTTTCAAACACCATGCACTTTTTAGTCCAATAAGAGGCAGGTTTTTTTAGTACCCACCATTGTGTCACTTGATGTTCACGTGCACACCTAAGGTGACTTTGAGGCTAGTTGTGTCAGAGTGTGCATATAAAGATAACTTTGATCACTTGAATAGGAGCTACCTACTCGTATAAGCGTTTGAAGCGATGGGCCCTTAACCAAAATCAGTATCCTCTAGAAATGTGTTCACTAGGCTTTTTTCTCCATCCAGTATTTTTATCTACTTTAACCCATAACTCTTTCTCACAATAAATAAAAACTATAAATAATATCATTTTTATTTAAATACCATTCTGTATATTGGCTCCAATCTTGATTTTTCTTTTCTTTGATAAGATTTTCCTTAAATTGTTTTGTAGCTTGAGAAACTGAAACCACACAGCCAGATGAATGTAGCGTGTTTGATTTATCACAGAAACTTTTAGCACCAGTCTGTATCATGGAAATGAACTGAACTGACAGTGTTTTGTAGTGACACAAGCACTGCTCAGCTTAACTATGTGTGGATGAAAAATCTGTGGCTTCAGTATTTAAATGTTCATTTCTAATACTTGGTACAGGGCTTAGGAGGCGAGAGGAGAAATTGAGACAAGATTTTTACAGAAAAAACAAATTTTAATTGGTAGATTCCTATATTTCCCAAAAAAAAAAAGTCTAGGGAGCATCATCCCCTATTGCTTCTGATCCAGCTGACAGCCTTTGAAGGTAATATATTGTCTTACTTTTGATTGAGGAGCTAACTGGAAAAAAGGCAGGCAGCAGAAAAAAGTTGGTTCAGGAAGTACTAGACTTTCTTATCCTTGTACATTACCTCTCCTTCCCTTTGTCACCTGTCGACACCTCTTTTCTTTTAACACCTAGGGAGAAAATGTGTGGAGGAAAGTACATCAAAAGTCAATGCTGCAGGCCTGCTGTGGTGGACGTGATGATGTTTTCCAGTTGGCCTTGGGTGTTTCCTTTTACTCTTGAACATCTGAGCTAATTTTTGACTCCATGAGGCTGGAATATGTTTTGCAAAGGGCACTGGAAAGGTTTTTTTTTTCTCTGCCAGTAAGGGTGTCATTTGGTTTGCAGAGATTTGCAAATAAAAATCAAACCAAATCATAACTATTCACTTAAATGTGTGTCTGCACACATTTCCAAAGCTGTGGATTTTACAGCATTCAAAAATCTCCAGTACAAAAGAGCAGTGGAAAGGTTTGCATAGCTTGAAGTCCAAGCTATTCAAAACCAGAAAATCCATGTGAGAACATGTACATGAATTTACAGCTATTCAAAAGTCTTTGCTTTGAATGCTCAGTAAACTGCTACTTTATTTTTCTTTAAGCTTTGAGCACTGTTAAGTTGGAAGCTTCTAATAAAGCAGGTGAGCTAGATGCAATTTCTTTGGGAATACTTCACATTGCTCCTTGTTTGATTTTTCACTTCACTTGTGTAAATAAAGAGGAGACTGATCAGCATCTAGGACTTCTCAAATAAATTATTGGATAGTCAGTGGAGGTGGAAATTTACACAACGTAATGTAAAGACTCTCTATTCTTGATTACAGCGTGTACCCCGGGTGCTGTTGTGTTAGCTGAAGGAGATGCCACCAATTTCATCTCCAGTTGCTGGATGTTGCCCTGTAGCAGAGCTGACCACTTCTGAAAAGGCTGGGGAATACCCACACCTAGCAGCAATTCAGTGAGAAATTAATTGAGGAAAAATGAGTGAAAGTCTGATCATAATGAGCAGCTATTACCTACGTGAATAAACTTATAACTCTTGCAGAAATATAACAGGGCTCAAACAATCTATTCCCTCTACAGCTTCTGTACAGTAGTTTTTCTCAGTGTGTGCATACCTTAGTTATCACAGAAATCCTTACTTGAGTCCTTCGCTGAACTAAAATCTACTTTCTTGGAAAATGTCGAGTGAATACTCAGGCTGTGATCTCATTCCTACTAGTGCCGGTGACAGGAGTCCCAGGGGCTTCACTGCAAATTAGATCCTTGGAAAGAGACTGAGAGTCAGAACGGATCCGACCTCTCTGCCGTTTCTGGGAGCAAACTCGTATTCTTCTGTGCCCTCCCTGCCTTGCCTCTGACAACTCTGCCAGTAAGATCTTCCTTCCGTGCGTGCTGTCTCCTCTCTCTCCCCCCTCCCCACCCCACAAAAGAAGTTCAAGGACAGGTATTGAACGGTCTGATGGGCTTCTCCTAAAATACAGCCTCTGAGCTCCCAGGATGTGGTTTTCCCGTTCTCTGGGTGCTGTAGGTTATTTTCTGAAGAAGTATGTTTTGTTTTAATTCTGTTTTTCTCCGTCTCTGTTCTCATAACTCTATCCTGTCACTCTTTTGAAACGTAACTCTCTGATTTCATTTGGTACCACTTACTTCATACAAAAAGGAACTCACTCTTCAAAGAAAACTTTTATTTCATTGTCTGCTACATATGCAAGTATTCCCTTAGGAACGGGGTTATTTATTATTTCGCTCCCCTTCTTTGCTTTCCCTCGTTCCTCTCCAAAAGACTAACAGACACTAATCTCCTTTCATCAGGTTCCCTTCTTCCTAATTTTTTTTCTTTTTGCACAAAATGCTCGCCACTACCTTTAACACCTTATTGTGTCTGGAGTGATAATTACTTTCAGTTGCCGCAGCTGGTGCATGGAGAGGCGTGCGGGCCCTGTAAATTGGGAATGGGCAACCTGGGTGGGATTGCAGGAAAACAGAGAGAGATGCAAAATCAGAAACAACAATTGAAAGTGGGATAGTTTTGCTTTTTAAATGCCTTTAAAAAAAAAAAAATTGAACTTGCATATTTGTGATTCCTCTGATAGGGAAAGAGTCCAGCCGATGCACGTATAAGAAAAAATATGAGTTAGTTCCTGACACAGTTAAAGCTCATTCAGATTTGGAAACAACACACAGAGCTGAGAGGAGCCTCACAGGATAGGGGGAAATAAGTCTGTCAGCAGGCTTTAGGATTCTCTGGGGCATTATGACTTATTTTAACATAGAGAGTATGTCTCCGAAGTCGCAGAGTCTTGATTCAATCTTTTATATCTCTCTTGTTTAAAGTGTGAGAATGCTAAGGAAATCTGAGGCTCTCATGCAAGGTAACATAAGGCTGGCTTATAACTTTACAAAAAATAAAACATTTACCAGCATGTATATCCCCTTTGCTCCTTTAGTTTGCATGTGAGTAATATTTGGGAATTATTAACAGTAGTATTAGGATATTTTTGTATATATTTTGACTGTTGCAGTCCCTCATGGCGTATTATGAGATAGTTTACATTCCTACTAACAACGAGAAAACTGGCATGCACTGTTCACTATAGAAAATTAGGTTTTTTTGAGTTTATACATGTATCTTAGCTTTCCCAAAGTGAGGAGTACTGCATTATTTAATAAAACATTTGAGATGCTTTTAATAAAACACTTGCTGAAATCATCAGGGCATGCTGACTTGAAACCCTGTGTTTTGTCCACTCTCCCATTCAGTGCTGGAGGCTGCCAGGGGTTTCCCATGCCTACCTAAGGTTAGGAATAAGGTTCAGGTTTGGAAAAGTGGAGTCTGCAGTGCAGGAGTAGCTGTGATCTTTTGCAACTTTCAGACAGGTGGACAAAAAGCGTGAATAATCCGTTAGTCTTTATTCAGTTCTCATGCTTAGTTTGGTTTGAGTTAGGGTTAGGGTCGGGCACAGTGTTAAGTGTGACAAGCTGAGGGTACGTGCCACTTTCTGGGGGGGAAACTTTATGCAGTTGTCTGTTTTAAGCTGGAGTTGGCTTTAAAAAAGCAGGAATACAGCAACTGAGATGAGTGGGGGACTTTGTAAGCTCCTGGAGATAAAACAAGAGCGAAGTATCACTGGCTTTGAAGGAATTGTTCTTTTTGATTTGCAGGCAGTGCTGGGTTCCCAGGCCTCTTGGAGTCAGGGGCTGGGTTAGGGTTAGGATTAGGAAGAGTTAGGGCTTTTAACTTTGAACTGTGGTATTTTGCTATTTCTACAAAACTAAATTGAGTAAAGTATCAGTATCCTTATATTAATTATTTATTATTTGTGGGCACTGTGGATACTCGTGCATGTTTTGACCAAGAGTTACTGTTACAACTGGGTGAAGTAAACAGGGAAAGGAACAGTCAGAATAATGGGGTTACCTACATTCCATAGAATCATAGAATAGTTTGGGTTGGAAGGGACCTTAAAGATCATCGAGTTCCAACCCCCCTGCCATAGGTTCAGATAAACCAAATCAGTTTCTTTAAATGTATTTCTCCTTATTACCAATCCATACTAGCACTGATAGTTGAGAAATTACTAGTAAATCTCCTTGCATGCAAAATTTCATAGAAGTGCTGGGATGTAAGAGATGTGTTAAATGTAAGAATTGAGCTATGACTGCTCTAGCATAATTGATGGAGGCAATTCCTATTTCAGATCAGGGAAATTGGAGAATAGAGATTTTTCGTAGTTCATTTGGATAACCTGCCTCTTCCTACACTTCTCCCTGGTACCTTCATTAGCTCTTTCTGCCTGTCCTTGAGAAAAATGCCCCATTTTCAATGTGATAGCTTTACACAGAGTGCCATTGTTGATGATTTAGCTCTGTGTAAAAACTTCTCTACCTGATATTTGCTTTGAGTTTCACGATTTCATCACTGCCTTTAGACAATCCCAAGTTCAAGTGTTATTTTTAGGGTAGCAATGACTTTTTTAAAATATAAGAATCCACTTTTTTTTTCCTTAGCGAGTTCCTCCTATATTAAAATTTCCAGATAGGCACTGCAATCTTGAGTTGAAGCCTAAGTATTTACTAGAGAGTTGAACAAGAATCTCAGGCACTTGACCAAAGCAATATTTCAAGAATATATTGTATTTATTTGAAAGAAGATAATGCAATGCGGTCATTCTTTTGCTTCACTACAGGTATAAATCCTCTAAAACCATTGCAGATGTGGCAGGGATATTGCAACCCATTAACCTAACAGAACGTAACTGTTTTTCTCTCTCAAGGCTTGTCTGACTCAGTTGTCTTCTTTTTTTGTTGTGAACGTGGCTGGAGCTGTTAGGTCTGTGTGTAGAGTCTGTATCTACATTATGGCTTTGAGTTCCGTTGTCTAGACCATCTCCCTGTGAATTAATACTGAAATGGAGTGGTTTACATCCCCCTTCTCTCTCCTTCTTACTCAAAGTCTGGCACTTTTGTGCTGATAACCTCTTCAACAGGCACCTTATTTTTCAAGTATTTGTATATAACTAATTATGAGGGCCAGTGCTCAAGCCCAGCCCTAAATAAAACCACTATTCAATATGGTATTTAGTTAGTTATTCAAGATTCCTTTTTGTTGCTGAATTTTTTGTCCAGAATGGAATTACTGGTCTGCATCTTTGCTGCTTGAGAATGTGACCACGAGGCTGAATTTCAGAATCTGGCTGATATGCTGAATGCAGCATTTTGTGCAGGTCACGTGTTGTATACAAAACATCTGATAAAATGCTGCTCACAGTCTTACAGATCTTAGAAATCCTTTCCATATGTCTAATCTTAAATCCTTTCCATATGTCTCCATCTATACATGAGCACCAATTAGTCAATTAATCTGCCACCTTTATTTAATTAGATAATAAAGAAGAACTTTTTGAAGTTAAATCTTATTTCATTTTTCCAGGAATCAAAAATGACAACTAGTAGCAGCAACAAATTACAAGCTAAATTTCATAATCCACTCAGTGAATACATTAATAATACAGTATTTGCTAAGTTAAAACAAGTCCAGCATTCAATATTCCCCTTTGCAAACAAAATACATTTGCATGAATCCAAACAAGACTTATTTAATTTTTTTTTTTTTTTGGTAATAATAATGGCTCTGGAACGATTGCAAGACATTTTGACTCTTCAGTGTCCTTAGAAATTAACCCTGTGTTAATGAAAGTTCATAAGCAAGAATCCCTATGCAATGGAAATCCTCCCATGCCCCCCTTAGGGCAAGGATCCAGCCGCTTCGCCGAGCTGGAGCAGTGCAGGGCAGCCAGACCAGGGGCTGAGGTGCTGGCCCAGTATGTCTTTCTCCATTGAACCTGTCTCATTAGCATGCCTCTGCACTCCCTGAAGACATTCCATCTCATGTGAAAGCAAAATATAACAGAAACTGGATGTTTCTGGGTTTGCTGCTGGTAGCTTTTACCTTTCTGCAGGGGGGTGAAAATAATTTCTCTGCTGGGTCCAGACCTAGAATAAATGAGAAAAGCTGGGCAGAAGCCCCCAGAGCAATATTGCTTTGAGTCTAGAGAAAAATTGTCCTGTGTATTTCTTACTTCTGCAGCAAATAAACTCAATGTAGAGGAATTAATATTTTTAAAAGGCAGAAGAATTAATTATCAGTTGCTCTGAAGACTGATCACTTCCTCAGGTGAACTTGAGAAACATTTGACTTTTTGATGGTGTTTGAAGTCTTACTGGTGCAGATCTTACTGAATATAAACTCCTTTGTTTGTAAGTGTCATGATGATAGAGACTTGTAAACTGGCTTTGGTTATGTTTGTATTTTTTCTCTCTATTAGAGTGGGCAACAAAAAAACCCACATTAGACACTCTCATGCTTTTCCTCTCCTTGGGCATCAAGTAAGCAAGCATTTGGTAGTTTCTTTACAAAATCATGATAAAATCATCAAATTACAATGTCTGCCATTAAAAGTATAAAAGCACATTTCCAAATTAAGTGTCCTGCACAGGTTTTACAGGAGCCTGTATTTGGGAGAAAATCCTTCAAACTCAAAAATAACTAATATGGAAAGAAAGCTGTGCCTCCTGCATGTCCCTCAAAGAAAAAGGGAGATTTTGAGTCATATCCAAATATTTAAAGCATGCAGTATTGAAAGTCCTTTATCTGAATCCCTCTTTTTCTGTCGGTTGCAATAATAACCTACGTGTTTTATAACTAATAGTAAAAAAGGAATAGGAAGGGAAAAATGCAACCAATATTCCCAACTACAAAATGTGCTTTAGGTTTTATCCCAGTGAATATTGCCACACGTATTGTACCTGAAACACTCACTTGAGGAGCCGTGTGTATGATCATAAAATAAAGCTCTGAGGTATTTTAGGATGTGGGCCTTGGAGATTTCAAAGTTGAGCAAAAGAGATTAGGATTCTATTTTTTTATCCTGCTCCTAGTTTTTCATATTTATGTATTAAGCAGCTTGTATTAAGCTCTCTGCTAAGTAGTATTTCTGATCTATGCTGCAATTTGTCATGACATTTCTCTAGGCAGCTATTATAAAGATGTCTGCTTCCCTTTTTTTCCTGAAACAAGAACGTAGACTGCAAATAAGTCACTTGATTTTTAAATTACTATCAATTAAGAAAATGGAGTGTCAGGGTCCAGAAAATTGATAGCTGAATTCTGATCTTGGATCTGGAAAATACTGAGCCATAAAATATTCATCCACACTGGGGAGAAAAAAGAAGCTGATGTTATGTTCATCCGACCAACATATGTTGTTTGTGGGTGCCATTGGAATTCCCATGTATAGAACATTGGGGAAAAAAGGATATTTCAGTGAAACAGGCAAGTCCATGATTTGATGATTACCTAAGCAGGTTTTAATTTAGCAACTGTTGGTACTGAAGCAGGTTGCCAAGTCTGTTCAGTACAAGTCACCGAAACACTCACTGGCTTGGATTTTCCTGACAGGTTTTCCTGGGGTAGTGCAGCAGCTTGGCTGCTCTGCGGCCAGCCGGGGAGAGACACAGCGCCTGCCCGACAAGGTTCTTCTTTTCTTGTCATAAAACCTGGGTGCTTTCCAGACAGCGATGGCTTTATCTTTACTGCCCCCCCAGTAAGGTAGTTGAATTATCAGCAGTGCTTTGTAGAAGAGGATCGGGGGCCTGGTAACACCGTGGCTTGTTCAGTGTCATGGGTTGGGAGCGCCGTGGCACAGGCAGAAAGCGAGCCCGAGCCACAGGCAGCTTGTTCCTTTAGCTTTACATCTGTCATCCCTCACCCCTCTTTTCTCTGTTTTTCTGAATTCCACGTACTTGACTCTGACCGTTCAAGGTCTCTGAGTATGTTCTGATCCAGTGCTGAGCTCCTTTTGCAGCACCCTCTGAAAAAAAGTTTTCTGAACTCTTTCCTCCCAAGGAACAGTGCAAGCTTGTTTCTTTCCCTCAAAACCTGAAGGACACAAGGGTTGGGGATAACTTGTCAGCCTGTAGTTGAGTCAGGGACAAGGAGTGTTTTATTTACAGGAGGAAGGGTGGGTATCATCAGAAAAACATGGCAATCACTTTTGCAATTTAATTAGAAGTCTCATTGTACCTTTCAAATTCTTGCAAATGATACAAAAAGAGAAAATAAAACAGTGAGAAAATGAAATCCTGTCATAATCATGATTGTGATGAGTCTGGCCATCTGAGTTTCCTGCAAGCTTCACTGTATATTTCAACAGGCTTTGTGTTGGGTCCCATCACCTTTATTTTCTCTACCCGAGCTCTTTTATCTTTGCTTCTGTTTTTATTTTGCCTTTTTTTTTTCTTTTGAAGTCTTGTCTTTGAATATGTTTTCTCCATGGAACATGTTGATATCCTTATAACTTCTTTAATGACTTGTTTTTTAAGAGTAAGGTAGAAATGTGGTCATTTCCATAATACGTGTAGTTCATTTACAATTAAACCCAATTTTGGCTGGAAGCTGAATATTTTCCTGTATGGCAGTGTACCTGAGATGGCCTCATACCCCCCCCTCCCCCAGTTATTTGAACTTGAAGTCATGTCAAGAGTATGAATTGTCAAAAAAAAAACCAGGAAAGTAAGAAAAAGGAGTAAAGTTTGTTTTCATCTTTACATATTACAAAAATGTCGACAGAGTGTTGAACTTACATTGCTTTCTTAATGAAAACTCCAGGAGTTAGATTATTTATAATACAAAGCTGCTGATTTAGGTTCCATTTACCTGTATGCTGATCCAATAAGGTTTTCTCAGTTCTGAATCTGGGATTGAGGCTCAGGAATGAATCCAGCCAGGGCCTGAACATCACAAAAATGTCCTGTCTGCAACATGTTCTCACTAACAAACTTTCCTTGTTTTATCTTCTGCCTCAGTAGCTGGTCCCCTCTCTGCTTTCTTCATAACTGAAGAGCAGCACAGCCCTGTAGCAAACACAGGTATTAAGTAAATACTCACTGAAATATGAACAAGAAGAATTTTTGCTGTGAGATAAACTGAATTTTTTTTTTTAGAGTTTTTTTCCCCTCTCTATCTAGCAAAGGTTGCATCTTGCTCTGTAAAAGCAGAGGATGCAATGAACGCACCAGAACCCGAGATCTGAATTAACTCAACAAAAACCCCTCTATAAAAAAAAACCCAAAACACTTCTGAAGTTCGGAGAGGACGTGGCTCTTGTCTTTGCAGCAAGCACAGGGTTGGAGGGTTTTTTTTTCTTTTTAACAGACATGTGAGGAGCATTTGTTTCAGTTTTATATCCGCTGTCATAATATGATGGTTTCATTCGGGTTTTAAACATGCTTGGGCTAGAAACCCTACATCTTTAAATGAGGCAACCCTGGTGCCTTTGCGATTTCCCTAGCTGCTCTCTCTCACCTTACCCAGGTGCATGTTAAATCAGTATTAATGACAATATCATTCTTCTGCAGTCATCTCCTGCCTGCAATTTGGTTTTAATTACCCACCACGTTGTCTTTCCCCCTCACTGACAACCATTAAATAGGGAATGACACCAGAGCCGCGCTGGTGTCGAACAGACACTTCACCGGGGTGGTTGGTTCTTTTTTTTTTTTTTTTTTTATCCTCTTCTCTTTTCTTTCCTGCCCTGTGGTTTTGTTTTTTTTTTTTAATAATTAAAAAAAAAAAAATCCTTCCAAAGAACAGGCTGCAGTGCCTCCTCGTGGTAGCCGTGAGGAAAAAAACAAAGGGGGTTATTTTGCAGCTTATTTTGCAGCTTGTTTTTTCCTCCTTTATTGATGCTTTCTTTGGCTCATTTAGAGCTCGGAGGGGGGGGAAGAAGCATCATCCTTAAGAGAGAGGAAAAAACCCCAACACTTAAAGATTAAGGCATGATTGGGACACATTGAAGTGTCTTCTCATTGAAATCCAAGAGTAACTTTGATGTGGTATTTAAGGCTTGTCTGACAGTCTGGAATGGCTGCTCAGAAGCGGGAGCCCCCTTCGGTCCCTGGTGTCAGGGAATAAAGTCCTGGAGACAACCTGCAGGCAGCAGGAGGTGACCCTGGGGGTCCCAGGAGCTGGGCCTCTGTCTGCCCCCTTTGCCCAGTGCTCCCACCTGCCCTGCCCTCTGCTATTTAACAACCTCTTTCCTTCTGTGGTTGTTTATGGCCGTGTAGAATTGTACATAAACACATGCAATAGGAAATTTTCAGACTAGACACGGCCTTTGAAAAGGTTTCTAAAAAGCTTTGAAATTCCTTTCACTTTGACCAGTGGTTTGAAACAGCCTTGCTCTGCACCCCCCACCCCAGTATCTATATTTACCCCTGTGTGAGGATGTCGCTGTGTGAACCAAATTCCCACTGAAAAGATTTAATTCTAGACTCATTGCACTAAGTTTTGTGGCATTAATCTTTATTTGTAATCCTGTAACAGACAGAACACTCTCCAAGATTTTTTCTCTATCAGCCTGATCCTGTCCTGGTCTCTGACCTCAGAGAGGTCAGTTGAAAGGATACTGAGAAGGAGAACTGGGCTGTGATTACAAAAATACCATTAGGGAAAATATCTGTCTGCTAGTAAGCAGGAGGGGGAAAAAATAATGGTATTTTGTAAAAGTGAGCAAAACTTTATTAATGGAGGATTTTCTTATTCTTGTTTTCCCATCAGACTATTACATTAAGAAAAAATAAATAATTGCTTGTTGTAAGGAAAATAAAATTTGAATACTCAGGCAAATAAGCTGTTAAGAAAGATTGTGAAGAATGAGGATGATCACTGCCCATCCACATTTCTTTTCAAATGTGGACAATATTTGATCTTGTTAAATGTCAGCAGCATTGATTTGATTTGAGGGCTCCGGACTGGGAATCATTTAATACTTGCTCTGTAAATTTGTTGTCCCTTACAAGAAAATTTGTGACTGAAACTCAGGGCTTATAACAGCGAGCCTACCAGGAAGGTTTAATCTCTGATAGAGCTTCCATATATTGGTTTATGGCTATATTGAGTCCAGTTAGAATGATTTTTTTTTCTTTTTTACTTTTTTTTTTACTTTCCAAATATGAAACTTGATGCTTGGGAAATCTGATAAGTGAGTTTCATTTCCCTGGAAATTTATTGCTTCTATTTCCAAGTGCAAGGAAATAAAACAAGTAAAAACAATAAGCAGTCTGTAAGGAGGGTACTAATGAGGGGTCACTCTTTTCTCATGTAGTCTCAAGCTCAGGAGAAAAGGAGAAAGGAGTTTTTTCAGGGACAATATAAATAGCCAGGGCTGTATATTTTGCTTTATGTATTTGATAGGAATGGCTATTTTCCATTTCCCTTTTTAAAACTTGCTCTCCAAATCCACATGGTATATTTATGACAAGAAATAAGAGTCTTTTTTTTCAGATAGTGTAACCTCCTTTGACTTCAGCTCAGGGACAGGCCGATTTTTAGTTGACAAAAGACTGTTTGTGCTGCATCGAGCATCTCTGAAATTCAGAAGAGCCCATTTGTATATGTAAAAAAGATCCTATAGAATTCTAGTGTCCCATCCTTACTTCAATGGAGAATTGCATTATGCTTATCTAATTCCCTATTCTTTCATTTGGAAATGAAGGTGTTCTTCACTTCTTCCTGGTAATTGCTGTACAAGGAACTAAAGCTGCCAAGTTCCACTTCAGGACTCATTATATTTAGTAACAGTGGAAAAAAATTGCTACCTATAGAATATTTTATATTGGAGATGAAGTGGCCTTCCCAGCAATGCCTGTGTGCATCCTTGTAGATCCAGCTGATGAGACACACTATCCATTTGGAATGCAGCAAAGACAGTATGGAGGATAAACTTGAAGAGAGATGATACACAGAAGGGAAAAATCTCCTGAAAGGTGACAGTAAGAGACTCAAATGGAGGAAAATTTCCTTGCTAACAGTTTCATTTTCAGATTCTTTCCCTGCCTGTGTCAGAGGGGTTGGAACTAGATGATCTTTACGGTCCTTTCCAACACAAACCATTCTATGATTCTATCATTTCTTTTGCATCAATTCCCTGTTGTTTCTCTGGTTTGCTTAGGAAAGGTTGTAGTCATTCTAACTCTCTTAATTTTTCATATTGTACAGCAGTGGCTCAGTTGTGTGTTGTAAATGCCATGGCTTTTTTTAGATTCTATAGCAGGTTTATTTTTAAGCATAATTTCTCTAGGGAAGGGTGAATGGTTTACTCAAAATTTACCATATGCTTTGCATCTCCAGGAAGACAGTTGTGGTAGGAAATACTATATTTTGAAATCTTGTGAGTTCTGAAGAATCAGAGAGAGGCCGGATGGAGAACACTAGTTAAAATGATGGATACTCAGAAACTCTTTTCCTTCCTAGAGCAAACTGCTTCCAAGGAGTAGCTCAAGAGGGATTATTGAAAAACATTATTGTTGCTTTTCATGTTATAGGCCTTGAATCTGCAAACACTTGTGTATGTAAATAACATTATATAGGTAAGAAAATGCTTTGAACTTTAAAGGCCTGCTTGCACATGGGAAGTTTTTTGTGTATATAAGTGCCTCTAAGAGTAAATATGCAGTTTTTGTTTGATTAACATTTTAATTCTCTGTGGCTGTGCAGCTTATGGATTATTCGGAGGGAGTATTGGATGACATATTCTAGGAGCTGAGTGTGAGCTTCTTCAGTTAGGACATTTTTATATTTTGATTTGCAAGATGACATAAATGTGGTCTGGTTTTCAAGATTTGGATTTTTTTAGGTTTAAAAATAAAAGTCAATGCTACTTCATTTTAACTGGAAGTCTTAGTTGGAGATAAAGCCACTTCTTATTTTTCCTACACGTAGAGAAGCCTTGAACTTAATTCATAAAATTTAAAGGTTTTTGTTCTGCCTTTTTCAGCTTCAATATCTATGTATAAAAGTGAATGAAATGTGAAAGTGTGATATTGCCTTAAAAACCAGTCTCGGTCTTTGCTTTTTTCATTCAGTCTTTGATCAAAAATCAGCATGGATTTATAGAGGGGTTTGGCTAATTTAATATCCCTGTGTTTGGTAAAAGGCTGTAGGACACAAACCACACCCCACATGCTGGAAAAGCTGAGTTATCTTAACTATTGGAAGCTGATTTAAATCCCATGGAAGTGATAGAACTACTAAGCACAGGAAATTCAGGAATTCTTCATATGAAATTCTTCATTTGGTTGTAACGTGGCTGTAGGACCACACAATTGCTGTAAGATTTTTCCACCGATTATTACTTAGTTGAGCAGAGCTTCTGACAGTGCTGGCAAACAATGGATTTAATGAATGTTTTGAGGAAGTGTCTGTGTTTATACAAGAATTAGTCGATGGGCACAGGCAAGATATTATGAAGAGCTAAGACAGGAAAATATATCCTGGTGAGCACAGGAAGGAGGGATAGAACCAAGCTCTTACACCCGGGGATCAATCACAGTCTTTTTTTTTGCTGGAAAAGCTGAGGTTTATTGTGACTGTTGGGAACAGGCTGCTTGTCAGTGACTGGGGAAAGACTGTGCAGAGCTTCATAGTACATCCAGCTAATTGTGTTGTGCAGAAGCAAGGACATTCCTGCTGATTTCCTTGGTTTACATGATTCAAAACCACTTTCCTTCTTCTCTCTTTATATTCATACCTTTCTGTTGAAATGTTTAAAGCAGTCTCAGTTATCTAGTACCCCCCTGACACGAGTTCTTTGTGCATTAAATACTGCTGGGCCAGCCTGTTACTCATGGAGACTTACTGTGGGGCTTGGGTCTGTTTGTTTTACGTGGTTCTGTGTGTATGTTCTTGGAGGAAAGACAAGTAACCATGGGTGAAATTCACCTCTATGCTGGGTAAACACTTAAACTTTATGGTCCTTGTACTAGCCCTATACATAAGGATGAATTTCATCCTCCATAAATGGAAAGTCTGTGTTATTACAGTTGCAGCTCCCTATTTACCATTATCTTTGAACCCCCTCTCCATCATTAAGCTTTCTTTTAGGGTCCAGGCAAATGTCATTGTCTTCTCCTCTTTCTCTGACTGGCCTCTGGTTATATTAGAAAATAAAATTAATCTCAAGGGGAAAATAGCACTTAAAATTATTACTACTGTTTAGCTTACTAAAGTGATTTGCTCTCCGTGACCTGTCTCAGTCTGATCCTTGTACAAATCAAATCAGCACACAAAACAGCATTTGGAAACTGTTTCCAGACTGAGTATTTTACAACTCCTGAACCTTTAGAATGTCACAGGCAAATCAAAAATGAACATATTGGTTTATCTGTATCTTTAGATCCCAGACAGTGCCTTTTTCTTCCTTTTTTTTTTTTTTAATAAGGCACATGGTTCTCCCATGCTCTGCATTAACTGTATGAATAAGCCAGCTGTACTGCTTCTAGGTGAGCATATGCATAAATGTTTTGCTGAGTGGGGGCTGGAGGAAGTTTCCAGACACTTCTAAATCTATTCTGTGTTGTTCAAGATTAATGTCACTCTGACCTCCAACAGTTTCTCATTAAGCTGTCTAAAATATAAACTCTGAGTGAGCACACCTTAATTTGATGGGTTTCATCAGTGGGTTGGAGGAGGCAGCTGTGGGCATGCCCAACTGCCATGATATTTCTCTGTGGCTCAGATACATCCCTGCTAGGGGCACAGGCTTAGAGCTCAGCACTTCACAGCTCACATAGCCCCAAGAGCATGTCCTCACCATGGCCATAGACACCAGCTTAATGTGGATGCAACAAGAACATGTTCATTAGTTCTGCCTCTTACCAGCAAATTAGTGTAGGTGTTGTGCCTGTATGTGTGGCTATAATATTTATAATTTCAGAGGCAGCTTCAGCCTGGCACAGACTATTGCATGCTGTGTCCTCCAAGCTGAAACTCCACAAGCAATATGAGGCTGATGCCATCACACACAGGTAACATCACTTGCTACTGTGATGTGTTGCACAATTAGGCTGCAGGAACATTGTCTCTTTGACCTTGTGGGATACCACAAGGATGACATATGCCGCTTTGTCACCTGAATTCCTTCCTGTGCAATCCAGCAGATAGATATTAATGTCTGTGTAATTTAAGCAACGACATTACAAAATCCATGACAACAATTTGTTCGTCTTGTGGTGACCTCTTGTGGAGCCATTTAGAAATCAGGCTTCATCTGTTATGTACCATACATTGTGGAGAGAGAAGGGCAAGAGCAGTTATCCAGAATATTCCCAGGCTTGGAGAGACAATCAGGTCATGCTGAAGGACATGCTGTATCCCATGGGCTCTCTGAATATGAGTTTGACAATGAGGCGATTTCCTTGTATCTCTATACTTTCTGTCTTAGTTCTTCACAAAGCCCAACTTCTCCTTGACTCTCAATCCAAGACTGAGTTTTAAAGAATTAGCATCAGAAAAGAAAGTCTGCTATAGAAACATATCTGCACCTTATAAGAAAGATCCTAGCTGTTGTGTCACCCCATTTTTTAAATGGTCGTTGTGCACATATGGTAGACATCAGTGGGATTGCGAAGCGTTCAAGGTGTGGCTAGGTGTGAATTGTTTAAAACAGGGCTGCCACCAAGTTAATATCCAAGTTTGTGTTTGGAAAATCTAAAAGTGATTGTTCTTCACCCCCTGCCCACATCTAATGCCTAAAATGGAAACCTTCCATGCCATTCACATTGTCTTCTGTGCCGATTGTGCTCAAAGCCAGCCTTTATTTTTCATTAATTCTTGCAAGGCTTGAAGCTGTTCCCAATGAAACCAATTGCCAAACCAATTGTGGAAGCCAGATCGAATCTGTCCTGTCATTTTGCCCCTGCTTTTTTATTGTCCTTGCTCCAAGTCATTCCTGTCTCATGCAAACTACAATAACTACAGCAAGCATTTACGTGTAGGAAAAAATTATCTCAACTTCTTCTCTGTGCATATAATACCTAGCAGTGTACTGTACTGAATAGCATATTGAGAAATGTCATTGATTATTCAGAGTTTGCCGTGATGAGCCGTTCCATTTTTCTTTGTTGAGGACAATTTATTCTTACGCTCAAATAATGTTGCAATACCCTAAAAATAAATAAATAAAACCTATTGCCTATTTTGAGAACCATCCCCTTTGCAAAGATAGTTCTGAAAACAGCCACTCAGGTCAAGGTTTTTCTCTTTTTTTTCCCCCCATTTGTTTTGTTTTTCATTTTGGGGGCTTTATTATTTGGTCGCTAAGCAAAAGGTTTGCAGGGGGGTTTTTTAAGCTTGAGGGAGAATATGAATGTCATAAATATTTCATTTTCATAGCACATCTTGCATTGTTCCTCACTTTCAGACCTTGCCAGCAGTCAACACAGTAGTAAATTTCAGCACCTGTGGACCTTTTTCAGTAATTTATGATTTCCATTAGATTTCCATTAGAGATGGACTAAAACGGTTTAGAAAAGTGCTCGCACCTTCGGCCATACGGGTTTTGCCTGTCTCCGAGGAGGGCGTGTTGTATTTGCCTGTGTGCACGCTGCCTGCCACAGGTTCAGGCTTTCACTATGAGCTGTCTGAGCTGTCTGATCTCAGTGCCAGCCAAAATGCCTCCTTGAGGAGGGATCACTACTTTTGAAAAAGGAAGGGTAGGTGAAAAAAAAGAAAACCAGGCTCCTCTGTTAAAACATGGCTGTTTCTTCCGTTCAGAGTACAAATTCATCTCCCAGTCACTGACTTTGCTGGGTCACTACAAGCATCTGTATTTCCTACAAACCAACAGATGCACTTTTTTATTAGCAGAGCTCCGACCTGAACTTTGTGGTGTGACTTTCCCCCCCTTCCAGCTATTGCTCTTCCACATTTGTCATCTGCTATGTAGTTTTGGTGGTGTGGGGTTTTTTGCATGCTTTAATATCAGTAGGAAATAAGTTGCAGTGAGGCCTTAAGTAAGGAAGCCAGGTTGAATTTAGTTTGATTAAGAAATTTGCTTAAAATTCCCTCAAAAGTCTAATGCAAGCTTGCAGGTAGGAGGTGCTGGTTCCAGAACTAGTGTAGAACCTGGAAAATCTCACTGAGGCTTTATCTTGGTGCCCGCCACAGGCTGAGATACAACAGCAAATATATCACAGCAAATAATTTAGTCCTGAATTGTCCATTGGCGTTGTATCATAGCTTGAATATATTCCTCATAATAGCTCACAATAGTCCCATTGACATCCACTTGACTTTTATTAAGTTTTGCAGATTTCACTCTCATATGAACGGCTCTGAGTGGTGTAGGATTCTAGCAGCTGATTCCAGGATTGAATATTAGCCCAGATATTGGATGAAATATTGTTCCCATGGCAATTTTTTTTTTCTGGACGCTGTCCTTGGGGTGGGATTGGAATTTTGGTCATTCTGTCAGTTCTGTATTTATTAATTATTTTAACCAGCTGTACTACATCTAGCCACCATCCCTGTGTAAAACTTTTCTTTTGTTGCCATCCTCCTACCACCTTTCAGCATTGTCATTTAAGGCAGTCGGGCGCTCCAGGGTATGCGGATCATGCTGAGATAACGTCATACTCTGAGTGCACTTCACAATAGTTTTCAGCAAGCCGAGGAGTGACATTATCTCAGCAGGACACCTGCCCTTCACCTTCCATATGGGGACCCACCTCTGAAAGGTCAACACTTGCGGTTTAAAATAATATTTTAGCCATTGCTATTCAGAATTCAAAGAAAGAGAGGAGTGAATGTCAGATAGCCGTGAAATTCATGAAGCCCATTACTCCCAACAAATGACAACTGGCCCGAGACATACACTTTGAACGTAGTTTTACTGAGGCTTTAAGCACAATTTTAAAAAAATAAAAATATTCTGCAGGATATATTCGCATCTAGCTGAAGTGCCAGAAGAGTAGCAATTTGCATTCAAAGAAAGTTGTATGTTTTTAAAATGGATTGGTGAATAAATACAACAAGGACTTCAGCCATTTTTATCTCATTGCTTTCTGCCTGATATTTAGTGTATAGCTTTATATACGTATATATTTTTAATATATTCTGAAATAGTAATAGACTTAAAAGGCATTGTCATGGATGGAGCTGAGCACTTGAACCAGCGGAAATCAATAGAGTGGATTTTCCTTCCATTGGAGGATCTACCAAATATTTTTTGGGTAGACGTAGTTGTGAAATTATTATTTTCTCAAATCTTATTTACTTTCTAACCTGTAACATAAAACTGAGAAAGTGCTTTAGTGATGTTAAAAAGGATCAAATAAGTCACACAATTCCTTTTGTCTTCCTCTTTTCTTTGTATAAAGAATGTAACTCCTGGAGGCAAGTTCTGGAAAAAAAATGTCATTGTGGAAAATGAAACATATCTTCCACATATGTTTGATAGTATTAAATTTGCTCTTTCTTCCCTGAACATTTTATGCTACTGACGTACGGCAGCAGAAATTGCAAAGGTAAAGAAAAAAAATTAGACTTACCACTCTTATTTTACTACTGGTGCAATTCCAGTGAAATTAGTAGAGTCCCATAACCGAGGCAGTGACAATGCATTTTGCTTGAGAATCTGGCTGAGTACTGCTGGGGAATGTTTCCCAACATCAGCTCAGCATGACAAAGGGCATCAACTGGCTTGTGGGTGGGAGTTTGTCTCCAGGGGTGAGACACACCTTTGCTATGCTGAATAATGTTCATGTATTGCTTGATGCAACAGCAAATGGCAAACAGATTTGTGAAGTGTCTAGGGAAGCAGGTAAGCCACATATTTACATACTGGTTTTACCCTGTTATTCTGCCCATCACTGCACTTCCTAAAAATTTTGCAGAAACTGAAGGAACACACAAGATTTTTTGTTGTTAAAGAAGTGAATCTGATTTTGCTACATTTCTGACTCAGTTTTTCAGCCAAGAGGACTTGGCTGTGTGCTCAGTGCCCTCTCCTGAAATTCCCAAAGGCATCAAATCTGCAGTTCTCGTGGGAGTATTCCATTTGTCATCACAATAATAGGTTATTATTTATAAATGCCCTTATGTCTAGAATTAATATCTTACTAATTTTTTTTCCAAAAGTATATACTGTCCAGTCAAAAAAAATATTCCAGTAAAATTTATTGAAGTGACATTTTAATGATAGGTGTCAAAACTGCAGTGTCTTAGAAATAGATTAAAGAAAAGAAGTTGAATTATCTTCTAAAGGAGAGTTATTTTCATTGAGCTTCTTCTATTGATAAATTGCCAGAGACCCTGAGTTGTGGATTATTTTCTAGCAATTAACATTCATGTATTGTCTTTCCTACTGTCATTTGCAGTGCTGTAGAACAAGTCAACAGAAATGCACAGAAATCCTTTCAATAGATGAAAGCATAGAATTAGTCAAGTTATGAAATTGCTAAGGGTTTTTTTCAGGGGCAAAATCCCCTTGGGGTGGAAGGTGTATGGTTCTGTGTGTCTGAGGTCAGCTGTGCTTCTCACTCTGCTCAATATGCTGATACAACCTAGGACACATTTCCAAATGTGTAGTTTGTCCTGGGTAGAAGGTGAACCGTGTTGCATCACTGTAGAGTCTTACTTCAGGCAACTTTTCTTCCTCTGTTTTCCATGAAAGTGTTTAATTCATAGAGCTTTGATGTTTAAACTGGTCCTGACCTTCTCTGAGTACTTCAAAAAGGGAAAATTAGCTGCTTGAAGAAATATAACGACTTAAATCTAGCAGTTTGGGACACACATGTTAAGTCTCACTGAACTTGTGTTGACTTCTTCATTTCTTCTGGGTGTTATTTCCTGATTGACTTCTAACCAGAGAAAGGTGTTAATCTTCAAGACTTCAGGAATTTCTGTTTATTGATCTGTCTTTGAAACATTGTTCCTCTTACAAAAAGAATCTATCAAGACACAGGGAGCTGCTCTAAACACAGGGAGTATGAAAAGACTTTGATTAACTTTATTTTGGCTTTTACTTGCCTCTAATGAGTAAAATGATTAATTGAATAACAGTCTCTGGCTTCACTGCAGTTGATGGTCCATAACAACTCCCCTGGTTCTCATAGTTTCTAATTTAGCTGTCAAAATATTCTCTAGGTTAGATCTTGGCAAGGAAGGTCTTGACTTGTTTTGTTCTTTTTTTTTCTTTTTAAACAAAGCAAATCTACTTCACCTACTTGTAAGTTACTGAAGTTGGTTGAAAACATCCAGCTTCAAGATTTGTGCTTGGTTGATGTTAAGTAATTATTTTTGGAGAATAACAATGGCATACATAATTTGAAAATACTTTAAAAGTACAACTTATATTTGCTGTGATTTGTTACAGGCTGAAATATAGAATCATAGAATAATTCGGGTTGGAAGGGACCTTAAAGATCATCAAGTTCCAACCCCCCTGACAAAGGCAGGGACACCTCCCACGAGATCAGTCTGCTCAGTGCCATGTCCATAAATATATTGAGAAAAGTTTTTAGATGGTGAATGTCTCTACTGTGTACTAATGACAATTCCTGGAATAGCTGAACCTAGTGAGTTTGTTTGTGAACAACAGCTGCTGTATATTTTGGATATTTTTTAAAGTATTTTAAAATCCTGCCTTATTTAAATTGCTTTTCCTCTTCAAGATCTACTATATTGAAATGAATCTGGGCCCAGTAAGCACAGAGACATAAGTTTCCTTCTAAGTAGGAACACATCTTTCTCTTTCTCTGTTTAATCCCACTAGTTTTGAGGCCTTTTTGGTTATTAAATTCAGGCATGTGCTCCTAGGAATTCCTGTTTTCAAGAGGGTCTTTCCCATTCAAAGCAAACTGAAGGCCTTGATTGCAGTTGCTACGAGCTAGATAACAGCTATGGCTATAACTCATGGGTCCTTCAAAAAGAGAGGTCTTCTCTCACCTTTAAAAGCTTGCTGGAGGCTCAGGGTGACACCTGAGATCTGTAGCCAGGGAAGCTTAGGCAAAGGTCTTGCCTCATCTGGTTGCCCTGAGCAGATGGTTGCTTGGGGTGGGATGTATTTCACTGTTGAGGAAATGAGACCTGTGCAAAGTGCCAACTTGTAAAAGTTCTGTGATTCTTAATCCTTTACACTGCTTTCAAGGAAAAAGAAAGTTTCCTATACTGTTAATTTTACATTTCAGTATCTCAGTTTCTATTTGCCACATTTAAGAGTGTGTGTATGTTCAGCATTTTATTCATCAAAGGGAACATGCAGTTAAACTTGGAAGTCATCATTGCTTTTATCATACCCAATCCCTTAAGGTACTGAGTCCCTTCAAATTCTATAATTTTACTGCTAACAGAAGGTGCTTATTTTAGTGTAGACCTCTGTACATTCCTTTTTATTCACTCGGATTAGTAAGATAGTAGTCCAAGGATATCCCAACAGTAAAACTGAATGGAAGAAAAGATCTCTCATAAATGCAAGACCTTGTTATTACTTTTCTACAGAAATCTCCTAAATTTCCTACCCAAAAAGCCCCATATATAAAAACCTACATTGTAAATATAAATTTCTACATGTGGGCCAAAATCTTATCCAGCTAAAATTAACATCTATAGCACTGGGGTTTATTAAAGTAATGGAAAGTGTTGCACAGATATTGCACACTACAGAAATCCTTTTTAGTACTACAATAAAACATAAAATAAAACTGTCTGTACTTCTCTATGTCAAAACTGCCCTTTCTGTGCAACACCACATCTTAAAAAATGAGGTCTGACTCTCATCTCTGTAAAACTGTTTTATGAGAAGATAATCTAAAAGTCTGCCCAGGGCTTGTCAGTAGAATAGGGTTGCTGATAGCAAGACCACACAAGTCAGATTCTAAGCCATTTTTTGACTCACCTTGGCAGATACGTGCTACAAGGGTGGACGCATGAAATTAATGTAAGAAAACTGAAGGGAAAACTTGCCTTGAGTGGCAAGGAGCATCACTTCAAACTCTACCTGAATTGCCACTGGCTTTTAGCTGTAGGCTTAAGGCAAAATTCCTTGAGGATGTCTTTTAATGAGCCCTCAGGTTTGAAGTGAGCTGATGAGATCAAGCTGTAATGCAAGTTCAGACACATTTCTTAGGTTTATTCACGGTGGCATTATATTTTGTTCCACACCAGCAGTATTTCCAAAGCAGTTCATGGTTCATCCTGAGGTTTGGCCATTTTAACTGAGAGATTATGTCTGATGTAGCAACTCTAGGATCTAAGTGATGCAAACTGAGGAGCATGAGTTTTCTAAATCTCACCAGTTCATTTCTTTGATGAAAATTAAAATTGGACTGTGCCTAAAGCTGTAACATTCTCAACTCGTAATTTAAAATATTTAAATATTCAAGAGTGACCAAACAGGCTTTTCTCCATCTGGTTATTTTGAGAAGTCCATACATAGTTGTTGCTATTGCACCTACTTTTAAGATGCAACTGAAAGTCCATGTGCAACATCTGTTGGCAATGTGAATATTACAGTTAATATATTAGGCAGTATTAGGGGTTATTTAGTCAGTAATCAAATGTAGAGTTAGTATTTAAGTCCAAGAAGAAGCTCTGAGAATATTGATCTTATTAAACTCCTATCTGAATTACATGCTGAAAGACAATAGAAGTGTTTTTCTCTGCAACTTTTAAAGTATCATTTTCAAAGTCACTGACTCTTCCACAGGGAGTTTGATTGTTGACTTCAGTTGAAGTAACTTTAGATCAACACTGGCTTATTTTCAGAAATTCTTCCTGGTATTTTCTCTTAGCTGAGATATCTGAATCTTTTGAGGTTAACCCATCCTTGTTTAGGAGTTATCACCATGTTTTGCAAATCCTCCATTGTAGAAAGAAAGGTAAAAGTAATCTATTTTCTTTTTCTTTCTTTTAACAACTAGAGTTGGCAGATCTTGTGAAGTTGTGGTCAGATTTGTATAGCGATGTTTGTCATCTCTGTAAGTGCTATCAGTTGTAGAATTCTTATTCTTTGATTTCCAGTTTGGTTTTGATAAGGAGAGGTGGCACATGAGAGGTTCCTCCTTGGGCTTGCACTCTGATTGGTTAGTCTGTTGGGTTTTTTCATTGTCACATGAAATTGTGGATAAATTTACTGTGAGAAAACTATTAGAAAAGCATCTTTCTTCTTAAGAGACCTTACAGCTAAAGAACAAGCCTACATGATATAAATTTGAGGGGGATAGATTTAGACTAGACATAAGAAAGAAATTCTTTACAGTGAGGGTGGTGAGGCACTGGAACAGGTTGCCCAGGGAGGTTGTGGATGCCCCATCTCTGGAGGTGTTCAAGACTAGGCTGGACAGGGCACTGGGCAGCCTGGTCTAGTGGGAGGTGTCCCTGCCTATGGCAGGGGGGTTGGAACTCGATGATCTTTAAGGTCCCTTCCAACCCTAACTATTCTATGATTCTATGATTCTATGATTTTAGCAAGTAAATTAAAAAACTAATCAGGCTCCTAAGTTGTACAAACAGTAGGCAGCTGCAAACTTAGGTATGTTTACCTTGCAATAAGTTCACTTTGTTTCCATGAAAGTTCATGTTCTTATTTTTGTATGTTTCCTTTTAAAAGAATCTTTTATATGCAGATAGATGTTTGTGCTTAATTAGAGGGGGATAGATTTAGACTAGACATAAGAAAGAAATTCTTTANGCTTTTAAAAGAATCTTTTCTATGCAGATAGATGTTTGTGCATAGTGTATGTTTCTATGAATGATAAATAAGTGCATGAAAATAGTGTGATGCTTAGATTTGCCAAGTGTTTTTAAAGTGGCATTCTTGGTAAAAAATAGTTGATTTATGGCAACTTGTTTCTTTGAAAGTTATGGAAATTTTTTCAACTTTCCTAATATATTTAGAGGAGCTCTAATCTACTGTGGGTTATGCAAATTATCAGCATCCTCTTCTCTTTTTTCCCATTTGTAGTACCCTTCTTTGCCTATTCTTATTTGTGGGTGAAGGATAATTTGACTGCCCTCCAGCACTCCAGTGTCTGGTATTGCACAATCAGGGAATCTGGTGTCACATTAAGGCATTTCTTATAATATAATCAAAGTTCTGATGTTGTACTGTCCTTTAGATGAAACAAACTAATGAAATGTATTGACCCTCCTTGCACACTTCTGAAGCGAAGTGACTAAACGGTATTGAAACTACATGAAATACATTGACATTGATTGTGAAGTCTGCGTTCCCTGAGTCACTTTGGTAGCTGATTAAAGTGTCACATTGACAATATAGCCCCTTTTGAACAGGAAATTAATACCAGCCTGGTGGCAAGGAATGTTCTTCCAGCCTGTAGCTTGCACTATCACCAGTCCTCAGAAACGAATCAGAAGCTGAGCTATTCCAGTGTGGCACGCTGCTTTCACTGATTATAATAAATATATTGAAATGGCAACCACCACAAGGAAGTAAAAAAAGCTTGTGACATTTTATGTCTATTCTCATGATTCAATATGCTTATTACTGATAGGAATTTCAACAAAGAATTAACATGAACTATGTGTTTTCAGTCAGTTAAAGCTCTGTTGAAAGTCCAAGTCACATTAAGTGTTTGTTTCTAATCCATCTATCATCTGTTTGAGTTTATAAAAGCCTTTGTTTTACTTTATGGCTGATGTGTGCACAAGTTGGGGGAATTTCTATAGATTGGGATATGGAGAAAGAAGTGTGCATGCAATTATGCTTGACAGAGGCAGAGAAAATTATGTATTCACTGCATCATGCAGTGCTAAAAGGAAGGAATGAAGCAGGTGGAGCAGGAGTAGAAAGCTTAAAGACTGGATCATCTCTGAGATCTTGGGGCCCATTTCTCCATCCCCAGGAGCATCCTGTGTAAACAGCCTGATGTACAAGAAATTGAAAGGAAGGAAAAGGAGCTGTGGCATGAGAAACAAATATTTATTCATTACTAAGTGAGAATTTAAAAGAGAAAATTAGGCAGATGTAGGAAGCAGGCAGCAGTTCAGTCATAGAATGATCAAATTCTAGGCCTGTCACCATCTCTGTGCACATTTCATCCCTTTATAAATAAAAGGAAGATGCATTTTTGAGCACTGTATTATCCAGCCATTGTTTTATTTCTTGAAATCAACTTTGCACTGTAGTTTTAGAGAACAGAGCTGTGTTGGTCTATACCATCCAAGACAGACTCAACAGGTCATCATGTCCCCTTACACCTACTCCCAATTCTCAGCTGCCTTCTAGCAGCTGCCTCTCCTTTGGTCTCTGCAATCCTCCAAAGCTGTCTTCCTTATAAAACTCTCACTCTGAGCGCAGCAGGTCACAGTTTCCTCTTCTAGGTCTTAGACTGGCCACTTGATTCACATCAGGAGAGCCAGCTGCAAGCCAGATTTCCTTCCCCTCTGTGCAGAGTTACGGAAGGGAGTATGGAATAGGAAGGAACAGCTCTCCTTCCAAGAGATGGAAATGTGGTGCTGGTGAACAGACCAGCCAAAGAAAACTCATCAGGGCTGGAGGAGTTAGGAGGGAAAAAGAGGCAATAAAAATTCCTGCCTTCCAGTACACCAGGAAAGTTTGTTTGGTTTGTTAACTTGTGAAAAGGTTTGAGAATTTTTCTAGAAGGTATCACCGATGTGCAAAGCAACAATATGGCCATTAATAATTAGTTTTATTATAATTTAGCTGTTTATTATATTATTCCTGATTATTCCTGTTTATTTCTTTACATGTCCAGCATCCAGCCTTGTCTCTCTGTGCTAAGCTCAGCTAGGGTTGGCCAGGTAGCACCCCATGGAAATATTTCTGAAAGAAAATGCCTGACTTGGCTTAAAGATAGTGTTTTATAAAGGTGATCCAACCACAGAAAATAAGCAGGTCTCTGCTAGAAGCAGCAAAGACGAAATCCTCAGGCCTCACTAGCTCTTGTGCCAGGCTTTCAAAGCCAGTGATGTTAAAGTCTTGGGTTCCCCAGCATGACTCCCCTGTAAACTCCCCGAGGGTCCCTGAATTTTCTGCCATCTGAAGGCTGATTGAGCTGGAAGCCTGGCAGCTCTGGCCATCCCCAGCACACTTTGCTAGGCAGGATCACTGAGGAGCCTTGAGAGCAATCTGCTCTTTGGGTCACCTTGGAGCTGATACATGAAGGACCCTTAACCCTGCATCCATCCCTGGCACTGCATCCCATCATAAAGCAGAGTGATCACTCTAGCCTGCCTTCAGCCTGTGTGATTTGTTGGAGGGATCAAGAGGGTGGGAAGCCCCTTTCTAACTCTCCTCTTCTGGAGTCTGTGGCTCCTTGTTCAGGAACATTGTTGTTACTTTCAGCGCCGCTCCTGCTGTTGATCTTGGCCTTTGCTTCTGTGATTTCTGTTCCCCGCTGCACTACTTAGGTGAACAATAAGTTCCATTTCCAGCAGTGGTCGGCCTCCTCTCTTACCCCTTGCCTGCAGGAATTTCTTTTGTTTGGTTTGATATTTTTAGTCACGCTGTGTTGTAATAATAAGAACAAGACCATGGGTATGCTAGATTCCAGCCTTCCTTCAGTTGCCATGGCTTGCCTTCGTGCGTTGTTATTGCTTTGGATGAGCTACTGCTGCTCCTGTGGCCCTACTCCTTGATTTCTGCTTCTTTAATACTGTTCCCTGCCTTACTACAAAGTGAACAGTGGTGCTTGTTCTCTCTGTCTGACATCTTGAATCCACCCACGAACACATTATTTTCTCTTAACGGCCAAAGCCGATGTAGGAGGGGGGGAAAAAAGAAATGAGCTAAAAAAAAAATAAACAAGGAGAAAATTCTGTGTACTTTGGGACTATTCTCTGCACTGTAGAAAGTGCTTGCACACCCAGTTGGACGTGTGGATCAGGATGTGACCCAAAGATCTGTGTTTACAATACACTCAGGGCATGGTGTGCTGAGAGTGGGAACATTGAGGGACTCTGAAGGTCAGACTGAGGTGAAATCTCTTGTCTATAAGCAATTCTATTCAGTTGTTGTCTTAAATTTCAATGAAGCTGTGCTGGTGACACCAAGTCGTGTCCATGTAGTGACAAGGTAGAATAGAAAAATAAACCAACAGCATCCAACTTTGCTTGTTGCCCTACAGCCACTGTTGTGCTTAAAGGGTACAGGCTTAGAATCATAGAATCATAGAATAGTTTGGGTTGGAAGGGACCTTAAAGATCATCGAGTTCCAACCCCCCTGCCATAGGCAGGGACACCTCCCACTAGACCAGGCTGCCCAGTGCCCTGTCCAGCCTGGTCTTGAACACCTCCAGAGATGGGGCATCCACAACCTCCCTGGACTAAGCCAGGCTTTGCATGCAGCTATGGTGAAGCTCTGGTGTCTGATGGGGGTTTCAAGCAACTCTGAATCCCCAACACTTTTGTGATCACTCATTTTATGCTATTGATAAAACTTTTAAAACATACCCTTTCCTTCCTAATTCTTCCCTCTTTATCTAAGCTTTCCATCCTTGCCTCAGTCTGATAGTAGGGAATGCATAAAAAAATTTGAATGCACCATAGTTAAGAAAGTTCCCCAAAAGTACTGCTTTTCATAATTTTCCTTTCTGTGGTTTTAAAAAAACAAAATGAAAAGGCCACCAAATTCCAAGTCAAAGGTAGGGAAGCTGTAATGTATTTTGTCTTCCTAAATTTTAGGTTGAAAACGCTTAATTTTATCACATGGGTAACTTGTCCTTGCACAATAAATTTTTCTGAACTAATGAAGCAGGCTGAATACTTCAGTAGAATGGAACTGGTGAACAAAACTAGCCTGACCTACCGCAAGGATCCCTTTTGGGAAGGACTGTGTGCAATCTGGATAGTGTCCTCCTGCCCTTCTCCACAAGCTGGTCTTTCATATGTTAATTTTTAAAAAGTTGGATACTCTTTTGCAAAAGCACAAGCAATCCATATGTAAATACACGTATGAAATATATATCTCTTTACTGTTTTTGTGTGTGTATACATATATGTACATGTATGTATGAAGTAAGAAACTGCCATCTTATAACTTCTCAGTACCTGAGGGGGTCCTACAGAAAGGCAGGAGAAGGAATTTTTAACATAATATCGGATGGGAGGACTAGAAACAATGGATATAAATTAGAGGGGGATAGATTTAGACTAGACATAAGGAAGAAATTCTTTACAGTGAGGGGGGTGAAATACTGGAACAGGTTGCCCAGAGAGGTTGTGGATGCCCCATCTCTGGAGGTGTTCAAGACTAGGCTGGACAAGGCACTGGGCAGCCTGGTCTAGTGGGAGGTGTCCCTGCCTATGGCAGGGGGGTTGGAACTCGATGATCTTTAAGGTCCCTTCCAACCCAAACTATTCTATGATTCTATGATCTGATTCTTAGTCATTCTTAACAGTACAAGCCCTTCCCTTTATATGTAGGTGCATGCTCCTGTGAGCCTTTTGGCTGTGTTTTTCTGATGGCTAGCACAAAAGGGTAGCTATTTCATCTCTGTAATTCTTCACCTTTTGCACTAAGGGAGCTTCCTTGGAGCAGACCGTAACGTTTTACTGATTGCTCTTGTAGGCAATCCAAAAATCAAGGAATCTTATGTAGTTTTCTTTAATGCAGTCTGGATGATGAATTTACATCTATATATCAGAAACACTGTCTTCTGCCCTACATTACTAATGTCAGAAAATTGCCGTTATATAATTCATCAAAGTATTTCTATAGACTCCCCCCTTATTATCTCTTCTCTTGCAAACGGTATAATTTACCTTCATTCCATGTCAATGAGGGGAACTTTAATCTTAGATGCTGCTGTATAAGGTGCTGTACACAGCAGAAGGATGGCAAGGTAAGAAAGGGATGGGCCTGGATAAAAATACAGATGGGGAGCTATTTATTAGGAACTGCAAACATGGCAACAAAATTCTTTTAAAAAGCAGCTTGAAAATTTAGCTTAAAACAGTGATGTAATTAGAGCCTTCTTTTAGACTCTCTTAATAATTTTCTTTTACACAAAAAAGTATATAAGTTACACTTGCTTTAAAAATGTGCAGAGCCATAGAGTGAATATAGCTGTGAGAAAGTCTCAATATCTCAGAGTCATATTGTACCTTTCACCCTAGAATATCCTAAAGTGCTTTTCAGACATGAAAAACTGGGATATAATTGCACCTGCTTCAGATATGAAATGCAGCAGTTGTTTAATGGTGCACAGAAACCCTAGACAAGGGTACGGGGCCAGAAATTGAAGAATACAATATCCAGCTGAAAATCCAGGTGGGATTTAGGATGGTAGGATGTAATTGCTTCAATTAGAATTTTGTGAGGATAATATATTTAATAGGTGCAATTCCTGGCTCTGTTGGAGTCAACGGGTACATTGCTGTTGATTACAAATGAGGTTGGAATTCCTCTCATATCTCTACCTTTATGAAAAGTTTAATGAAATGCTGGAGTCAGAATTGTTTGCAGGATCTTGATTTTTTTTTTTTCATCTCCTCCAGAAGAATTGGCTTGATCTTCAGTCCAGCATTATAGCTCTGAAATCTTGTTAAGCACCTGTTTTACACCCATAAAAGTGAGGGGAGAATTGGATCCAGCATCTCCTGTGGCCTTTCCCACCAGCGTGGGATATTGGTTCATTCCAGCTCGGATAGAAATGTCAGCTGCAGAATCAGCCTGACGCACACAGCTGTTCCATGGAGGTTTCCAGTAAAAAAGTAATTTCCCATACAAGTACCCAGGCTGATAGCTCCTGTGCTGTGTTGGTCCTGGCAGATCTCACGTTGTGAGCTTTTATGACTGTAGGCCATGTTTTAAAATATCAAATGTTTCTCTTCAGTTACTGTAGAATGTTAATAGGCATTGGGGAGGAAAGGACTGTGGTTGTGTCTACACATAAGAAATATAAGCTTGGAGCTTAATATATTGCTGTGATGAATAAGGAAAATATTTTATTCTTTTCATTCATCTCTCCGTTCTCCCTCCCTCTCAATTCCCCTCAGTTCTTCTTTTGGTAATGAAAATCTTCTATCGATTTGCTTTAAATATTGAGCTGTGTAATGCAAACACCAGCCTGAGCTGTTCACTTCCCTGTGGATGTGTGTCTTAAAATGCAAAAAAAAGGAGAAAAAGTGCAAAAGGATGTGCCCAGGTTTCTCACTCTACCAAAAACTACAGCCATGTGCTTTTGCTGCCTCCCAGCTGGACTTTGCCATGGTGTTATGACATGGTTTCTGAGACAAACCCTGTGAACCTGAGCTGCCTGTCCAGCCCAGAGCACAGACAGAGGGTGTCTGTGGGTGTCTGTGTGTCTCTGTAGAAGTGTCCCCAGAGTCTTCAGCACAGCTGGAATGGTGCAGTGGAGGCTGGAGCCTTCCTCAATCAAAAGTTATGGATCCCCTATGGGGGATTTGCTTGCCCAAAATCAATTGGGCATAGTGGCTCAGTGTCGCCTCCAGAACTTGCTGTGCAGAATTGCCTATGAGCAGAGCAGGTGTTTGTGAAGTACATTTGCCTTACATGATGTCTACCCTAGGGGTGGGATTTCCATGCACAAAAAGTCCAAAAATTTCTGTGAGGAGGCTTCAGTTTGAGAAAGCCAAAATTTCATGCATTACCCTTTCCCATTGCAACACTACAGTAAAGTGAGATTGCACCAGAGAAAACTCCCGTGGCTTTAATGTCACTTGAATGCTCCAAACAATACCCTATAAGCAATCCAGGAATATCCCATCCGGATACTATGGGGAAGACTCCTTACTCTCATCCTACATGGGCAGAGCTAGAGGCTTTGAGCCTGAAAGAGGAGACAGAAGTGAGCAGAAGTCATTAGTTTTGGAGGGATCAGTAGCTCTGCCCATTTCCAGCTGGATACTGTGTGCTCAGGTCTAACCTCAGTGACGTGTGTCCACCTCAGTGCCTGAGCACAGCTCTAAAACCCTGGCAGAGTGAGAAGGAAAAGACATTTTCTTTCATCCTCTCTAAAATAAACATAAATTTAAAAAAAATTATTTACTTGAAAGCTGCTACCTATTTCTTCTTGTTTCATGCCCTGACTTGCTTCTGGGTTGTTGCTGTGATTTTTCTTTTTCTTTTTTTGAAACTTGTAACACATGAACTCTTTCAAAAACACCAAGTATTTGAGATAAAAACTGCTCTCAGCCTACGGCATAAAATGTAGGACTACATGAAAGTAAAAAAGGATGAGAGCTTTTCAATCAATTTGATGAAAAATTTAAGTTAATTAAAAGAATGCTCAATTTTTCCCTAGAAGGCGACACTGATCTTTATTATTAATGCATACCAGTGTTTCATAACTGTGCATAATAATGGCCTGTAACATCAGGCACAGCTTCATCCCCAGCTTAATTTGTTACAAAATCTTTTTTGGTATTCTTAAATCATGCCCTTTGCCACTGTATCCCTGATGCTCTTGGGCTAATTCCCAACTCCTAAAGGACGTCTTATTTTATGCTCACACCTGAGAATTAATTTGTCAGATTGTTTTTTCAGTTTAAAGCTTTTTGAAAAATAATTTCAAAAAATATTAAAAGGCTTGGCTTTTTGTATTACTTTTTAGTATTTATATACCATTAGTGGGACTAGCAGGAGCAAATATTCTTACAGGATAGAGAAATGTTGTAAGAAAGAAAGAAAGAGAAAATTATCTTTGGATGTTTAATTTTCTTCCATGTACCTAAGTGAAAGAACTATACTCTTCCCAAAAAGATGAAGACATGTATTTTGAAGGAAAAATTGTACTTAAGTTTGCCTTTGACATATTTCACAATTAATTTGTTGGCCCAAGTTAGTAAAGACTTATATTTTAGAGTTGACAGTTAAGGTTCAGTTCCTGATCTGGAACAAGAAATAAGAGCCCTCTTACCTTACCTAAAATTCACCCTGTTTTTCATCAAATCTTATACACTTTCCTGAAGGACCTAAGTAAGGAGTCATCAGGCAGCCTACTGCTCTCCAGAGTAATTGAGGAGGATAGTTTTGTAGAGTGCAGCTTGGATTTTACATGATCTGAATAGCCATCATGTTTAGGAAGTTTAAGGTGATGAAACTGCCAAGTTAGAGACCTTATTTAATTCTCTACAATTAGAGGAATTAATATGCCAAGCTATAATTCTGGATTGACCTAGGCACAACATGTAGTATCCATTCGTGCTGGAGCAATAAAGGAGAACGGTAGATTTAGCAGGTAGAAGCAGATCCACAGTCTGCTGTGGATGTTCAGTGTTACTGAACATTCAGCTCATCAGATAACAGGGAAGATGTGGCACCACCTTGAAAGCCCATAATTACCATGGCTGCATCAGTCTGCAGAGATGTGCAGGGTTATTTTGGTCTGGGAAGCCACTACCTTCTCCTGCTTCCAGTGTGCTGGCTACAGGCATTGACAAGTGATAACAGCCAGGTAAATGATCAGTGGTGACTTGTGAACCCCTGTCTAATCTGTCTGTCTATATCTCTTAGAAGAGCAACCATCATCTCTGCACCTATTAACCGAGTTGAAATCTGAGCAAGTTCCATAGTCTTGCTTCTCCTCATCTTCACATTGTTTTTTCTAAATGCTTTTGTGCACTTTTACTGCAGCCTGATAGAAATTATACTCTAAGTCCCTGAAAACAGGCAACATCCTGTAATTTTAGGTTTGATCATAGTGGAATGAGGTCTCTGTTCTGGCCAGGGTTTGGGGGAACTAAAATAATATCTGTTTTGCTTGTGTAGCGCTGAAGTAGAGGAGTTCATGGCCCTGAGACTGGTACTCCCTGTGCTGGCCCAGGGGTAGGTGCAGGGGACAGATCTGTCCCCAGCCAGAGCAGTTTACTTAAGTAGACATAAGGCACAAAAGATGCCAGTACTATTAAAGATGTCATGACTAGTAAACAGGGATATGAAAAGAGGAGGAATTTCTGAAATGTCATATTTTAAAGAAAAAAACCCAAAATGCTGTTTTCTTCCTTTTTCCTGTATATTCCTTTTACTTCTACCATATAAACCATAATAAATTTAGAGGAGGGTAAACTGAGTATTTCTTTTCCCCTTTAATAAATATGAACCAGATGTGCAGGTCCTCGGTGAGAAGGAGAACCAAAGGAAGGGGAGTGCGAATAAAAGTAAATCTAGGTTACATAACATTTATCAAGCTGATGGAAAAAGCCAAACTGGGAGTTGAAAGCAAGATTTAATGACAAGAAATGGTGATAAAAAAGTTCATAGCAGTTGAGTTTTATGGTAAGGCTTGTAATCAAGAGTCCCCTGGCCAACTGGCTGGTTGTTACTGGCTGCACATCAGTACACCCAGGGCCCTGTCCTGGCCCTTGCTTGCTTTTTTGCAGATCACAGGAGCTCAGATGGAACCATGGCAGAATGGGGAGGAATTTGTGCCCTTTGCAAGCCACATCCACTGTTTGGGTTGTCCTTATGCTTTTCACCAGAAAGCAGGTTGTGCAGTGGGGATGAGTGGGACAGGCTTGTGTATGGGACTAGTTGAAATCAACAATCAATTCAGCAGAAACTTGTGTTGAAAACTACCCACATTCCAGAAAAAACCCACTCTCAGATGTAGGGGAGACTTTGTGGTTCAGGTTGAACAGTCACCTCTGTTACTGGCAACTATTCTGACCCCAAGTGGGAGCTACTCTGGGGTAGGCTTCCTCAGTCTGTTCTGTAGGAACTCTCTAGTTTGCATAAATAATTGAGCATTCATTAGAGCAGGGTCTTGAGCCTGGGGTTCCCATAGCCGAGGTGAATGCCCTGACCACCACACTATTGATTTCCCTCTCCGACTGATCAATATTTCATTGATCTCATTGGTGCTAATTGGCATAGAGAGCTGCCCACAGGATGCCCGGTGAGAACAAGAGACATATGTAACCCCTGTGAAAATAATACTGTATATTATTCAGTAGCAATAGCAAACAGTGCTCTATGAGAGATGTCTGTGTCTGGCATAGTTTCAAATATTTAATCTTGAATGTGATCAAACAAGCTCTCTAACTGTTCTGGTGGAAATGGCATTGTCATTCAACGTGATAAGCAATAATTGTCTATCTTGAGCAAAGACAACATTTCTGCCTAATCATGAAAAGCACAGTTGAGCTGCAGTCTGAACTGACTCAATTTATGTAACAAGATTCTGCTATGTTTGCCCAAATTGGCATAGTTCCTCTCCAAGGGACTGAAAAATGACGGCAAATCCAGCATGAAGCCTGTTGTTATAGGAAGTGTAGGGAGTAGCACAAGTTTATTGTCAGCCTTCAAGTGTGCCTTTAGGTGGTCACCACATCCTGAGATGCTGCCGATAGAACTGGATGACATATTTCTGAAGGCCTGCCAAGAGATTCAAACAGACAACACTGAAGACTCCTATTCTGCTTTTCTTAGCAGTTTACTATTTCCCTTCAGAATGAATATGCAATTATGCCGCTGTGAAGAAACCCACAGTGTAATGAGGGACACTGAAAAAGATTAGCCAAGGCAGATAATGTCTTGTAAAGACTATCTCTTTGGCATCTTTGATACCAATTATACTGTGACATCTCAAAAGGAAGTCACCTGTCTTAGCTGAGGCAAGTTATCCAAGAAAATCTAACAAGTTTTTTTTTCTCCATTGTGCAATGTGCATATGCAATGATATAATAATCATTTCCCTGCTATAGCAGGAAAAAAATGAAGTAAAATTAGCTGCTCAACATGAAACCATTATGAGCTGTAATTTATTTCAGAAAGTGGAAAGTGTTAGGGAGAAAAGGAAAAAAAAAAGCCTTTGCTGATAATTTGTTATGTTCTGGACCCAGTAAATGACCTTATACATATGGACTTAAGTATACTCAGCGGGTACAATATATCTAAAATGACATAGAGGATTGAGCCTAATTGATATCATTAGAGCCCTGGTCCTTTTACACTTGGCCTTTGAGATGTTGGTGTTACCAAGAAAGCTGCTTTTGATTTATTTTGCTTTTCTTCTTCATCCTTTTGCTCTCTCTCTCTCTCTCTCTCTTTCTCTCTCTCATTCCCCTTCCCCCCCCCTTCTCTCAAGTTTCGCTCAAAGGCCAGACCTGTGGAGGTTAGGAACTCATGATCTGATCCAAGGGCTGCAGTGCTACAGCTTGCAAATTTCTTTCTAAAGTGGTAACTTCTAACAGGAGACACTTGGTATGTTTGACCAGGGTGCTGCTTGGGGAAAAAAAAGAGTGCAATAAAATACCAGCAGCATTTATTCTAGGTGACTTGCTTAAAGACTTAACGTGTTCTTTATAGCTAAAGGGGATATTCTCTTCCAACCTTTAGCAGAAATATAGCACAGGAGATAAAAATGTGATGTATAGTTTTGTACCTAGGAATCTTGTGTCAGAACTTTCAAACTTAGATGTTCTTCATTAATTTACTTGCACATCTGAGCCAAAATGGAATGGAATTCTACCCTATGGATGGAATTTGGGACCTAAAATACATTAAATGCAACAGCTAGAATTCTAGGAATAGTAAGCTATTCATTGTGGTAATAGTTATAGAATAGACTGGTTCTGTGCAAAAAGAATAACTATTTCAATAGTTCATTTATGGAAAACTTGTGTTTTGATATGGTCCAGGCAAAAGTGTCTGTTTAGCTGTAGCAACTTGTTTTTTTCTTCATACTGATGAAATGCAGGTCCAGCTAAGAGGAAAAATGCTTCATCAGCTATTAATTTTAAAGGAATGAGATCTAACCATTTGAATGAGATAGCACTGAAAGAGGAAAAGAGGAAACACATCTTGGAATTTGTAAAAATAAATTACTTAAAAGGCACTTTTACCTGCTTTTTAACTAACTTAGCTTGGGCCTCATCCAGTGGTCTCTTAAGTCAGTGGATCCTGAATTAGACCCTTCAGCTCACAACAGAAAGGCACAGGTTCCTGACTGCTCAAGGACAGCAGTTTCCTTTCTTTGCTGATTGGGCTGGAAATCACAATCAAAGAAAGCTTGTGTGTTTTGTGATTTCATTATGGTGAGTAACTGGCTCTCCTTGAGAAGCAGTTGCCGCAGGGTAATAGGGATTGGTATTCAAGTGACCTTGCATCCTTGAGCCAGCATCCCCAGTTGCTGATGATAATCAGAGCCGTAGAAGCCTGTAATGCAATTGTTCCACCAAGTCCAGCAGGTATTACTGTGAGCACCAGAGCTGGAAGGGCTGTGTAATGGTCTGAATGTGGATTGAGAGCAGGGGAGACTTACTAAAAAGGAGGGGGAGAAAATTTTTTTAGTTGAAAACATGCAATGAAAAATAAAACCTTACCCTAAATCCTTTATTCATCTGCTAATTAAAAATGGGAGAGTGGTGAACCCAAAGTGCTCATAAGCACATCCGTTGCCTGCTCATTGCTGTACTCAGCCAGGAGGAATGCTACAGCACACACTAGGAACAGAGAGCAAAAGGGCAGAACAATTAAAAGGAAAAATGCAAGGAATGGTTCTTGAAATGTCATGCACGTTAGTAGCACAAAATGCCACTTGGGCTCCTCATCACATTTCTTGCATTTTTCTTTTCCTTTCTCCTTTATTTTTCACATTTTATTTTTTTCTTAATTTTTCTGTTGATGCAGTAGTTGGGAGGCAACTCCAGAAGCACAATTGCAAGCACGACTTCCCCACCTCCATTCTTTTGTTGCATTTACCCCGCTATCATCTCACTTCCCGAATGTCTTCCTTCCCCCCACCTCCCAGCACTGCCACCCCCACGATGTCTAACTCAGTAAAATCACCCAGCACCATTAACAGCCATTACCAGCTTGTGCATTTTTACGGTCAGGGAGCATTCTTGCTTCGGCCTCCCTCTGGGCTCAGATCACATAACTATAAATTTACCCCTGAGCCTCTCATTCCTTCCTGGTTTGCTACATCCTCGGGCCTTCCTTCCTCCTGCACTTTTCCCCCTGCTTTTCTCTCCTTGGCATATGCACCTTGACCCCAGCAACCTTCTGCATATGCAAGATACAAAAAGTTCAACAGCTGTGATCAACAGTAAATAAATCTTGATGCCAGTATTAAGTTACAGCAATTTTATCCTCTCTCTTCTCTTCCCCACCCCTTCATCGATGGGAAAAGAATATGAACTTGACATTTGCTCACTGAAAGCAGATGGATGAGGTAGGTCAGCATTAGGTGTAACCCTAGCACTGTTTCTTTGGGTTTCCTGAAGGATGGAGCTAAAAGAATTCTCCTGGTGGGTCAAAGGCCACATTAGTCATTTGCTTAAAGAAGAACTGTGCAGAATTAATCAAAATGAAACACAGGTTTTCATGTCTCACTCTTATTCAGAATCTCTCGGTCCTTTTTTCCATTCCTCTTAGAGGAAGCAATATATTTTATCCTTTTACACCTTGTCCTGCAGAGGTTTTGTTCGGAGTGGTGTCACAGGCCTTCCCCTTCTGTGTAGAAAACCATTTTAATCAGGATAAAGCCTCCATGTGATACTTGTAAAGGTCATCTGAAGCTGGTGTGTTAGTACCAGTGCAACTATAAAAAAAAAAAAAAAAGACTCAACCCTTCATGAAGAAGTTTTGAGTTGAAAAGAATGATTCTATTCACTGCATTTTGCCAACTTAAAAGGGAAGTTAAAAGAGCAGCTCTAACACTCAGAAGCAAAAAACTTTACATATTTTGTTTCACTATAACCTGAGGAGAGCAAACTATTCAGGGAAAAAGTCTTTCATTCTCGTTTCAAGAGCTATACCCCGAAACTGATTAAGAGCCTGACCTTACCATAAAACAGGTCACAGTAATATTTTTAGGGGTTTCTTTTTTTTTTTTGGAGGTTGTTATCTTGGTCAGGGAGGTAGTAGGGTATTTATGGTTTACAGTTTAAATCATCTCACAAAGGAAAAAGTTTCTTTGGACTTAAAGCTTTCGGCAGCAAACTTTCACCTGCTCTGTGAACTGTTCCCACTATTTGACACAGCTTGCCTGTAAAAGCTTAAAATAGTACATCAGGATTTTGGTTTCTCTTGATATTTTTTTTTCTTTCCTCTTCTATTCTTCTATTTTTTTTTTCAAATGCCAGAACTTCCTATTCATGATTCCTGAAAACACATTAATAATTTAGCTGGGATTTGTGAGACTGGCATACAGAAAAGGATAGAACATTGTTAGGCTATGAGAAGGTCCATGGGCTGTGGCTGTTCAGCAGCAATGCCCAGCACTCTGAAATATGCTCTTTAATCCAGCACCATGCCAAAGTCTCCACAGCCATTCTAGAAACTGCCTTTTCCTCGTTAACTCATATGGGATCCAGTTGAATTTCAGCTGTCCTGCAAAATAATCCAGTTTATTCAAATGCATTTACAAAGCAAACAGCAAAACCACCCACTGTCAGTTGCTCACACATTGGCATATGCAGGCCCAGACACCTTCAGCAGCCCATCTAGCGCTGACAGTGTGCACAGCTGTTGTATTTTACGCTATTTGATGCTCAATAATTAGCGCCTGTTCAAGAAAAAGAGAGAGATGCCACACTACCTTGCAACAAATAGCAGGAATCAGTATGTCCAATTTATCAAGGCCTACTGCTGAAAGGAAGACTCCTGTTATAATTTCATATGATGTTGCTGTCACGATTACACTTGTCAGCACTATGATATCAACAAAAGGCTTCTAGTACATCTAGCGGGGAATGACTCTTCTCCAGATTCACTGAAGGGAGACAAGAAAACTACACAGATGCTTGGTGTTGTCTTAATTTAATTTTTTTTCCCCTCCCCATTCTTGGCACTTTTGTTCATTTCTTTTGGTAAAAGAAATGGATTGAGGATTGAGTTCTCCACTTTCTGAACTGAAAAGTTTTAGTGGAAATAAAACCATTTAAAATTCATGAAAGCAATGTATTTAGTCATGTCTCTAGTGCTGATGTCCAAGGAGCAACCAGCCTGGCTTGCAGACTGGTCTAAAATGGCTTATAATTCTCTTGCAATTAAGAGTTTTCTATCAACAAGAACAAGGGTGTTGCAAAGAAGCCATCAGTGTTAACCTCCTGATAAGCTTCGGGAGGACCCAACAGTATGTGTTAGAGGAGTTTCCAATCTTTTATAACATATTTTAATTGCCTGTAGCTTGCCAGGGAGAGCACAGCAGGCAAAGCACGCCAGAGGGGAACTGTGACAGCCATGCTGTAAAAATGCAAAGATAAGTTAGGATGTTCCCAGCACCAACTGGTTCCTCAGCCTCAGAGAGACCTCCATGAGGCAAGGTAAAGTACATGTAAGACAGCCTTTCACCACTAGATCCACATGAAACTTCTAGCACATAGGGAAGGATCCGATTTATGATACATCCAGAGACCAATAAATAAATATGCACACACTGGATTATGAAAACCAGAAATGAGCCCCTGACCAATGTCTGTTAGGAGTGTAATCTGTGGACAGGCTAGATTGTGCGTGTCCACATTCCTCACAGACAGATGGGACTCTTGTAAGTGTGAATTCTGTTGGATGAGTTTGACTGATGTGAAACAGAAATGTCTTTATTTACATTCACTATGTGTACTTAAGCCCCATAGATTTGGTATCAATTAGCTGTGTTTAAATTTTTTCTAGCAGCAAAATCTTTCTGATTATCCATAACAGTGCCTTCCTGGGTTTCTCTGGTTGCTTTGATTCCCTGTTTTGTTTCTCACCCTGGCCTGTTGTACTTGCATGTCCAGAGATGCTATAGGTTACTGAAAAGGGAATAAATTTTTTTCAGTAGTAATCTAAGGGTTTAGTGCTCCAACTCCATAACTTTCACTTGCATTGGAGCAATACTGTTCAGTTTGATATTTGCAAATTGCTTGAAGTCTTATTGCCAATTGTAAACTTTGAAAAATTATGAGGTTGGCTTAGAAACCGTGATTCTTTTTTTAAAGCAATTAGTTTCATAAGTTCTGGCACAACAGAAACACTTAGTTCCTTATGATTTGTTTTTCATAATTGGCTGCCAGTTTCAACAGATTTTCCTGTAGATGCAGTTTCTTTGGTGGATGCTCTTTGCCTAATACTGTGTGTCCCCAGACTTGTGCCTTTCCCTTAGGCCACTGATAGAAAGAACACATACAGTCACTTCTATGCAGCCACCTGTTCTTACAAGGCTTATTTGATCATCATTATTTTTTGTCAAGTATGTCCTTCTCTTTCCCCAGCATAAACACCTTCTGATCACATACATTTTCTCTTCAGAAAGTCGGATATAAAAATTAACAGATGTCATAGTCATCTTTTTTTTTTGCCCTGCGGATTCTGAATCTTACATTTAAACTTGATTGATATTTTCAGATCTGATGTTTTCAGTTACCTTTGTAGCTGTGAGGACTAGAAAAAGTAGGTTTGGTTCTTTCAAAATCAACCTGAAAATCCTATGATTCTCTGTGCTGAGGATGTGAAGACTTCAGTACTTCCAAGAAAATCACTAATAGAGTGATAACATTTGTAAGCCAGCAATTCTGAGCAGCGTGTAGGCATGTGATTCGACATCTGAAATCAATGTGATTCCCTGGTGCTGCCAGTGAAATCGATGATGTTTTGTTGTCAGGAGAGAGCCCCCTCTTCCCATGTGTGTAATCTAGCTCTCTAAATGCAGACCACTGCAGGTTATCCATATGCTGTTGAGTAATTCTGTATCTTCCTGTTATATAGGAATAATTTTATCCTTATGTTTAGGAGGCAGAGCAGGATACCAGTCACTGCAGGGATTTCTGAGCTGCCTTTGTAGGAGGCTTGCCCGTGTCTAGTGGCTAACTAAGGTTTCATATTTGTGGGCTGCATTTCATGTACATTTTGTGGTGGCAGCAGCTCTCACTTTCCTCAAGCAAATGTTACAGATGGCACTTTTTATGCTTGGAGTGGAGTAAGAGATGTAGTCACCCCCTTGGCTAGCACACAGTGTTCCCTTGAAGCTGTGGAGCACAAGGCAGTATGAATGGAGAGAAGCATGTTATCCTCTTGTTTGTCTCATGGAGAAGCAATGCTTCCTTGAGCTTTGAACCACATGGGTCATGGTTGGGTGATCTAGGCCAGGGGTTAGTCTGTGTCACCTGTAACATAGCCTGCATTTCATAATTAACATGTGGATATCCTACCTAAATTGATTCTGAATATGCATTATGGACTCTACATCTGTGAGTTATTTAGGCAAACCTTGTGTCTGGCATTCCCAGGGATCTTTCCATCCTGCACTCTCATTTCCCCTTGACATTAAGACAATGTGTTACTTCTGAGAACACTGTTTCTCCTACCTGCTTAGAGATTTTGTATTTACATACTGTCCCTTTTTCAAGTCATTAGGGTTTCACTACAAATTCATAGGGCAGAGCAGGTACAATTCATGCTCTCCAGATTTCAGAATGAAACTTAGCCTTGAGCTACCTACATGTGCTAATACTTAGGTTGCCTACAGACAATCCCTGAAGGGAGAGCTCACTCAAAGGAAACAAAAGACCTTGGAGTTCCCATTAAGTTTTTCCTCCACTTACTTCAGAAACAAGTATGTGGAAAGAACCCTCAAAATTTTGAGCCTCTAAGTTAAGGATCATGTCCTTCTGTCTCAATTCATTATATGGTTTTCCATCTCCACATTGCAATTGAAGATGAATATAAAGTAACAAAATATGGCTGATAATTACAATGAAGTTAGACGATGTTAATAGTCAATGGTTAAAGATTTAATATCTAAGCAACCATCCATCACTCTGGTGATTTCAGCATTAAAAAAAATAATTCATGAATTGTAAACATCTAAGTAGTGTTGCTGAGCGTGTGACTGAGCAATGACCTATTTGCAAAGCCACATGAAGAGAAATATGTGAGCAGTGCCTTCCTTAGGGAATGGCTGCACAATAAAATGTGGGTATTTGTATAAAAGCTTAATCCTCCCACAGAGTTATGTCAATTAAGTACAGTTCAGGGTAATAAAGAACATATAGTGTTATTTGGGCCATATATTACCATCCCCTGATTTTAAAAAATGCAACGAGATCACTATTTTTTGTATTTGTTACTTACTGCTAAAGTGCTCCTGGAGTTTCTGTGTCTATGTCTACAGATGTGTGTGTCTCTTTTTTCTATTGCAGTGGCCTGTAGCGGCCTTGGAATGGAAAAAGAAATAATTTAAAAGAATCAATAATGCCACTTCTTTAAATACCAAAGTGAATTTATTGTGTGTGCAATAGTGCCAGATTGACAGCCTGGAGAGCTGAAGGCCTACTGTTCCCCACCATGTGCAGCCAAGAGCTGTGCAAACCTCCCCAGATTGCCTTGTTGCTTTAGCACAGCTTTGACCTGGCTGGGGACAGTCTTTTCTCCTTGCAACTGAACCTTTGGCTTCTTTTTTTGAGGCTACCAGCAAATTAGTTCCAGTTGCAGTGTTAATATATTACTGGAGAGGAGAGGCATGGCTTGGTTTTTATTTTAAGGTGGACAATTTCCACTAGGAAATGGATATTTTAATTTGCTTCTCTGTATTGTAGTAATAAGTAGCTTGATTTTAATAGCACAGAAGAAAAAAAAAACCCAAACAAGAAGGTCTAGTTTCTCATGGTTCAAACTACACAGGAGTCAGAAAAGGCTGAATATGGTTCTTATTGTTCAAATTGTATATAGTCTTTTGATGAATGACTAGATGTATTAGTACTAGCTTAAGCTTAATTTTCTTTCTCTTCATATATCTCTCCACAGATCCAAAGTCCTCCTTGCAAGTTTTGGCCTTCGTGGAATTTCAGTCCCCTCACCGCTCAGTGTCACTGCTCAGACTGCCTGGTGAGTCCCTGTGAACACAGGATTGTTCAGATGCTGCTGTTTGAGAGACAGCAACAGTCACAATTGCTATATTTAGGGGTGGATTTTGCCATGAAATTGAGATATTCAGGAATTGCACAAGGTCTTTTCATTCTCAACATTTAGAAGTCAGTATAAAACAAACCAGCTTCCAACAGCAACCCTCAAAATCTCGACTCTGCCAATGGATATTGCCTCCTCCCATGTAGTCTGACATATTGAACAGTGCCTAGAGGTTGGGAAGATGTGGATTTTGAACCTGGTTGTGCTGATGCAATCAATATTTTACCTACATAGAGCCTAGTGTCAGGAAAAGCGTAGGGGTTAACTCTGAGCACATGCTAAAAACCCATTGAAGTCATACAGTTATTTAAATACAGATGTGGGAAATATGTTTATGGGTGTTGTTGAATAAGGGCCTTAAATGCATTAACAGTTTGCCACCTGATGTTGCTAGCCAATAACATGGTGCACTTTGGCTCTGGTAAAAATAACAATGAAGTCGTTGTTCTGTGTTCTTCCTGCTGTAACTGAGTGATACTCAGTTGTGATTCTGACCAACCTTGTGGCCAGGTAACACCACATATATCTCAAAAGCCTTCCACTGGTGTACTTAAAATTAGCACAGAATGGAGCATTTAGGATGAAAAAGGGTATAAACTGGATTTTGTGAGAGGTGGAAAATAGTGAGAAGAGAGCAAGGGGGGGAAAGTAGTTTCTGTCTGTTTTGTCCTACAGGCAGAAGTGCAGGACAAATCAGGAAGTTCTCAGGTGAATTGTCTAATTACAGAAGATGAAGCATTATTTAGGCCACTTTGGCAGATTGTTTGGCTGAGTGTGATTAATTTGGCTGCTCTGTCAGCGACAGGGATGAAAAGGTTCCACTAAAAGTGAGCAGAGGTGCTCCAGGAGTTTCCTTTAGAGGTGCAGAGCTAAGCACGGGTGCAGGGCTTAGAGCAGGGGAAGCACAGGGTGGAGTCATGTCAGCTTCCCAGCTGTGGGCTTCTGGATCAAAGGAAAGATGCTGCTGATTTGAAATGAAAAGTTGGGGGTTTCCCTAATGTGAAGTGGCACAGGCAGGGATTGATACGGGGTTGTCTTTCCCCAGCTTCAGGCGGAGGCAAAAATGGATCCGGATGTGAGCAAATAGTACAAAGAGAAGGCAGAGCTGCTAAGCTACATATTTTAATGCAATTTTTAAATGTGCGAGCTGTCAGGTTTGAAAAATAATAATAATACAGGGTCATTCCTTGGCCTGCTAACAGATGTGTCCAACACTTGGATCCTAGAGCGAGGCTTTTGCCTTAAACGAAATGAGTACATCTAATACATTGACAGTAAATCTCTCAGCACCGTTAAAATATAACTCAACTAATAAATGAGAAAGAGAAGACATCTGAGAAACTGCAAGTGTCTGCTTAAAATATATAGAGTTAATATCAGCAAATGGTGAGTGAAGTCAAAGCAGTCTGAACATTCCTGCTTGCCAGCTCTGTGGAAACTGGACCCAAAGGCAGATTTGCATCTTGTGTTAACACACAGCACAGAAGTATTTGGCCATTGGTTTCACTCTAGTTATTACTGATATCCAGCCATTCAAGAGAGAAAAACACATCTCTCTGCTCTGTGTGTTTGTGCAGCAGAGGCAGCAAAGCATGTTCCCCCACCTCTGGTCACCCCAGAGCCAGAGACAACAGAACCTGTCGTAGATTGCCAGTGAGTAGTGGCTGCTGACACCAGTGTGTAGCTTAGAAAGGGGGTTCCCAAAAAGAAGTGAAGAGCGGTGATGCACCATTCATTGTGAGGTGCCGGGAATCTCTGTGCAGAGGCTAAAGCTCCAGAGTCACAGCCCAAACAGACTTATTTGCATTATTCTAATAGTACAGAGCACAGAAACAAAATATATTGTAGTAGCATTGACTAACAGGTTTGTGCAGGAATGCAGCCATGGTTGTTATTTGAAGTCTGTTCTCGATAGCTGAATTGTTTGAGAACTGAAATAACTATCCTATATTATTTTCAATATAAAATTCTACAATACAGACATCTCTGATTTGCTAGATTTTTTTCCTGAAGATAACAGTAGGACATAAACTGGTGGATCTACACCATTGTGGTTAAAATTAAGAAAGAAAATCCTTACAATCACAAGGTTTTAAGTTGTAGAATTTGTTTTTCCTGCTCTTCCATGATCTTCCATTTCCCTTTGAAACTGGTCAGCTTGTTTCTGCATCTTTTATTGAGCTGGGACACAGAGCACAGGATTTTGGAAATAGGTTTATTTCAGGTCTTGAGAGAGATCCATCATGCTTACACTTTTCCATCATGGGGAACAACGAGATGTGTTTAATTCCTTGCTGAGTTTAGCTGCAGTGACTGAAGAGATAAGTTCCAACAGAGTAACCTTGAAGATAAGGGAGGGAGCAGTGAGCTGGGGCTGTAACCTTCTGCACTACCATGACTAATCCAGTATGGTTCTGAATCAGAGCTTTGGGTTATCAGAACTTGGTTGTTCCATCTCTCTCTAATCCAGAAGCATTGCTGCCCATTCAACTGCACATAGAAACTGCAGCTCAAATAGAGTAGAATCATAGAATCATAGAATAGTTTGGGTTGGAAGGGACCCCAAAGATCATAAAGTTCCAACCCCCCTGCCATAGGCATGGACACCTCCCACTAGATCAGGCTGCTCAGTGCCAGGTCCAGCCTGGTCTTGAACACCTCCAGAGATGGGGCATCCACAACCTCTCTGGGCAACCTAAATCTCACCTCTTCCCATTTGCATCAGTTACTCCTGGTCCTGCCATCCTGGACCCTATGAAAAAGTCCCTGGGAACAGGACAAAGACAGCAAAATGAAGCCCCCAACTCAGATTTTTAACTTTGTTGGATTTGGAAGTGATGACACAGCACACCCCACACACCCCCAGCCCTGCCCACCTTGGCCATCGCCACGGTCCCAGTGATGTGGGGTGACAGGGCTGTGACATCACAGGTGTCACCAGGCACCGAGCTGTGACCTCAGCACAGGGGTCCCTATAAAGCAGAGGCCACCCCAGCCTGGCCAACAGTGGATGGTGGAGCGTGCTCCCAACAGCAGCAGCAGCTCTGTCCTCTCCTTGCCTTCCTGCTGCTGAGACCTGAGCTTGTCCCGGCAGCGCACAAGGAGAGGAAACCGTCCCTGAGCGGCCATGCCCAAGGGAAAGGCCGAAAGATCCAGTGCGAGGCGGCGAAGCTCCTCCGCGTCGAGGACACGCCGAGCTCCTCTGCGCCAAGTGTCCTCCTGCAGGAGGAGCCGATGGACAGCAAAATACTGCAGGTAAACCAACAGAGAACTCAAAATTTTCTAGTTTTCAATATGAGTAGAAAACCATTATGATTATTGAAGCAGGGAGCTTAGGAATTTGCAAAACAGAATGAGATCGTTATAGTTCTAATTGAGCAGAGCAAATAAAAACATGCTCAGCTCTAAGCACTTGAATAATCCAAATCCTTCTGCCCAAAAGCTAATGAAGGACATAAGACTATGCTTAATGTTCAACATGTGAGAAGTTGACTTCTCAGGGTTTCAAGCATATGCTTAATTTTTTTTCCTGAGTTAGGGCCATGTGAATGAAAATGACATTTGTAGTTAGCATCTAAGCTAAATCAAGCCACATGCCTCAGGGTACAAAATAGCTATCAGATGGATACAGTGGTGTATTGCTCTAGCTATAGAATACTCACCAGAGAATTCCTATTCACAGGTAAGTTCATAAAAGCTAATTTGGAATTCAGGCTATTAGACTAATTTACTTAAGGACTCACTCTTTATTATGAGGTTTCGAAGCTCCTTGCATGGCTTCAGTGACTGAGGAATTAACCAAATAATGGGCAATAATTTCTTCAATTAACTTTTCCTGTTCCTCACTTCTCCAAGAACAGATTGCAAGTTTCAGCAGTCTAATGATAACTTGAATTAATTTGTAATCTTTTTGCAACAAAGTTGTTGCTCTCCAAGTCTGTCAGCCAGTGGCAGCAAACTTTCCACTGTGAGGGGTTATGAGGGAGAACCAAGCTGGTCAGTCAGAGCAGGAGTGGCTCTCTCTTCCTTTGGTCACATATGACTTAAATTAATTTTCTAATGAGCAATTTCCTGAGTTACCCTAAATTTATAATGTGTGAAGGAAAGGGAGATTTTATTCCCTTTGATAATACCAAAAATTTGGTAGAATTTGTTTTACTTAATTTGGCTCAAACTTCTATTATTGCATGTCCTGACTTTTGATAAATGCTTTTGTTGCTCCCTGTGACCTTTGACTATGGCCTGGTAGTTATATAGAGCCTAATTCTAGTGAAAATAAAAAAAGGTGTCATCTTACTGGATATGCCTGTGTTTTCTTGGCTAAGCCAATTTATTGCCATTGGCTTCATGATCAATATCAGCTAATAAAACACCAACATCCTTTTGAAGCATACTCAGGGAAGGCAAAAGCATCTCGATAAGACCAATGTGTTCCCTCTTCTGTGTTGAATTAACAGGAAAAAATGAAATAAAATAGAAAAGAATAGCTCCCTAAAGAAATAAGCTTACTACTGGCCTTCGAGCTGGTGTCAGTGGAAACTGATCTAACATCCAAATATGTATTTCAAATATGAGGAAAATGTAAAAGTGGATGGAATTGAGAAATGTTTGGGTTGGAAGGATTAGGCCAATCAGACTTCCTAAAAAATATTTTAGATTGTATTTATAAGTACTATATGTTAGTTTTTCTATTTCTCCCCCTCTTTTATCTCTCTCTGGTGCCCAAAGAGATGGAGATGTAGCTCGCAGTAATTCAGCCACTGTGCCATAAGGAACAATCCAGGTTTTCATCTCTTTCTCACTTACTTGTTCTTCATTATGTGATTTACCCTACTTTGAGCCAGTGTGTCTGTCTGGGTAGCTATGCAGTAACCTGGCTTGAGAAACTGATTTGCCTGAAAAGCCATAAAAGAGCTTGGGTTTAGTTTCTTTTTTTGATGGATCAGTTCCCTGATCCCATTCACCTTGCAGTTATAACCAGCCGTGGCACAGAGAGGAGGTAGTGGGCTTCGTCTATCTAAGCTGTTACTGTGAAACCACAGCATAGAAAAACTGAATATAAAGAGATAAGAATTTTTTATGCTAAGTTAAAGCAGTTTTGCTATCTAGCTCTTCAGCTGCTGTAAATTAATGCAAAACCACAATTGCTCATATATTATGCCATCGAGATTTTGACTCAAAAACTGAGATATGCTGTGGATCTTCCATGGTTAGATGTGAGTGCTGCCTCTGATTAAGATCATGGGAGTTTCCCTTCCTAGAAGGAGAAAAAATACTTAGACCTAGTCATGCAAAACCGTTAGTAGTAATCTTGAGTTCTACAGGATTAGTTGCAGAGAAGCCATCACCAGTTATAGTGAATCTTAATTTTCTTAATCATAGAGTCATAGAATGGTTTGGGTTGGAAGGGACCTTCAAGATCATCTAGTTCCAAACCGCCCTGCTATGGGCAGAGACACCTCCCACTAGACCAGGTTGCTCAGTGCCTCATCCAGCCTGGCCTTAAACACCTCCAGGAATTGAGGGGGCATCCACAACCTCTCTGCACAACCTCTTCCACTGTCTCAGCTTCCGGTCCCAGGTTTTTGAAGCCAAAAAACCCCCTCTGAACAACAAACCCAGAGTGTGTCAGTGAGATATTTTGCAGGAAATAAAAAGTACTCTTAAGGTTAGTTCTGTCTTAAATGCAGAGATTCCAAACTTTTCTAAAACCCAATGCAACTTCTTTTCTTCTCTAATTGTACAAGTGCAACTCTAGAAGTTCCTTAATGCAAATAAGAATCAATTGTCTCGAGAAGTGAAGAAGTCACACCTAATTATCAGTTTAGAGTCAGAGTGACTGGAATAGCAGTACTGTAACAATAGATCATTCTACCCCAAGGCTACCTGTCTCAGGGGAGATGAAGACTCAATTCATTATGTGGCACAGGGTTTGGGAAAAAAATCAATGGCCTGTTCTCCTGGTCAGGTGGCATTTCTGGTGGGTCAGGGGAGGACACAAGACAGAAAGGAAGGCAACAGGGCTGGAGATGTGACTGTTTGGCAAATGTCTAAAACTGGACTATCTGTCATAATCAGTGCAGTGGGATGTATAACTCCAGGTAACATCTTTTTATCTGGGAATAGATTATTGTCTACAATATGCATGTAACAACCATTTCACAAATAGATATGACCAGTTTGCTAATAAGAGACATCACTCTTGAGACCGTGTGCAGCAGCTGAGACTATGGTGTAAAATTTTGGGTGAAGTGCAGGTTAGAAAATAATACAAACATTTCTTCAACCTAAACTATCTCTGGCCAACAAACAATAGTTTCCTTCAGCACCTTTTTCCTGTATCAGCAGAATTTACCTTCTGTAATTTACTATGTCCATAATCTAATGTGTGTTTTATTACTCAGGTAGTGGCTTTAAATGCTTGATAATACAACACTTCATTAACATATTAGGATCGAATTGTCGTCTCTGTTTGTGGAAATGTCTCTGGCTCACCCCAGAGGTTTGGAGAATTTAGCCACTCCCCTTTAGTCATTATAGAAAGAGACCTGCCAAGATGAGAAATTACACCAGGAGGGTTGAATATTAGGATTAATTGTCTTGAACCAGTGCAGTGGAGCAGGTATGCAAGTCAAATCGAGGTGGGGATAATGAGGGCCAATAGGCAGCCTTTATTGTCGTCTTTCATAAAGAAAAGTATTTAAAAGAAACTATTTCCCATCTTTCAGCACAACTAAAATTGGAATTTAAAGCTTCTGCATTTTCAGCAATAGGAAAATTACCGTGTTCAATAAAGAGAGGATTTCTTTTTAAGCGGGAGAAACCTGGTTGAACAAAGATCATCTGTGGACCATTAGCTATTTCTTTCTTTGATGGTAGCCTAGCACCAGCCTTCCCCTGCAGCTGATACTATTGCTCTAACCTTCTAGACCTTTGATATTGATCTTTAGCCTTTTCAATTGGACGTTTTTACTGTGCTTAAACTGTACCTCCTGGTTGCTTCAAACACTTAATTGTGCTGAAAAGTAGTAATGCATTAAAGCTAATGGTATATGGGCTCAAGAGGGGAAGGACATAATATAAACTGAAGCATAATGGTGACAATCAGTTGATAAAGAGGAACACACTTAGTCCTTACAAAGACCAAAGATTCTTGTTCAAAGGTGCCAATTGGAATTATCAAGGTGTAACGTTCATCTGCTTATTATCCATCTTCTCTTCTGTCATTGCTGAAGACTCACCAGACAGTGCTGCAGAGTTTCAGTATCTCTGAAATGGGTAAAGGTCCCAAACCTTTCTCTTTCTATAACAGCTCCACTGTGCCCCCGTTTCAAAAGATTCCCATAGCTATCTAAAACTTGGAGAGACCTTCAAACAGTCCTTTGTTTTGGCTTTAATCCTTTAACCAGCTGTTTGTTCAGTTGTCTCTCCAACACGGTTCCAGCAGACTGCTTTGTATTTCCTTGTCGAGTTTATGTTTCATCACAGAAATATCCCAGGCCTTTGAAAACACAGATACTGGTTCAAAGTAGTGAACAATCAGTTCAGATTAACTTTTCAGGAAATTTCCACCTTTCAGAGACAAAGTCTTGTGAGAGGATTTTCCAAGATTAGACATCAGTGTATCAAAATGAAATTCTGTGGCCTTAGCAGACTATTTCTTCTCTCTTTAAGGAAATTAATTTTGACAATAATGGGATTTTAATCTAAGAAATAAACTTAATAACCAGATTTGTCCCACAGTCTGGATGAATATTCTTCAACTCTACAGAATCACAAGCAGAGATGAGAATATCTTGTTTGCATGCAAAATTTTAATTCATAAATTCCAAAAAAGATTCTTCAAAAATATTTTAGATAGCTTCAAGGATACCTTGAAAGCAGTTTTAGCTCCTGTTTTTCATAAACATGCACACTTAAGGAAGTAATCTGACAAACTTTGGTAAAGTCTCTATTTTCCTACCCTATTAACCAAAATAATTGGTGAATGCATTTAGCTTAGCATTATGGGTAACTTTCATGGTCTAAATCTGCTATCCAGGATGGCAGAACGCACTGTTTTTTCATATTTTTTCTAAGATTTATGGATTCTATCCACAAAGCACCTTTGTATCACTGTACTCAAATTCTACCAAGCAAAATGAAATTTTTATATATCATCTATCACCGTGAGCTGAGTGCAATGAATAGAAAAGGCAGCTCTCTATCTTACCAATAAAGAGAGAGTACTCCACTTCCCAGGAGAAATAAAGTGGGAGACAATGAACCTATTTCTCCTGGAAACCACTCCAGGGTTTCACAAAGGATGTGTATCAACATATTCACCTTGGATCAACCCAATACCCTTCAGTTCTGCTAATTTTCTTGATCAAGCTCCTTTTAACATCCCTGAGTTTTGACGTCCCAGTTCTCATAATGTTCAGAACAGATTGGTCTGCACTTGAGTGAAGGAAGAGTTGAAGCCACTTTGAAATTCTGGCCTGTTGTTATTATTGTGTTTGAAATACTTTTAATTGAAAGTGCTTTCCTTTGCAAGACAAGTGAAGTATTATGTTTCTGAATGAATTCAGAACTTTTGTTAGCAAGGCTCTGGAAAGCTTACTTCTCTTTCTGTATGCCACTACTTCTAATTTCTGTCTTGTGTCCATTTAAATATAAGTACATTTTCTGTGGCTCTATGAGGACCATAATATCTTGTGTATAATACAAGAGCTGTCTTTACAGAAAGCAAATTAGGACTGACCACTAAAAAAATATCTGTAAACATGCAACTGTTCCCAACAGCAAGTGTAATTAATAGCAACTGTAACGTAGTGTTATGGTGTAAGTCAGAAAAAAGGCTGCCACCACTAAACAGACATATGTTAACAAGATCACAAGGAAGGAAAAAACATTCGCGTTTCAGACGTCCATTAGTCTCGCAGCTTTGAGTCTACAAAGTCCTTATCCCAGTGTGCTGGGAATCTTATGTTAATACAGTGTGTGCAACTTGCAGGCAGTGTGGGGGAATGCAAAATAGAGCCCGAAGTGCTGCAGAGAGAGAACCAAGTTTTTTTGCACTACATAAATTCACTGCAAATATCCTCAAGACATTAGGATGTAATTTGACCAAAGCTTCAAAAATAAGTGCATGTTGTAAGTGAGGCAACTTTACAGAAGAAAAGAATGGCTTTGTTTTTTCCAGGAATTACTGGAGAAAAATGAAAAACCAGGTTACATACATTCTATAAGTGTGGGATAATGCTTTTCATTCCCACTTTCCAATGCAACAGAGTGTAGCACATACACAGCTCATTGCACATAACAAAACTCCTTGCAAGCAGTGGCCAAGCATCCAGTTGGTGAGTTTTTCCTCTGTTATCACAGATAATATGATGTCCTATGTGTGAAAAGGTACTTTTATCAATGTCTATGAGGTGCAAGATAGTTACTCTGCTAAATATCCCTTCTGCAGCTGCCCAAGGGTTTGCATTGCCTTTTCTCTGAAGGGACACTGATGACAAGGTAGTGCCACCTCTCTAGATCAGTTGCAGACCTATGATTTAGCTTCTCATTTCAAAGATGCAGAGGAACTCAGAGGAGGTGAAAATGGGGCTTTGTAACATAACCCATTTTAAGAAACACCAAAAGCAAACTTTACCAGACCAAACTGCAGAGACTTTGAGCAGACACTCAGTATTCAAGGAAACCTCATTCTTTTTATAAGCAAAGTGTATCTGTGTGAAATCTGTGGTGTTGCTAATTGTCTGTCTCTTTAAATCCTGGAGGTGAAAAGGTATTTCATCAGTATTTCATCATTATTTTACCTAAACCCTAAGAGTGGGTGATAACAGCTTGGTTGAAAAATTTTCAAAGACATCTTTAAGTCTGAGGGTTTTTAAATTTCCTCTAACTTGTTTTTTAGCTTATCCCATGGAGTAAGTACCTCTTGAGTGACATTTGGTTGAGACCACTGGCTGTCTAAGCAAGGCAGGCAGTTCCTCTTCATACAGATTTAGTATTTAAACCTGTATTTAAGAAAGTTGGATTATTTTATTTCAAGTTCACACAACTTCTTTTCTGCTTAGCACTTACATGCTGTGACAGAAAGACCGCCTACCTTTGACTGGGGACGGTCCCCTGTGGTTCATCTTTATTCAACAGTTTATACAAAGTAACTTTTTAGCTTTAGGAGACCTTCAAAGTTTCTTCTCTAGGCGTTGCAGTCTCTGAAGCATCTAAGTCTGCAAAAGGAGATATTTCAGCCATCTAAGATATGCCCCGGGTTTATACGTAACTTAAAAAAAAAAATAAAGAAAAGCTATAAAAGATTAGTCATAAAAATGGTCTAATTGGCCAGAAGTCTCTCCAGTGGCACAGTGTTTGATTAACTGGAAGAGACATCACAGACAGTATGCTGAGATAAATCTGACCCAACTTCTGCTAATATTTCCTAAAAATGGACTCGCAGGCTCCAAGGGAAGAATTTTGCTATAATTTTCTTCACAAAAAGTGCAGGTTGATTTTTTTTTACTTCCCTCTCACCTCCCTCTCTGAAATCTTTTGTGAATTAATTTTCTATTTCCTGTGATCAGGGTTTTTCTCATTCCTCATTCATACCAAACACTGCATTGAAAAATGTCAAAGATTAGGACAAAGGACGGAAGAACTATGCACCTCCCATCTGGGCAGCATAAGTAATGACAGGGTCAAGATTGAAGTCCATGAATCCCTCCATTACCTCACTCTCCCACTTTCTATTTCATTTTTAAGGATGCCCTGAAATGTGAAGACTTCTTTTAATGCCTTATGAGAGTTACTGTGAGAAAGGTGATCAAAAGGACTCTGCTGGCTTGGGTGCCCTTTATCTCTGAGGAAGGTGATGCACAGCATCTGGAGATGATGGAACGCATGATTAACATTACCACAGAGAATGATTAATATCTTCTTAAAGCACCTACTTCCAGATTATCCATCATTTCATTAGAGTGAAAAAAAAGTTCTTTTTGAAAGGGGGCTGTGCCCCTGAACCATGAATAACTAACCCACCTCTTGACATGTTTACTAATTGAGTAGCAGAGTGTGCTTAATATTACGTTGAACAAATAGTGGTGCCCCCTCTTTATGCAGAAGCAAAAAGGTAGGGAAAGAACAAAATGAATTTGAGTTAGTTTAATAAAGCAGTTAAATGGTTTTCATTTTGTACAAATTGTCTTTAGATATGTGATCCAGCTTTATTTTTCTTTCTTTTTTTTTCCTTAAAACACTCTGTGTATGTCAGAAAAGACTCTTTTTGAAAACAGGAATGTTATATTTTTCTGGATTGCATAATGTTTCCTAAAGTAGATCTTTCTCTAAATTCTCCTGCAGAGCAATGTTTTTCCTGTAGGGTTGGAAGTGGCTCCTTGGGTGTATATGAGCTTTTACATCAACTTTCCATGTTAAGACCAGGGATTAATCCCACGGAAAAAGCGAGGAACAGGCTTTGTGCCTGTGCTGGTGGATCTAATGTGGGTTACACTGAGTTTACCTGGGATCTGTAGCTGGTGATTCTTGAATCAATTTGAAGGGATGATCTAGGCAACTGCTCTTCTCTTACCAGCCATCCTCCTTTTTGCAAACGCCTGCCTTCTTTTTGTTTTTCTTAATGGCACTGAACAGCTCTAAAGTTCAGATCAATATAGTGCTACCTTAGTGCCTGGCTCACATATATAATATCTTCTTATATTAATCCTGTTTCCAGGGAAGTGTGACAGGCAGTGGTGATGCAGAATACTAAACTGGTGATTATTAATCACTGTCTTTCAGATCAATAATCTACTGGAACTTTTCCTTTCCCTCAACCTATTTTTTTTTTGTAATTTTAAATTAAACAGCAGTATTTATGTGTGTACCACTACTGTTGTCTTTTTGCTTTTAATGACACGTGTTCTTCTGTTCAGCATCAGTTCAGTGTCTGCAGCTTTAGCAGCACCTTCTTGCTGATTGGAGACTGATTGCTCAAGGCATCATCCCCACCCAAAGCTTTCAGGGGGACCCCGAGATGTTCATTGTGGATGCAAGAGGGTAGATAATGTGGCATTGCTGGTAATATATTGCTTGCTTGGAATTATTCCCTGCAATCCAACAAAGGCAGGGATCACTGCCCCAAGAAATAAAGCCATCCATATAGCCTTCTGTCTTTGTTTGATTTCAGGAGCATTAGTTACATTACACTGTGTTCAGATTCTGATGTTGGGAATTTGAGCTCTGGACAGTCTCCCCTGAGTGCTGTGGCAACAGAAGCATGAAAGGATGTTTTCTGAGAATTTTAGAGGATTCCTTGAAAACGATACAGTGTGAAAACCCCACTTGACACGCTCCTGACTTCTGCAGGAAATTGCAGTTGGCTACAGGAGGAAAAAAAAAAAAAGTTGCTTTATATTTTGCAGTTTTTCCACCTGCTTTTTTTGTGATGTACAGGTTTTTCAGGGGGGCAGGCTAGGAGAGAAGGATGGCTTTTTGAAAGCCACCTCTGGCATGACTATTACAAGAGACAATGAACTCGAACATGCTTCTCTCCCTTTTTTCCTCTAAAGATCACGAACTCGAAACTCGGTTGTGCATGCTTGAAAGTTCTATAAACATTACTTAAACAGCAGCCAAAAGACCTTTGCCAGCTCTGGCCTACTTCTCCCCTTGTTGGGGCTCAGCACTCCCACTCAGTTGACTACTTGTCCTACTCTTTGCCCTCTCTGCTCTGCTGCGATCGTCCTGGAATTTTCCTCTATGCAACTGCTGTCCAAACCAGCTGCACCCACTACATCTTCAGCAGTGGACCGAGGAGGGTATTAATCATATTTTTGAGGAGGACACTCTGCTATTTATCTCCCTGACACCTCCAGCGTTTGGGAGCCCACTGCTGCACACAGCCCATTGACTAGTAATATTACACATTACCGTGCTCCATTGCCTCTCCCTGCCCTCTTCATTGAGTGGCTGTTCAACAGTGGAGTTGTGTTTGTTCAATCAGACATAATTTATACCTTTTTTGTTCCTTCTGGAGAGCTCTTGCTGATTTTAAGTCTAAGCAATGTGTTTTCTGTGTAATTCTACCTCCGACATCCCTGGAAATGAAGATGGTCAAATAGATACGATTCCAGACTTGTTTAAACTTGTTGGTTTTAAATCAACAAATAGATGATTTAAAAACAAAGTGTCAAGGGAGATCCTCTCATACTTCCTTTAAAGATCTGAGTTTTATTGCACGTCTAAGAATATATATGTCTCCTCTCTCTAAAGGGAATACCTGCAACGGCACATTGCGCTATGATCCTCTGGCTGTTGTCCAACATGCAAAGTCTGCAAAGGACAAGAGATTAATAATTCAGTTAATTTATAGCAAGAGGGGTTTTGTTTTCATTTTTAAAGGAAATTTATAGGAAGAGGAGTGGGCAAGGGAAGAAAGCTATTGTAAGACTAAATGACTAATCATTCATCCTGGAGTTTGTTACCCTTTCAGATTCATCAAACTGTGTAATGAGAGCAGCTAGCTTAAGATCTGCCTAATTTTACACTGTTTACACAACGTAAAGAAACAGAAAATGTTGTGATCTGAGATCTTTGGGGAAAAGGATTACTTATTACATAAGGGGGATTATTTCACACTGGAAAACCTAAAACAAACTCTAAATTCCACTCTCTGATTTGGTTTGGGTTGGTCTTGTTTTTTGTTTTGTTTTAAAAAGAAATAAAAGGAGGAAAAGATTCCTTGTAGCTTTCCTCTATATCTCTCAGAAATTTCATTCAGAAGACCGATGAAACTTCTGGAGGAGTTAAGCCCATCTAGCTCAGTTAGGAATTTAGCTCATCAGGTCCCAGTAAGCATCCCATGGGATGAACAGATCCCAGTCATTGTAGTATGTAATAATACTCTGTATTTCATCATAGCTTCTGTTCTCTCCACTCCACTGGAACTGCTCTTGCCAAGGTCTCTAGTAACCTCTTCAGGGCCAAATCTCAATTCCATTCATATGTTCCTTGACATTTTGGCTTCATCTGACAGATCTGATTATAATCTCTGTCTTAAAATGTTAGTGTAAAAGCTCTGTCCTGGAACAAGTTTCTCCTGTTAACTTTCTGATTACTCTTTCAGTGATGTTTTTGGAACATTTTTTTTTTTTAACTCTTCAGGGCAGTGTCCTCTGAACTTGTCTTCATCTGTATCCAAATAATTTCTATTGTAATAATTTTGGCTGTAACTTCAACTACTTTCCTGATGGAGATAGTGCTGCCTTGGCTTGCCTCAGAGCAGCCAAGATTAGACATCTGCTCATCTCTTTGACATCTCATCCCAGATGCTTTATCACCAGACAAAATTAATGTGGGTAAAATACTTTATTATCATCTTAATTTCATATTCAAATGTGTAACCTGAATGTCATGCTAACTGTACCTTCTTTTCCCCCTTGTACTTTCTTGCTATGTCTAGAACTTGCTTCTTCCTCTTCCATAACCACTCCCAAGTTCTGGAAATACCTACTTTTTTCCTTGTGTGTGAATCGATACTGAGCTGCAACCCCTCCTGAGGTGCAATTTGTGGAAGAATCTAGGTCAGTAGATGAGGTGGGCATGGAGCAGGCCCATGTGGTTGGCATAGAGCCCTATGGGAGATATGGCATATATGCAATTAAGACAGAATGCTCTGGGAATTGTGCTGCTAGCCTCTAACAAACCTCTACTGAGCATATGCAGATGGTGATTTGCAGAGGATTATAATTTGGCCACGTTTTGTTGAATATTCATGAGGACAGTGAACGATACCTCTCTGTCCCTGCATTGGCCTCGACCACATTTCAAGACAGTCCCCCAATGCACATTAGTGGAGTTTCAGAAAAAAAAATTCTAAACCTTTCGAAACAACTGGTGTGATCATTTGTTCTTCCTCAAGCATATTCATAGAAATGGCTGAACTTTTCATAGCAGCTTCTCAGTCTTTTTCAGCAGAAAGCAATAGTTAGCCCAACAACCAGGTATTAAAAAGTTGTAGCCTACTGTGGACATGATATCACTTTCACATCTCTCTCCAGTATTTCTACTCTGAATTAATTCTCCAATTTTCACGAGGGCAGATACTCAGGGCAAAAGTAATATGTACTTCCTCACATGAAGTATCATCTCTTTTTCAGCTTGGGTGGAGAGCTGAGCATAATTATTCAAAACATTAGGAAACATGTTTGTTATAAGACAGAAAAATAAATGAGCTTCACACTGTAACTGAAGACTTGCCTTATGTTTCCTGGTCAGTTGTAGGCTTGGAGTCAGATTCCTCTCCCGCTCACTGAAAGCTTTTCTATTAACTTTAAGGGCAGAAACTTTCATCTTTCTGCACTTCTGTACCCTTGATGAGGTTCATACTGACTTCACAGGTCTGCTATCAGCTTCTCTTGATTAGTGTTCACAAAGCCCAGAGAGATGATTTCAGAGGACTGCAAACGTTTTTAATACCTAACTTCAAAGCTGGCCCTGCTTTGAGCCAGGGGTTGGACCAGATGACCCTCCAGCTTCCCTTGCAACCTGAATTAGTCTATAATTCTATGATCGCTGTTCTAAGTGGAGGCAACTCTGATGAAAACACAGATGTGATCCTGAAGGTTAAGAAGAGGTGTATCCCAGTCTATCACATAGCAAAATAAAACAAGTTCATCTAAACTGTTTGGGATCACTCAGTTACCCTTCTCAGTGAGGGGAAGCAATGCTTTATAGTCTAAACTCAGCCATTGATGATCCTGTGATCCTGCCTCAGATTCTATCTGTAGGCCAGTCCAAATCATACATCATTATTTGGACTATATTTACTGCAGTCTTCTCTAAACAATAAGAAAAATCAGATGAGTTATCATTGTTTCCAAGTCTGCTGTGTATGAGTTCTTACTGGTTTTATACAGAAACAAACAGAAGGAATTACTTGTTACATAGCAATTATTTTGCAATAGAATTTCATAACACTTGATGATATAACAGAAAGTTTGAAACTTTCCACTGTACTTGACCTCTGGTTAAAAAAATAGGAAAAAAAAAATCAAACTCCAGGTCAAACCCTGAAAAGGAATCAGAAGGCAAAGAAATCTTAATCAGAGCTAAACATACCACATTTGAATAACATGAGAAGTTTGTGGCTGGGCTGGGTTGAGTTTGCTGTCCAAGACAGGAGATCCTGTTTGAAGTAAAGGACAAGGGAAGAAGCCTGTCTAGATTTAGATGAAGAAAAAAATCTCTTGACCTCTAGGGCTTGTGCTAACCTATATGAAATTCAGAGCTCAGGACTAAGTAAGAGCTGATTGAGCAGAAGATGGGGCTTGTCTATTACATCCTCACTTTTTAATTAGGTCTTCTAGCTGCATGTCCTTTGATCCTGTGCTGTACATGATAATAAACATATTGACAATGGGGATTACATCAAGGATAAGTTTGGGCCACAGTCTTTTCCAGCTGAGTCAGGATGGATTTCTCTCTGTGGGAGTGGTAGGAGTTTCTCTACTCAAAAAAAGTTACTCTGACTCAATCTGGAGAGGTTTTAAAGAGAGAGGATAAAGCTGATTGAAGGCTGTATGGATAATTTTGCTTTAGCATAATGGCAGCTCACTCAAAGTTCATTAAATTCATTTCTAATTAACTTTAACTAATTCAAATTAGGCTGCTACAGCACTGCAATAAACATGTCCTCATGGCTTTGCAAACACTCTAACTCTCACTTTAAATTCTCACCTTAAGTTGTGTGGATACAGCTTTGCAGCCAGTGGAGCTGAGCATTAGGATGGAGTGTGACAGATGACAGCATCTATGAACAATATCAGTGTGGTGCCATCTTTAATTTTCTCTTTTCTTTTTGTGTCTAAATAAGACAACCTCAGGAAAGCTTGTTTATATAGTTGATTGCTGACGACATGTTGCTCTGCCAGACTCGGGTTTTTGAGCATTCTTCACACCAACATGCTCTCTGAGGAGCATTTGGATGTGTGTCTTCCTCATAACTGGAATGCAGTTGCTGCTTTCCCCTGGCTACAGGATTACCTGTCCTGGTGAGCTGTGAGGATGGTCTAGGACATGTTTTTCCTTGTGCTACTCTCTAAAAACATTCTGTAGGCACACAGGGGTGAAGTGATGCACATTCCCTCCTTCTTCAAGCCCTTGGTGGCCTCTACAGAGACAGAGAGAGACAGGATGCTTTTGTTGTATTCTCCCCTACTTAATGTCACCCTGATGAATCTCAGAGAGAATATGGGCTAAATCAGCTTGCAGTCAGAGGATTTATGACCAAATAATTAATCCCAGATCAACTTCAGGAGACTTTCCTCAATGTGAACAAAAGCTTGTGGGTAGCTCTATAAATTGGACCCTCCCACCTGAACCACTGCCAACAAATCTGCCCAAGTTCCTTCCTGTGGAGCCAAGCCTTCCCCTGCAGGTCTTGTAAATTAATTAATTTGTTGAAAAAGAGTAAAGGTTCATCAGTAGTGCTAATATTTGGAATAACTCAGTTGTTAAGTTTGCTGCAATTTTATGTTGCCTGATCCTGTCAGAGACCACAGCTGTCTCCTAACACCCTTGTTTGTTGAGTTCCTTGCACAGAAGGACCAGGGTGTGTCTCGGGGATGTGGTGAGGTGGGGTTTGTAATAATTGTTATTTTAATAAACACTAGGACTGAAAGAATCCATCCATAGTTTTTGAAAATAACAGCATTGCTACCAGCGGGTAACCAGAAATGTGGTGTTAAATGTAGAGATGAGTTGGTTGGATTTCTTTTTCTTTCCTTAAAAGAAAAATCCCACAAGGCTGTTGAACAATTACAGCTTAATTTAAGAAAACACTTAAATGTATATTGCCTTGTAAGCCATTTAGTCCTATTGTCTTGAAATGCAAGCTTATTCATGTGAGTAGCTCTAAACAGCAGCTTAAAGGCTTCATTGAATCAACCTCTGAGATATTAAGGAGACCTTTATAAAAGTAACTATTGATAAACACAGGTAAAACTTGAGAAAAAAAGCAAAGAGCCTCAGATCTGCTAGAATGGATAGCACAGACAAAACTACTTCAGACTCTGGTTTGTCTAGGCCAGCCATTAAGGTTGCCACTTGGGAAAATATCAGGATAAGTGGTTCCTAAAAAGTACTTAAGCTTGTCAGGTCTGGGCCAATAGATATTGGAATTCTTCATTTCTGGGAAGAAAGCTCAGAAAAGAGAGAAACAAATTGATATGGAAGCTTGAGAGAATGACTTACAGAAAACAAACAAAACATGGTGAGGAATACAGACCTGTTAACTGATGTCTACCACAGACCATGAGCACACCTTGCCAATCCTGGAAGGTGTTAACACTGAGGTCAAAGGAATACTCAGGGCACCAAAACTCACATGTGACATGACATTGGTGACATGAAAAAAAATCATTAGAAGGAGAAACAGTAGTTGGGTTTGTTGTGCTGGAGAATGTATTATGATCAAATAGATGAAGTAACACAGATGCATAGGTAGCTGTGGAATAGTTAGATTGTGGAATGAAGTCTAACTGGGGCAAGAGAAGCGCAGGTGAAGAGGAGGGGAAGCAGCAGAAGGAAAGAGAATGTTGCTGTGGTGTGTCTTAATAGACATACCCACCAACCTGAATCCATCACAGCGCTAATGATTAGCCAAAATCATAGAATAGCTTGGGATGGAAGGGACCTCTTAAAGATCATCTAGTTCCAACCCCCCTGCCATAGGCTGGAACACCTCTCACTAGATCAGGCTTCTCAATGCCTTGTCCAGCCTGGCCTTAAACACCTCCAGAGAGGGGGCATCCACATCCTCTCCTTCACTCTAAAGAATTTCTTTCTTATGTCTTGCTGAATCTACCCCCTTCCAATTTACATCCATTATTTGTAGTCTTTCCATCACGTATCTTATTAAAAAGTCCTACCCCTGCCTTTCTGTAGGACCCCTTCAGGTATTGATAGGTCACTATGAGGTCCCCCCTGAGAGCCTTCTCTTCACCAAGGTGAACAGCCCCAACTTCTTCAGCCTGTCTTCATAAGGCAGTTGCTCCAGCCCTTTGATCATCTTCGTGGCCCTCCTCTGGACCCACTCCAACAGCTCAATGTCCTTCTTATGTTGTGGACTCCAGAACTGGACACACTGCTCCAGGTGGGGCCTCACCTCTCTTGACCTGCTGGTCACACTCCTCATGATACAGCCCAGGATCTGGTTGGTCTTCTTGGCTGCAAGTGCACACACTGCACCATGGAGCCAAAGGGAGGGGGGAGGAGATGATACTGCAAAACACTCAACCCTACCCTGAGCAGTGCAGTATTTACCTGAAATAAGAACAGATGAGGTGAGATGAAGGAGGCTGTGTCTTCTGTACCTGGTGCTGCTGTTCTAGGGCTCTAATAACCAACATGGATCAGTAGCATTACTTTGACTAGCTTTCTGTTTTAAATGTTGTAGCACCTTTCAAGCCATGACAGATCCCAAAGCCCAACTCTCCTGTAGCTTCAGGTAATATCCTGATGTTCCCTGTGTGGTGTTGGCAGGTACTGTATATTTTAGCACATTTTGACAGGCCTCTGAATCAATCAAGTTCTGCTAAATCTAATAAAGAATTACCACTAACTTTTAGATAATAGGAAGAAAATTATAAAGGGAGAATGGTACCAGTCCAGCTGTCTTGGTTTTAGAAGATACATGTTTTTCTGTCAATCTCTGTATCTTCATGGGAACTGATTTTCTTACTCAATCCCCTCTGTGTCTGGGGAGTATTATTACCTATCACTTTGCAAATAAGAAATGAGTGACAGTTTTGAGAACATAAAAACTGTATCAGATGACTCTGGAAGCATGAATATTTTAGCCCTGTTTGAGGCCCACCTTGGGTCAGATTTGCAGAGATATTCAGTGCAGCTCTTCAGGTATGTTGTTAGTAATGAGTAGTTCTGACAACACCAATATTTGAGACTGAATAATAGGAAAATGATGTTTTCCAAACTGTGTTAAAAACTGGCTTGTCAATAGGAAATGGATTTGGGGATCAAACCAAGCCCTTTTAGGCTACAAATACCTATTGGTCCTAGTGAAAATCAGTAAACCTTCTCCCTTACACACATATGCTTGTTACCTGAAAGCCCCCATGACTGTAATTATGTTAGTAGCAGAATGCAAGATTTTAACCTGCCTTGGGCTGCTCTAACTCTGCTGCAAATTGGCTTCCAGCTGTAGTGCAGATATATTCAGAGTTTCTGTGTATCAGGGATAATGAGAATTATAGAATACCACTATTATTCAGTCATGGATTTAACCAGGCAAAAATGGGAAGCTGTTCAGCCCTTTCTCCAGATAGGATCTGCAGCAGCAGAGACATGGTATCAGTTGGGTGACACTACATGTATGCAGATCAACCTGCCTCTGACCTGGTTAATCTATACCAGGATGCCTCTACCCTTCTATGCTGAGGCATTTCATCTCATTGTGATTTTAAGATCTGAAATGTTCATATGCAAAAGTTGTGAAAGGCAGGTTTACACATTGTGATGGAAATGGAGATACTTCTTCCATCTTTCTACTCACTGAGCAGCAGCAGCACCTGACAGTAACTCAGAGAGAAATGGATGTGCTAGGCTGATGAAGGAGTATAAGCTGCAAACCATCATTTCCTGCTCTGGCAGCTGGGGGATGGGACTGGAT
>VZTY01031379.1:7566-79771 GCA_013400935.1 Turnix velox
GGGCGCAGGTACCGTTAAGGGCGTCGGTGCCGGTGTCCTTGGAGAGCAGGGACCTCACCGGCCCGTCTCGGGTTAAATCAGTTAAAAAAATTTTAAAAAGGAAGAAGTAAGGTATCGGCCGTGATTTATTCAGCGCAAGTGAGGAGCAATTAAACTTGGCTTTCCTGAGGACTTGATCTGGATGATGCTTTCCCAGTGGCATTCCTGCCAGCGGGCGAGCTGGTGCACCTTGGGATTGAACACTAATTTCGGTGTTGGTGCTTCGCCGGTGCCGGTGGGAATGACTAATGGCAGCCTCAGCCTTGTGCACACTGTGATCTGAAACCGAAAAAATTTACGATGTTGATAAAATTCTGCCTGTTTTAAAGCCTGTTTCTCGTGGTAGAAAGGTGTTTGAGCACTAGAAATGCCGTGGGAAGACCTTTCTGTGCATTTAGGAGGACAATGTTCTGTGTGTAAATCTTGAGTCCACCACCAGCAGTTCAACAACTAGTTCAAATAGTTTAAAATATAATTAAAGCTGTGTATTGGAATTGCTAGTTTGCACTGAAGGTTAGGAACTACTGTGCTGAAAGGGAAAACAAGGACATGATTGTAGTCGCCTTAATCCTTTCCAGAAAAACAAAGATAACTCATTAGAAAAGTCTAATCTATTTTTCTTGATGGAAAATTAAATCAGGTGCTTATTAAAGTAATTTGACAGCTAGACTTCCCCTTTGATACTCTGTTGTCCTTGATGACAACTTCCTAAAACATTTCTGAAGAAAAAAACACTATCTCAGAACACATCAAAGACTATAAAGCAACAGTCTCCTTGGTTCCAGATCCACTCCTTTGTGGCTCATACAAATTAGATGGACTCTTATGTACAAAAAGGCTGCCTTTCATCAAATGGGTAATAGCACTTTATTATTTAGATTGAACACTCATTCCTGCAGCAGTCAAAGATAGCACTTCTGTGGAATAATGAGCTTGCTTTAGATAGTGAATGATGAAAAAACATGTAGCTGTATCTTTTCCTGCATGAACAAGAAAAGTACTGAATATGAGGAAGTGATGGATTTGGATGCTTCATAGAAGAGGGAGGAAAGGAGAGATCACTTAAGAACTGTGATCATGAAGACCAGAGTTGATCTCATGGGACTTTGTGTTGAAGATTGTTTTGTTGATGTTAAGATAAAACTCCGAAGTCAAATGCAGGTTGCCTGGGATTAAAAACTTGATGCTTGTCCTAGCAGGTTTGGATGTTTCTTCAGACTTTCACTGCCTTAAGGATCATTCTTGAAAGTTGTGAAGAGCTAGAGCCTTCTTTTTTTTTTTTTTTCTATAGACTTGATGTTCTTGTTTGAATGTTTGACACTTGTAGCAGCTATGGAAAATTAAGATACTAAGAGTCACTGTTCAGTGTTAGAGCCTGTGAGTTAGATCTGTTGAGCAATTTCTATCTTGGAGCTTGTGCTTGACATAGAACTAGTGTTCAGAGAAAGTGCTGAAGGGGTTTAAAGAACTGTAACAGGAGAGGTGCTGGTAGAAATGTTCCTGTTCTCCTCAGAAGATGGAGAAACTGTCGTCTGTCTCAAGGCTGAGCTTTATGTCTCAACTCACTGCTAATCACTCTGAACAGTTCTTCATTGCAGTCTTGTCCTTCAAACATTGAGCTCTCATGCAAGTCTGCCTGGTGTCATGTTCACAGGTCATGGCATTAAGTCCAGCTTCCCAGCATCCTTTCTTACCTGAGGTGAGCAGTTTGTTTAGGTGTGACAAACCAAACTTCATCAACTGCTGCTTCCAAAGGTTGGTGTTCAAACTTTATTGTTGGGTAGGTAAACAGTCATTAGCTTAAAAAGTCTGAAGAAATTACTTCAGGATGTTTTACCTCCGTTTTTATTTTTCCTCCTCCAGTTAGTTGGTTTTTGTTTGCAAATTTCCTGCAAAAGTTTATGAGAAGTGCTGGTTTCCTCTTACAGAAGAGGGCAAGGAAAGGAAGCATATGCTCCTTGTTTAAGCATGTGCTTAAACAAGGAGGAGGGAGAGATGTCATGTTCTCTTCATCAGAAAATGGAGATAGATAAGAAAAGCAACATAGATCCAAGGTGGTGGAAAGGCTTGTCTGTAACCATCCTGCAGCTAGCACAGCCTTCAATGTCTTGTACTCAGGTCCTTATGTTCAGGCTCTGTGGAACATCGTGTCTCGGTCTAGAGCAACTCCCTTATGAGGACAGGCTGAAGGAGTTGGGGGTGTTCAGCCTGGAGAAGAGGAGGTTCAGGGGCACCACGTGGTAGCTTATCAGTACCTGAAGGGGGCCTACAGAAAGGCAGGGGTAGGACTTTTAATAGAATATGTGATGGAAGGACTAGGAATAATGAATGTAAATTGGAAGAGGAGACATTCAGGCTAGATATAAGAAAGAAATTCTTTATGGTGAGGGTTGCCCAGAGAGGTTGTGGATGCCCCCTCTCTGGAGGTGTTCAAGGCCAGGCTGGACAAGCCACTGAGCAACGTGGAGGTATCCCTGCTTTTGGCAGGGAGGTTGGAACTAGATGATCTTTAAGATCCCTTCCAACCCAAACTGTTCTATGATTGTGTGGTGGTCCTGAAAGATGCTGTATTTTTTTTTCCTGCCACCTCCTTCTTCAGAAAAAGGAGCTGGTGGGATAGTTCGGCATTGCCAAAGGAAGATCTTGCTAGCTCCCTGTGGTTTTCTTGTGTGGTGAGTGTATCTGTCCTTAGAATTTAGATTTTTTTTGAGGTGGCAGTTCTCATTTTGAGTAAAATGTAGTCTGGTGTTCAGGCTGCAGTAAAAGCAGATAACATTTATTTATCTGTTTCCTCTGAATGTAAGTTGTAGCAAAATTTTGAACCTAAGGCTCACTAGGAACAGCCTATCAGCTTGATGTTTACTTGAAAATTTAGGCAAAAAGTTACTTCTTGAAAATTTTAAGCTGGGAAATGGTTTTATTCTGCTCCAAGACAAACCCCAGATTTAACTTGGTTTGACTTGGGTAGGTGGCAGTATCAGATGAACTCTCCACTTCGTTGCCAGAGAGGGGAACTGCTGGGAGTGAAATGATTAGCTTTGTTTTGCTTTGCAATGTGATGGACTGGTTCTGAACCTTTCACAAACATGCAGGCTACAGGGTAATCTTTTTCTAAATGTTGTTCCAAATGTTTAATTAGCTCTGGAACTGATATTTTTAGAAAGTTGAGGACCAAAATGTTAGACAATTATAATCAAGCCTGTGCTTGAGAAGCATATGAAAATACTCAGATTTGCAGGCTGTGGTGTTTCGTTGCCTACGAGAACCGTGCTGTATTGTGCTAAACAGACCTAGCCTTGTCAGATGCCTACATATGTCAATGCAGGAAAGAAAAGTATAGTACAAAGTACATAGTTGGGAAGTGGAAAAGCAGACAGAGCTCCATTTACAATGTTTAATCTGGGCCATTTTAAGCAAAAACAGAGAACCTATGATACTGTGTGACAAAGATATGAGAAACACGCGGTGTTACTGGAAAAGTATGTTTCTTGCATGATGAGGAATACAGAGTTTATGAATTTATATTTATCTGTAATGCTTTGGATAGGAGTAGACTGCTCATTGGAAGTTAAGCAGGGCCTTGTAATACAACAAAATCTTGAACAATGCTATGCTCAAGTTCTTCCATATCTCATCCTAGTTCTTTGTTCTGTTGTCCTGTTTATCCCATGGACAGTTTGTCACCTTAGAAAATTAATTGTACTTCAGTATGTCATAACACTTCAAGGCAGACAGCAGCCCAATGCTCTTGTTTAGCAATAGCATTTTGCTGCCAGTATAATCACAATTGTAATACTGTTTGTTGAATTCTTCCTCTCAGGTTGGCCTTCGCCAGCTAGACATGTCATTACTGTGTCAGCTGTATTCCCTGTATGAATCAATTCAAGAATATAAAGGTGCCTGCCAAGCTGACTCTAATGCAGACTGCACATATGCTCTGGAAAATGGTTTTTTTGATGAAGAGGAAGAATACTTCTAGAAGCAAGAAGATTCACCTGCAGGCTGATTGAGGTTCTTGTGCCCTTCTCTGCCTGTAACATACCTTGTCAAGAGTGACTGGAATCTGTGTGGATCCCTCTTCCTGAGAAGGAACACCCGACTACCCCGAGTTGTGTTAAATTCACTTACTTTAACAGGCTGTCAATACAGGTTACTCATGCAAATGCCACTTGAGGAAAGTGCTGTACTCTAACGTTTGAAGAGTTCTCAGACATACTTGACAAGAGTTTTCAGTTTAATTTGCAAGGTGGGTGTTTCCAGCTTACAAACGTTGGTAGCTTATAACTGGAATTTGAATCACAGAAGACAGCAGCTTCCTGAGTTGTAGTAACTTTGTAAGGGGGGAGGGAAGCCACCACTGTGGTGTAAATAGCTGAAGGTGATTATTTTTGGTCAATGGTATTGATAAATGCATTTTGAACAGCCATCTAAATGCGCACACATCCTCAGCTCTACTAAGCTAGTTCTGCTCTTACCAGCTGCATCCAGTTTTGTACTGGGTGGATTGTTTACACAGTTTGAATTTATATGTTTTTTTCTCCTTAAGCTAATTTTGTCTCTTCCTTATTCCTTGCTTACAAGCTGACCACATGATAGTGAATGCTATCAGCAGGGATTTTTTCTGTTAATCTAATTCACTTTCTTGGTACTGCCACTTGGCATTAACTTTTATACTATTGTCTGTTTGTCTTGCATCAGCATAGCTCTCTGACCTGCTAAACTCTGTTCCAAAATGGTTTGCTCAGCTTTTACTGTACTGCATGGTAAAAGCACAGATTCAAACATAGTCTGTCTGCCACTATGTGGCTTGGAATAACATGAACTCTTGTGCAAGTGTTCTTGATCATATGAAGAAAAAGGAAACCTGTCATATGACAAAGTGGGACAAATTGCAATATTTTATACTGGGTGAACTTAATTTCTGTAAGGTAGTCTACGCTCTTTTTAAAAATGCAAAATTAAGTATTTTGAGCACGTACTTTGCATATGTTAAAACTTTTTATACTAACTCGTTCTTTGAAGTGTAACTTATTTTTGTTTTCAGAAACTTACTAAAGCCCTTGGTTATGTTTTCATTATTTCATAGTGTGTACATATGAAGCTTAATCAGCTTGGAAAATGAGAATTGGCAACTATGAGTCTTCACGCTTCTCTGTTTGGAGTAAAATCAGCTCCCAACGCAATTTTCATATCTTTAATTCTAAACATTGCTGTAAAGCACAGTGCCTGAATCTTGACACAAGCTAGTAATTAAGGGCTTAAATCTCAAAGGGTTTTTGCATGGTTCATGTCTGGCATGCATACAGTTCACAGAAAGAATTGGAGGTCACGTTCTGGGGTAGCTCCTCTTTTAGTTTTTAGGAAAGGCTAGGATGTTGCAGTGATAAAAGCCAAGAGACTCCCAGGGCGGAGGTTTTGTATTCCCTCTAAAACTGGCTTACTTTAGTGGAATTGAAAGGCCATGAGAATAAAGACTGTGCTGTAATTGTGTATTTGTTTTAAGTTATTAATGTAGTGTGTGGCAATGGCTGGATTTGGGTGTTTTTTATGTTGGTTCTGGTCTCATTACTTCACTTACTCAAACTCAAAATGAATGACAAGGCAAACACAGATAATCCAGTGGCTACAGCTATATTTAAACAGTTGTGTGTGTATGTGCATATATACACACACATTTGTACATGAAATTTTGTGCTTTGACTTAAGAATGTATTGGCTTCGAATAGAATTTGCTGTGCGATTGGTATTTAGATGAGGCTTTTTCTAGTCTGTTGAAGTACTGCTATTTTCTGGCTCTTATTAAAAAAATAAAAAGCTTGATGTTTAACTTAACTTTTAAATGTTGTGTGTATTTTAATTTACCATTTCAGTGAATCCCAACTCTCCTCCTTTCCCAGTCTCCCCCTAAAAAAAATCTGGGTCTATTCATAATTGAAGCAAGCATTGGAATTTACTTGTTTTTGAATTCAACAGGGAAAATTCTGTCCCTACCAGAATGAAAGACTCTTGTTTTACAAATCCTTACACGGTGCCATTCACTAATAGTCCCACGGGTAAGAATGGAAAACCTCACAGTACTTTCTCTTACAGAAATGAAACTTAACAAGCAAAATGATTTATGTTTCTAATTTTGATGTAGCATAATTGTGAATTGGGGAACATGGAATGTTTGGTATTTTCTGTACCAAGAGAAGCCTAAAAGTCTCAAGGCATCACTCTGCAACATCATCTGCATGCTAAAAGGATGGATTATTAGGTCCTGGTAAGTTTTCAGCACCTTGTCCCCTTTTAATAACACATTCTTGGATGGTAGAGAACTTATACTCTACATTCCTAGGCTGAGTAGCTCTATAAAGGTTTTAAAAAGCTTTTTGTAAATGTGCTATTAAGTCAGTAAGCAGTTGTTCCAGAGACAGATTTCCATGCCTAGTGTTTCATTTGTGATCTATTATCTCTTCACCAAATTATAACAGCACGTAGTAGGGAAATTGCTTTGAAAGAGAGCTTTAGTTAAGAGCTTATTAAGCTTAAGCTTAGACACTGAGTAATTGTTACATGCAGCTTCAAGTCAGTGTTTGGTTATGTGCATGAAAAAACAAGCTGTGTTACTGCACACCCTTGGTCCAAACCACACACAAACCATCACTCCCTCCCCCAGTTTTACTCTAACCTCAACTTGAATTACACATAGCCTTTTAAGGATGCCTTTTAAGGGGCATAATGAAAGAAACTCTTTAAAACTTCCCTACCAATGAATAAGGCACAACTCAGTCCCACACAGAGCAGTGAGCTTAGCCAATGTTGAGCCTGGCACAGGTAAAGGCAGGTTTCAAGAAAATTAGGACAATCAGGTTTTTACTGCCCAGAGATGGAAAACTGGTGGTTTGAAAGACAATCTACCATGGGTAATTTCACTGGCCTTTCTCCAAAGGGATTACAAATGTGCTAAAATCGTTAGAAATAGGGAATAAGTTGGTCTGTGCAAAATATATTTGAAGCACCATGGCATCCTCATTTTATTGCTGTGACTACCAGTCATACAGTCATAGTACCATCACATCTAGTCCCTTTGAGATGTTCTCAGTCTACAAAAAGAGAATAATTTGGAAGTGCTCCATTCTTAAGAAAGTCATTAAGAGAAAAATAAAAAAAGATGGCTGACGCCCTGGCAGCTACGATAGAGGGACATGCAGGTCCAGCTTCAGCTCGTAGAGGATTTACTGTCCGCCTGATTGGTTATCATGGAGATGGACCTCCAAGCAGGGATCTTGAACTGAAATCAGAAGTGCTGTTTGCTCTCACTGATTTCGAATGCTCCAAGAGTTGTGTGGTATCATCAACAACCTATGGTAACACACAAGAAGTATTCAAATATGTACAGCAAAAGTTTCAAAGGTACCATTTTGTAGCACAGTGAAACATGCAGCAGACAATCATTTGAGTAACTTGTAAAAGAAGTCCAGTGTTGCTTCACAGAAAGAGTCTTCCAATAAAGGTGGGGTACAGGTAGCTTGGGTTCTCTTTCAGATGCTCACTAAAGTTGAGTTTTTAGAAAAAAATTCAGTGTAGTCATGTGGAATTGAAAGAGAGATGGATTATGAAAAAATACTGTATTTTTAAAGAATAATATTCTAAATAATTTGGTTGGCAAAATTTTAAATGCATTAAAGAGAATAGCAAAACCACCACCAACTTTATAAAAAAGCTGATCAACTTGTTATGAATTAATAAGCTAAGGTTTTGCCTTGTATTTAGTCTAGTTCCTAGGCAACTTAAGTTTATGCAGTAGCTGTTTATGCATTTTCTATCAGTCTATTTTCTATAAATCACATCTAATAGGACAGAAGTTGTAAAGTTGCTTTGTTTAAAAAAAAAAACGTGCATCTTGGGAAGGAAAGAGACTCACTGCTCTTTTCACAGATAGAATTCCAGCTAAAACTCACCTTCTTGTTTCTGTTTAGCCACGTAGCAGCTGGGTGCTCTGCTGCATCCATGCTGCATGCTGTGGGAAGGAGGCGAGAGCCCTTAATCATGTCTTTTTAGTGAGTGAGGATGAGAACTGGGGATGCAGCAAGGGTGAAGGGGCCCAGGGAAGCCCCCAGCATTGGTTTCTGTACTAAGTGGGATGTTGAGCATTGTAGTGAGGGGCGTCATGGAGCTTTTAGAGAATGGAGGTTCTTGCAGTCAGGAAAGAGATACTGAGTTCCTGTGTCATAAGTTGTTTAAGGCCCCGTGTTTCATTACGTTTGCTGCTCATGGCTTGAGGGATTTTTCATGTCCTTTTTCAACTTGTTTTATAGTCTGGGTATAGTCTCTTTGTTGTATATTTAAATGTTACAGTAATTTGTCGCAGGTCCCAACATTTTACTTAACTGGAAAGAATGCATTTTCCTTGCTGCCTCGCTAAAGCCATTAACTTCAAGGAATTAGGTTGTTCTAAGGACAAGGGGAACTAATTTCCACACTATCATTTGGCTGACCACTGGAGAGGAATGTGAAATGGAAGGATTAATTGGTCAACAGGTCTTCCCTCCTCCATTGTGCAGCTTTGTGTCCTTCCACTCTGAAAGAATTTACTCTTGTTTTTGCAGCATGTATTAGACAACACATTATCTGAGTATTTTGAGGTTCATATTCCTTTTCATATACTACATGCCTTTTCTCAGAAAACAGCTCCTCAGAATTACATTTTCCATCCACTTGTCTTAGTTGGTTTGCTTGAAGCTATAAAGTTTAACTCTAGAAAATGCTGCATGACCTGAGGAAATAACTTGTTGATTTTCTTAGCAATCTAGTTAAAAGTAATATGAACTAATGCGTTGTCTTATTTCCAAAGTTGTCTTTTGTTGATTTTAACATTTTCTGGGAATTTCAAACCTTCCTAACTACCTCTTCAATGATCCTGGTGACTCTAACTATGCAATTAGCTTTGCAAATGTCCAGAGTGTGTTACAAGGATTAGTTTCTGCCCTAGCCTAGGATATTGTTTGTAGTGGTCTGCTCATGGTGACATCTGAGCTAAGGTTCCTTGGACGAGTGGAGGTGGCCCCACAGAACCCAGATGTGCTCCACAGCAGATGTGATGGGTTAAACAGTAGGTGAGGCTCGATGTGCCCGGGACTGGTGCCTGCAGCTTGCTGGGTGATTATGTCTGGTAAGGAAGCAGAAGGATTAGCAAGGAGTTCTCCCTCCAGATATCAGAAGAGAGTTTGGCCATTTGTTTTTAAACAACAGAGATGGGAATGAGTATTCACTGCAGAAGTCTGTTTCCCTGTTTTTCTGGCTCCCTTTCATCCTTTCTGTTCAGGGAATTTCATTAGATGAATGTGAGAACAATTAACCCTAAGTAATGAATCATCTGATTTCAGAGGAATGTGCTTTTAGCAGTAGAATTTACATTTTTCAGATAAGGTTGGTATGCAATTAAAAAGACAAACCCATTTGCTGCTAAAATATGCAGCCTTATGATTATTTCAACCTCTCACTGAACTTTTGCCATGATTTTTATTGCATTCATTCTAAGCCATTATTAAGATAATGTCTTTAGGAGAATGTAATCTTTGAGGATTCCTCAATTTAAAATGAAAGAAGAAATCCCATGGAAATCCCAGATTATTAGAATTTTTTTAAAATGTGACCAGAGCAGGCTGTTCAGAATTGTCAGTGCAGAGAGAGCACAATGCCATGTCAAACCACTGCCTTAAATTCATGTTAGTAGAAGTAGTTCAATCCTCCTCTAAGTGCTAACAACTCTTTTCTGGAAATCACAAGCATTTCTTCAATGGGTCAGAAACATCCCCGTGATTATCTGGCTGGATAATCTGAGAGCTGATTTTGGCTCAGGATACCAGAGACTGTCACAAACAATAAAGTTCCCTGTCTGAGCCCTACCACCTCTTGCTTAAACTCTTCTGACTTGTCAAGCAGCAAAACCTTTTAAATCATTTACAAAGGCAACATAATAAGGTCGTTGTTTCAGTTTTTTACAAAAGCACCTGGATGACAGGGACAGTACATTTTGATGGTTTTCCTCTCAGCTCAACCCTTTGAAGCATCTTTGGTTTGACTGAATCTGGAATTTAAGAAAAACCTGCAGCATTAATTGTATGTATTGAAAGCCCTCGTAGCCTGCAATTGCGTTTACGTTGCTTAAGGTAAACTTCAAGCAGGACACACAGAGGTGAATTGAACAAGGAGTGATGCAAAGTTTTGGACAGGGAAAGTACAAGCTTATACAGGACCACATTTCTAACTTGTTCCATTACTACTAAATAACATCATAAGCTGTTCAGGTCACAGGCTTTTTTTTAATATGCTGCATTATACAAAAGGTACACTACTGAAATATTATGACAGTTGTTTGGTATAGGGGAAGGACAATTTATCAGAACTGGCTGAAAGAAAAAATAATGCATTAAATCGGAGTGAAAATAAGTTTCTTATAGCAGTACAGTATTCTGTCACCATTTAGTTTTTATCCTGTGTGAACACAGCATGTCAGCATTTTCTCTGTTTTTCTTGATATCCCTTTTCTTTCTGTTTACTGTTGTACAAATCATACAGAGTCTTGGCTTGTATCTTTGAATTACTCTTGCTCTTTCTGACTGATATTTAGATGTGTTTCTCAAACTGAAGAAACATTTCCTTAAATACTTCACATCATACAATATAATCTATTGAGAGAAATGGAATATATGGTGCATATTCACTATATAAATTCTACATCTCTGTGCATTTTTAGGAGAGGAAAGATACTTAGGAACAAGAGCCATTATTTTGCTTGCATGTAAGATTAAAACAATGATAAATGAGAAAGGTAGAAACTTCTTATCTCTGTGAGGAAGATTAACTCTATTTTATGCATTTCTTTCATCCTGTCTCATGTGCTTTTCTGTAGGACTTACTTGAGGTTTGAGTTTTCATATGTAAATAGATTTGTCCTGTCTCCGGTGCTTTATGTGGTTACACAATAGGACTTTTCCCCCCATGCTCCACTTAACACTAGCCAGTCATTCAAAAAGTCCTTTCTATTCCTGTTGCAAATGCAGGATTCTTCTAGGCTTTCAATGTCACTTTTTCTCATAGAGAATAAGACTCTTTTCTGTGCTTTTGAATGCAGGTGTTTTCGAACAGAACACATCAATCAGTATTAGAGAAGCCAAGCGTATCCCATGATTGCTGTAGATATTAATTTGTAAGAGCTGACCATGGAAATTTACACTATAGTTTCTTTTGCAAATTAGCAGGGAATTTGTACAGAAGTGTTTATTCTCTAGAACAGAGATCTTGACTCAATATATTCATTCTCTGAATTAAATGCTTTTGCTTGTAGGCAGTGGTCATATTTTTATTTACATTTAACTGCATGTACCCTAGTGTGTCAATCCATACAAGAAGCCTGTAATGGATCTGAAGAGGTTTAAGCTGCCTTATTTATTTAAAAGTCTTAAACGCTTTGCAGTTCTACAGTCATGAAGTCTAGTCAGATGGATTTTCACATCATAGGGGGTAGGTAACAGGGAATTGGAAGTGTACAGCCTGAAGAGCAAAAGCAGAGGACACAAACTGACTAAAAGATAAAGCCACCACCTTCACAGTGGACTCAAGTAAAATCCTACATTCTCACAAAATTGCAATGCTTGAATAATGGTCATAGCTGAAAAACAGCCAGCCACCAAACCGCCACTGCATGCAGTACAAGCTGATGAGTCTCATAATTTAGGACAGGCAGTTTAGCTTTGGTCACTCAGAGCCAAGATCTCTGCCTGCCAGTGAGAACATCTGTGAAGAGCACCCAGCCAGTCTCGCAGCTGGAGGAAGGACCTGATGACCCATGAGTTCACTTGTAGCCCCATCTGATTCAGTGAGAACAACACTGTTCCTCTCAGCGGATGCAGAGGCAGCTGCCAGCTCAGGACAGAGCTCAGTCCTCGGGAGCAGCTGCTGTGAGGCATTTAGAGGAGCCAACACTTTTCCATACAATGGCATGAAATTACAGATGGCACTATCCACCCCACTGTTGTAGCCAGGAAGGATGAACAGGCAAGGGCCTCTTGCTTTACCATCCTTCATCAGGACAGATAGTAGAACCATAAACTTTCTGAACTTCCTATCACAGTGCTCCTGTAGCCAAATTAGATTACCACCACCATGCTGGCATTTTTAAAAATGAAAGCAGATGAGTAACATCAGGGGAAGGGAGACATGATCTGCACGTGTTTACGGCACTGTTTTACCAAGGACGTGACTTCTTCTTTTTTAAAAAATTATACAATTTATCCTGTTGCACAATAATCTAACCATTGTAAGGATAAGATACCTTTCTCCCAGGTGGCATTTTCTTTCAGTGTAGGACCTTTATATTGTCAGAAGCTGCACAACAGATAAGGCAGAAAATGTATGGGCTGTAATCCATCTACACACACACAGATCATCATTTAGCTAAGTTGCAGCATTCAATTGGCACGAAATTTTTTAGGGAAATGCCCATTTAAGAGAAGTGTAAAATAAAGTTTGAAAGGATGCAAGTTTTAATACAAACTAAGTCTAGTTATGTAGAGAAACAAACTCCATTGTGTTCATCCACAGCTAAGTTGATTTGCTTTTCCAAAGGAATAGTTTTGCATAATGTGTCCACCACATCAAAAAAAAATCACTAATCAGCACTGTATCACATTCATTTTGTCCTCTCCGAGAGCAGAATAAGAGATGGATTGGGTTTACCTTGCTATGCAACTCACCTGCTATTTCTACACTTCTAAGTAGGAGAAATGTCCTCATAGGGAAATGGAGATTCCTGTTGTTGAAAAAATTGGCAAGGAGTATACTCACAGTGATATATTCCCTTTTGATCCCTATCCTGCAATGTCCAAGCCATTTTTCCTGGTGCTGGTATGTGGTACTTTATTATGCAGTGGATATTCTCAACAGAGAATGTTTTCTTCCTAGTTATTATTACACTTCTGTTGACTTTTGATTTCTGGTGATCAAAAGAACACTGTAGCCCTAATGAGATATTGATGCTATCTCTGTTGTAGCCAAGACATGATACATGCGTGGCTTTGAAGGTTAGAACCCAAACTTTATATTGCAAGTGAGGTGAGAGACCAAAGAAGGGATTGAAGTTGAGGCATGCTGCATGTGTGACAGCATAGGTGGGTTCCAGCACATGTGGCTGGGAATCACTGTAACACCCACAGATGCTTCCAGAGTGAAACAGCAGCTCTGCAAAGAGAATACAAGATGAGTAAAAGCTCTTCTGTGTTGGTAAAATTTGATCTTCTTGTTTCAATTTGTGCAACGGATTAATTTACTGCAAAGATACCCACGGTTTATAGTTATTTCTTTTATAAAAATACTTTTTAAGCAAAAGCATTGAACTGTCAAATAAAATACCCTCCTTTTCCTCTCAGACAGCTGGAAGTAAGATCAGTTCGTGTGCTAGCTCTCTTGCTTCCCATTTTAACTAATTTCAGATTGATTTAGGTACACAACAGCTGCAGTAACTTAAAAATCACAATAAGGAATTCACAATTTACATGTAAAAGTCTCCAGATATATATATTCTAGAACTCTATGCCAGCAAGAGTCAGAATTAAATCTGCCCTTAATATAACAGTAAAGACTTCTTTAAACATGTCACCTTTAATATTCACATTCTCTGGCTCCTGGCACATCTAATTCAGTATCATGGGGTTGACTGACTTACAACAAACTGTAGCTGAGGACACTTTTCATCTTCTCAACTTCATCAACACTTTTCATCTTCTCAACTAAACATGAACAAACCAATCCTCCTGTGATAATGGAGGTGCAATCATTTTATGGAGTCACATACATGACTTGCTCAAGGTCAATGTGGTAGTCAATCTTATAACCAGGTTTAGAATTCAGGTTTTAATTCAGGTCCCCTGTTCTCTGCTCAGAGAACTATGGGAGGCACTTCCGTGCAGCTTATGGAACTGCTTATGCAGTTCTTTTTCCTGAAAATGTGCTCAGAATTACAGCTAGAGATTATAAGAAATTATGGAGGTCAACTTGATTTACTGCTGCGGCAGGACAACACAAATAGTATGAGTTCACACTCTTACACTACTATGCAAAAGAATTTAAACCCAGTTTTTATCCAGGAAAGAATCCCAAACAAACCCAAATAGTAGTATCTGTTATCCTAATGAACAGCTACTAAAACATCACTGGCAGTATTTCCAGCTGCTTTGCAGACTTGCCATTTATTTATACAAGGCTCAAATGAGGTTTAGAAATTGCATTTGGAAAAAAGATTTCACAAAGCTCCTCATGTTCAGATCTTCTTTCAAGCCACCTCAGTAATACAGTAAGCATTATTGGACCGACTAAGAAGGTCAGAACAGCATTATAGGAGGCATGAGAGAAAACAAGAATCTTGTTATATACACCTTCCTGCAAATTCTAACTGCAGCAAGCTGGGTTTCAAATTAATTCGATGACAAAATTCCTATTGATTTTTAGCAGTGGAGGAATGAATGTGTCCACTGTGTCTTTTGCAACATGGATTTTCTGAGCTCAGCAAGGCTACTCAGAATAATCCTGTCTTGTGGGGCTGTTTATGTCTTAAACAAAGAGATGCTGTGCTGAAATAATTTGCATTTTAGGGTTTTCATGGTGCATATATTGAGCTGACCATGACTACAACTCAACAAAATAAGTATTTTGTGACTTTACATCCCTAAATTCACAGTTCCTAAATTGGAAATGAATGTTAATTCTAAAGGCTTGAATTTGAGATTTTACAAAACAAAAATCTATCAAAGCATACATGCTTGTAGTGCTTCTAAGTTCCTTTCAGTTTTGGAAACAACGGTGATTTTAACTCCAGATGGCACTGTGGTGCTTAATGCTACCCAACTAGGAGGGAGCTGATGGATTGCAAATGAGTTCAAGATCCTGAAAAACAATAGCTTTCTTGTTTCATGAGAAATCGGCTGCTAATAGTTTTCCAGTGCAGATGTCTTATTTTACTTTCAGTTTGGTGAAGACTGGGCTCGCAAATGGCAGTTCATATGCCTGAGACACAACTTGTGGAAGAAAGGACTCACTTGTCTGTATGTGGAAGAGGTCAAGAGCCTAGTGGCCCTTGCCTCCAGTAGCACAACCTAACGCAACACAAGCTGTTGTAGAATAAAAGGAGAAGCTCTTCTGTTGCATAGCTCTTCCTACTCACAGAGATTCAATCTCTCTCTGTACAACTGGTAATTCTTCTCCTAAAAGTGTGTTATCAAGGATGGAGTGCAAACTATTGCACTCCGTGAGTAACTTTTCTAAGACTTTTTTCTAATAGACTTTACTCTTTGGAAGACATACACTGACATTTTATAACTTAGACTACTGTGCAAGGAAAAATTTTCTTCCTTCATGCTCATCCTTGGAAAATCTAGGAGTAGGATGTTCATATATTTGCTTAATCATAGACTAATCTATACTGCATCTCTTCTTATATATGACTTTTCTGGAGATTCCTTAGTTTCTATAGTCTTCTACACTGTTAATTTTGTATAAATCTGACACCTAAATTCTTTTAATCCCTTCTTCCAAGCTTATATGACAATTCTCCCATTTTATATAATTTCTAAATGCTTGTTACCTGACTTATGGTCCCAGTTAAAGTTCCCAGTAACTACTAAACAGTTGCTCAGACAAAGTGTGCATAGCATCACTGGTTCTTCTGTGCACTTCATCTGACAGAATTCTGGAATTTCCTTCATAAACCTATGGATTTCCCATAGTCTGTGATGACCCTTTTGATTCCAACAAAACTCAAAGATTTTACATAGGTTCACTTGCAGGCTATAATATTTTTAACCTGCTTTCATTCCACAGCTCCGTAGCTCTTAATTTTCTTCTTCATCCTCAAAGTTGCACAAGGGATAGCATTAGAGAGTGCGTAACTCATTATTGTATGTGAGACAAGCATTTCTACTTTCAGAATAAGTTCATGTCCATTCTAGGTCTTCTGACTAAAATTCACAAAATTAGCTGAAATACATTTTTTTTATAATTTAAAATAAACTTTAATTTAAGAAAACATTTAATAAATAAAATTTACATATATTGTATTTACATTATTGCCATGGACTAGGTAGTATCTATATTGCACGTGATACAAAATCTTCTCCTTCCATTAAATGGGCTTCATTCACCCTTTAGATGGAAACCATTGCCTAGGTAGACAAGGATGACATATCTGAAAATATTCATGTATAACCACAACAAGATTAGCTTAAAAAAAATCCCCAAACCTAACATAAGAAAAATAAACCAAATAACTGTTACACCATTTATTTGGCAATACAAAGAATGTACATCTCCTGAAGAGGGACATACAGAGTGGTGAGAAACTATTAGCTGCATTAAGGTCATAAGAAGAGGAACAGAGAGGAAAATAAAAGCAGGCCAGATTAGCATCTCTGAAGCTTTTCTCAAAGGTCTTCTGTACTTTTCCCTTTGTATCCTCTCACCCTGCAGCTGCCATTGCAATACTATGCTGGGAGGAAGATAAGTACTACACAAAGTACCTTTGGCAACATACTTTTTCAAATAAGCTTTTCAGGGTGGAGTATCCCTCCAGATTTGATTATATAAAAACATGTTATAGATCACATGCTGCAAAAGCTGCTGTTCCACCTGTGAGTAACCACACACCTACAATCATCTAGCCACTGTTACACCCTCACAACTACGTGCTCCTTGGAGCAATTGCAGTGCTAAAATGCATCATGTACTTAAATGAGGGTGTGATCTGGGTTTTTTTATTTGCCTTCTCTTACCATACCATCACATCCTCAGAAAGACGTTGAATTTAACACAAATGGAACATGAGTGGCATCAGCCTCTGACCCATTGAAAGAATCAGCAAGCAGTTATGTTTCTGACCAAACAGCTTACCATGGCATTGGCAATTGCATCAGACGGACGTGTCTGATGTCTTCTGTGTCATAATCTAGACTTACTCAAAACCTGTTTGGAATTAACTTGAAGATGTTGCAAAATATTATTTGATGCATTTTGCAACAAACAGGCTGGAGACTGCATCTGAGGAAAACAAGGAATGGCAGTGGTACCGACAGATAGGACAGCCTTCCAGGACTGAAGCAGGACAATTGAACATTGGATGGAAACTGGTCTGCACAAAAGCAGTGGGTTCATGTCCTGATCACTGTCTAGTGGAAACCAATTGTGCTGTTCCTTTGTGGGCCATCTGGGTCTCTTTTTGCCTGCTTGGGAAAAAGGTACAGAATTCCTATAAATATTTCTTCACTACAAACATGTTCTAGGATTGGTTCTGTTTTTATCCTAAGAAGTACTACTCTATTCCTAAGCAGCCAGAGACTTCAGTTTTTCCTTCCACTAGTCCTGCTACCTTATGAAGGCTGGCTGCAGGGAATGTGGCTTAACATCAAATGCAGAAGCAAAAGTATCCCAGACAACTTTGTAAGCTGGGGATCAGAGCCCTTTTCAGTCTCTTTTCAGCTTTCAGAACAAAGCAGCAGCATTTATGAGATCACACTAAATTTCAAGCCAGTTAAAACTATAGTTCCTAGAGACTACTCTTACACTAGATATTATTTTGGATCATAAGACAAACATTCCACAGAATACAACGTAGTTTTCCCACTAAAGTTTGGCTCTGCAATACTCAACTCTTCTCTAATAAAACGCTTTCATATGTTCACTTCCCTCTTTGAAAATCTGTTTTTGTGGAAACACCAATTTTGGCTTTTACATTTTTCCACTGACTCTTTTCCTTCCTCTTAAGGGAACAATTAATCCTTCTCTTTCTGCCAAAATATGGTGATTGGTAACAGTGCTGTATTTTTTAATGTTCCTTTTTTGTTACAGCCATGGCTATGCATCCCAATTTGTAAGCTATTAGCATATTTTTAAGTGGGGCAAATAAGCAAGCTAAAGTTTCATGGCTCACCACATTAAATAGACAGACTTATAAAGTTTCTCATTTTAACTCATCCTAAAACTGTCTATACTTACTCCTAATGCAAGTTTTTATTGCTTATCACTTTCTTTATCATTATAATAATAGTGTCTTTGCAGACTTCTTGCAGAGATCTTTAGAAAGCAGTCATGTTGTTTAGGTATCCTCAGATCTGGGTTGATGTTTCAAACATTCCATCCCATTTTCTGGAACAAATAAACCACACCATTTTCCAAAATTAATCCAAAGATGATGGCCAACCAAGGGAGAACTCGATTCAAGTTCAATGTAACTGCAAAAGAAAACAGAGCAAATTTATCACTTATCATTCAAGAAGATCATAGAAACCATGAAAAAAAAATAATTACTTCTATAACAGCTGTATATTTAAATACAAATAATGTAGAAATAAAAATCCAAAAATCATACCTCTAATTGCCTGGGAGTTCGATATCAAGACAAACACTTTAATAAAAGCAAGGCACAAAGGTGTGTATTCATGTTCCCAAATAACAGCTGGAATTAGCAAAAGCTTTCCATAGCTGGATAACAGCAGTGCTTTGAGAAGTAAAATGAAGTCAGACTTAATTTTCAGCATCTCAGGTCGCATCCACCTCAAGGTAATGAAAATGCCAACCAAAAATGAAGTTTGTTCTAAGAGAAATAAGAGAAGTTGGAAAGAGAAAAATTAAGTGTCCAAGTCCTTTTCTAGATGAATTTCATTGAAATTGTATGTCCCAAATGCAATTGAGCCACCACTATTTAAAAGACACAGGCAAATATTATAATAGCCTCCTTCTCCTATTGTTCATTTTAATAGGTAAATATTACTGTACCTAACTTAAACTGATCAGTATCATGGCATTCAGAATAATTCTGTTGCAGAATTCTAACTGTAGGATTGTCATACCTGTAATTTGTGATGCCATACAGCAACAGGAAAAGTAGCAGAACCACCACTTTTCCCTTTTGATAAAAAGAGAATTTTTTTTCAACTGTTAGCCTTTGAAACAAAATCAATACTTGACTTCTTTGAAAGGTCATCAGCGATGAACATTCTCCATCCAGTATGAGAAAGAACATGACTGTGAAAATATCATTGAGGTATTAGATCTTTTTTGACACTATGCTCCTGTGTAACACCATAATTAATGGACTCTCCTGACATCTGTAATAGACAAATTACTGCTGAAAAATGAGTTTCCCATTTTTACTGACATGTTAGGAAAGACTACCAGCAACATTAGACAATAAATTACTTAAGTTAAACTCTGAACGTTTAAGGGAAATGGTAGTTTTAGCCCCCAGGCCCGATTTAAACACTACCACTAGAAAAAGCATAAAAGTATTAACCAAAATAAAACAAAAACCTCCATGCCTTCAAATATAGTCTTAGAGCACAGTAGTATTAACACTTTGCCAGTGATAACACTGCACTGCAATTTTGTGCATTCATTTAAAAAAAATATGTAGATTCAAGTTTTTCCAATTACTGTTTACTTCTGCTAGGATCATCTTTAATGTTTTATCACCTTAATAATAAACATGTCAACATGAAATATGGAATAAGGCTGAGCTCAACATTGGTCTTCAACCTGTGTAAATGGATTCAGACATGGCTTTCAAAATATTAGTTTTTTGATATGTAATGCTGATCATATCTGTATGAACTGTAATCAGGATCAATATATATATTTGCACTAAATGAAGGCAAGTTAAGAGAGTAGATGTATAATCATATAACCAGACTGTGCTGGACATGACATCCAGTGAGTATTCATTTGTGGAATACAGGCTTGTTGAAAGACTCAGGAAGTTATCAAGTACTTAAAGAGTAGGTAGTGGCATTACCTTACCTAAAGAAGCTATGGCAAACATTCTGTAAAAATCCCATTCCTTGGCATATCTGATCAAATCATCAGGATCTGTATTTTGGCTTGAATCTTGCAGTTGCAACCACCTGAGATAAGCTTCACAGAGCAAACAAAATATGCAGAGCTTCCCATGAATCTAGTAAGTAAAAGAATAAAATCTTTAGTTGGAAATCGGTATTTAAAATAAATTTCAACACTTCTATACAAAATTGTGTTTAGAAACAAACAAATCACTTCTTTGGAACCACTAGTTTAGCACATCATATTGTTAACATCAATTACCACGATTAGGGAGTGTAGGAAACCGCACGAACAGCGACATGCAGAAAGAATGCATACAGCCATGTTTTCTATGGCATGCTCCATACTTCTTGAGAATGTTCTTTCACTTAGGAATATAACAACAGAACTGTGCCGTAGTGAGTAAAATTATACTATCAAAAATTTCAGTTTAAGGGCAACCAGTACATTCAGTGAACTGGTTTAAACAGCCTTTTATCTCTTTTCCCCTGGGACAATTTCCATTAGAAGAAATAGTTTTGGAATAACTACATGACCTATTTCTTAGTTAATAGCATCACAGAATTTCCTTGGTTGGAAGGGACCTTTCAGGTCATCTAGTCAGATAAAGGTGAGGTACCAAAAATAGATGGAGCAATATAACCAAACAAAACTTAAAAAAATATCTTCTGAAGTGATTGCAAAAACTACACCAGGCCCATAGTTAACATGTTTCCATGTTAAACACTTTATAAGCCAATGCTGTATAGGTATGGTAAGCATGTTAGGTGAATCCTGCTTTTATAGAGATGTAAATAAATGAATGCAATTTCTGTGTGTGGACTCTGCATTTCCCATTAGAGACCAGTTAGGAAAACTGCACATACATGCACTGCCTAAGCTGGTTTAAAATCCAATTCAATTTATTTGAATAAATGAAACTTCCAAAGATGGATTAGTAATTCCAAAATCTTCTCAGAAAACATCATCACCAGTCTTCAGAAGCAATGAATCAAAAATCTGTACTCAGATTTATATTTGAAAGACAAGCAAGTACATTTATCTTCATTGCCTGGACTGGCCAAGAGGTATCAACATGGTCATATGCTTGGACAGTTTGCTCTAGATTAGCTTCCCTCTTCTGGGAAATCAAGTTTTAATGTAAAAACATGCAATTCTGTTAAAAAAAGATGCACCTCTATGCCAGGCCACTATGCTGACTACTTAACTATATCAACTATGCTTCATGTGAAAGCTTCTATCCTTCACTATAGTTTTCCAGGCATGTTTAATTACTCAAGAAGAAACTGGTAAGAAATTAGTACAGTAGGTATAATGGACATAACAATGTTAATATGGTATATTAAGTCATTGTAGCTCATTTCAGAAAGAAATGGTTCCAATGGAAATTCAATCCAGACATTAATTTGAAATTAGGTCTTTCTCTTCTATTGTAGTATAGCACATCATTCTTTCAACGCCAATTAACTTGACAGAAATTTAACAGTGTAGAAAACTGTAATGGTTCCATACAGATCCTTCTCTTTTAACCTTTTAAGATGACTGCTGCATTTGCTGGCACTAAGGCATCACCACAGTGGAGAAAGCAACTTCCTTAGTAATAGTTGGAGTTTGAGATTTCATGTGTTGTATTCATGATGTAACTGGTTCACCCAGCCAGAACCAGTGAAATGGCAGAACAGTCTCTAAAATTTTAGAGCTATTACATTCAAATTACCAATTCTATCTTTAACCAAAAAAAAGCCACAAGTTAGGGGCATAGCAACTTACATTTAGCTTTGTATTGAAAAGAATGTGCCTGTATGCTTGTGCTTTACATAAAATAGCATTAATCAAGATTATAACAGGATCATACTCAATGTATTTGTCCACAGGTTTCTGGCAGGATTTCTGAAATACATAAAATAACAAGAATTGGGATGAAAAAAAAGTTTATTAAACATTTCTCTAATCTTGACACAACTGCATGCATACAAACACCCATTCAACTCTTTCCTTGTTGCAATCTTAATTTTTAATAGGATTTTAACTCATACAGAAAAATTGCTTCCCCTCTCAACACTAGAACTGACACACAGAATTCTCTCATAAAACACAGACACATTATTGATTTTTATAGGCTCCAGATTAATACAGATAATAAACCATGCAAGGATGTACTTCATTACCATTCTATGCCCCACAGTTGCAAAAAACCACCAAACTAACTTACTGAGATTCAGGAAATAGACCAGTATCATGTTAAAGGTTAATTAATTAGGGCTTATCTACTGGATGTTTCTGAAGGGCTTTTCTGATATTTTTTGGGGAAAAGAAAAATTCTTCTCCCATTTCCTTCTTTTCAGAGATTTTACCCTCCTATCCTACCTTTCTCTTGCTTTCCAGAAGACAGTAAATATTTTTTGTTGTTGCGCTGTTCTTCCATACTGATCAGTTTTCCAGATGTTTCAACTGGACCTTTTAATTATTGAGCAAACACTAATATATCCAGAATATTGATAATGTAGTTATCAAACACAGATATAATCAAAGAATCAGAAATTACTACTAAACAGTGGTAAGATACTAGAACTTCTCAATACATCTGCAGTGCCTACCTGAGTACATTTCAACCAGACCATTGGGAACTTGTCATCAACTCCCTACAGATTTATTGACTTACCTGAGTGAATGAGAAAGGCTAATAATAGGCTACTGTACTAACTGTTGACAGGATAGTTAAATAGGTTCCTTAGAAGGGAGCTCATCTAACAGACATGAAGGGAAAATAGCTTGTAGCAGAGAGTGAGGACCAGAAGCAGATGACCATAGCATTTGCAAAAGGGTGCCTGCCTGCAGCATGCTGCAAATCTTCCAGTTCAGCTCCTTGCTTCCACCCACCTGTCCTCCACTAATCTCACTCCCCCAGGCCTTCACCTCAGCTGCTATGCTCAGAGCATACAACAGGCACAGAAACAATCTCTAATTCCATTTTAACGAGCATGCAGCTGAGCACTGCCCAAAGTGCACACAGCCTTCTCAAATATAACGCTAAAAATGCATAATTTTTTCCAATTTTCTAAGGATCCCTTGCAACCAAAGTTAACAGTTCTGTTAAATAGCAAACCAAAGTTATTGGAGAATATGAGTGCAACATTTCATGAGCAAGTAGACTCAAAAAAAGTTTAACATTTGTATCAAGAAAAATATCCAAACAAATGCTTAAGTTGAATAGAGCGTCTAAGAAATGTTGCCACCACAAATGAGAGTTTCTTCTCAATAAAAAAACCCAAAATAATTTGGATTAGAAAAGTAAATATTGTCTATGACAGTACACAAGTCAGAGGCAATGAATTAAAGAGGGAACTCAATTAACCATCTGTTTGCTAGATGTAAAATTAAAGAGAAATGGAAGAAAGCACATAGTTAACATAGCTGTGGTCACAGCTACAGAATTTAATAGTGCAAAAAAGAATTGCACTACAATTAAAGGCAGTGTCTTGCTTCACTTCGTCCTACAGGGAAATCACAAACAGATATTGTAGGTGTTAATTCCATGATTCTAAGATTTTAGTCAGGCATTTTAGAGTGAATACTGCAATGATGCTTATATCTCATTCCTAATCTGAGTTCTGCACAGCTGTACACAATGGCTTATTTGGCATCACTAAAGGTTTAACACAACCGAGCATTTTCAGTCTTTGGCATTTGTCAAATAAATGTCACAGTTGTAATCAGTTCTAAAATGACAAAAAGTACTAAAATTTTTCTATGTTTTAACAAGATATTAATTTGTTCCTTAGGTATGCAAACTGACATCAGAAACATGCAATAACTTACAGCTTTCCTTGAAAAAAATAGACATTAATTTAAAGATACTTTCAGTATATGTTGCAGAAGGGAAAGGTCAAGCTTCACACCACAAATTCTATTTATGCCTCATCTTTTAACGTGGTAAATTTAAGCAAAGTTACCAATGTTTGATACTGACATACTGTGACCTGACAGACATGGTGCTCCTCTAAAACAAAAAGGTTGGTGAACATATTTCAAAACCCCTCTAAAAAAAAAGGTTACTGAACGTATTTCAATACCCCAATGAGTTTAGATGGATTAGAAACGGTTTGATTAAAATATTCAGAAATATTTCACTATGCTTGTTTTCTGTTTAAAAAAAAAGCTTCCATTTTGATAACTTTGAAATTTGCTTAGTTACCTTAAAAAGTTTATTTAAAAAAAATGAGGAAAAGCAGCTTTAAGAAAAAAAAGAATTCTTCAAAAGCTAGTACAACCATAATCTTCATAGTGCTGCATATCAGGTTCTATTTGATCAAAGAACTCAAAAACAGTTAAGGAAACACTGTATGTTTTAACATCTCAGTTGTATTAAGTACAACAAAAGAAGTACTGAAATGTTAATTTACTGCATGCTTATCAACCATTTATAAAACACTACCCAAAAGACATATCTCTTCATTGTTCACCAGAGATAATCAACTGCAAACACAGTTCACAAACATATGCCAAATACAATGTAGTGAACAAATATTTGAGGAAATACCTCCTGTCACTGAAGGGGCAAATTTCCTAAGTATGATGTTTTTAGAGTGCTTTCTCCAGCATTAAAACATAACTGAATTTTAAAGGAAAAGCATTTGGGGTGGGGGTGGTGAAAGGGAAAAATGCTTTTGAAGAAGAAGCTGTAAGACATGACAGAAAATTAAAATCTTTATTGAATAATGAAGCTTTATCCCGAACTAGAAATGCAATTAAAATACCAGGAACGTGCTTGTAAATCTCTAATCACAGACCCATAGAATGTGTTGAGTTGGAAGGGACCTTCAAAGGTCATCTAGTCCAACCCCCCTACAGTGAGCAGGGACATCAATCATTAGAAACACCAGGGAAACTGCCTCATTTGAGTATTCCTTTCTCCATTTCCAGGGTTTGGAGTTTGGCAAAATCAAGCTATAATTTTTATTTTTTTTTTACTAGACTACACACGCAGCAAATTTTAACAACATTCATATAGCTTCAACATGAAGAATGGCCCATTTACATAGATTCATAGGGCAAATTAGCGCAGACCATCCTCTTACAAGAGTGTCCTTAATCCCAATTGCATCCTTAAACAATGAAACGTAATTAGCTGTGCTACTTTCAGGAATGGGTTCTTTATTAGGGATGTGGTTAAGTGTCATAATTAGCTGAAGAACAACACAGCCCAGTTTCAAATGCACTCCATTTCAGAAAACTGAAAATAAGAACACTGTTTTACAATTTTTCCTGTATGTTTTCCACTAGTGAGTTGGCCGGTAGACTGAGTTTCACAAATAAGAAAAATAATGTACTTTATTTTCCAGGATGTTCCTTGTATTTTGACAGATTCAATACCTTACCACATAAATGCTCTGCATTCCAAGCACTTACAGTCTCTTTGCCTTGCTGCAATAACAGCGCTTTTCAATTATTTTTTAATTGCAAAAAAACTAAATGAAGTGTGTAATGCTCAGGCAATTTGGCTTTCTTATTACAAAACACAAGAGGCATCCTGACAGAGCTTGACATATTTAAAGGAATAATTTTTCCCTTTGCTCAAGTGTGGAATGACTAATGTTTTTAGAACACAACTTGTAATTTAAGCCAGATTTTTTAGGAAATGGCATATTTTTTTACTTCTAATTTTGAATAAGTCAAGTTTGCTAATTGCCTTGTATTCCTTGCACCTTGACTGCAGAATTTATTCCAGGTTAGCCAAACGTGGATTTATTTCCCCTGCAGTACCAGTGCAATTATGGCGATACTACCTGAAACTTTTTTTTACCCTTGTTAATCTCTGGTTCTTAGTACCAGTGAAGATCACTTAATTCAGTGAAGAATTACTGCACTATTCACAGATCATGTAAGTATCACAGATCTTGAAATGCTTATCAAAAGTATCATCTATAAAGGATCACCTAGGCTTATCATCACTTCTGTTTTGGAATAGGGAAAACATCAGCACATTCACAGACTAGGACTTAAATCAGAGCTGAGCATTGCAAATCAATCACCAGAAGTCACCTTGGAGGAAATCCTAACACAACTGCCGACACCACCCAGTTGCCACACTGAAGAAAAAGCGTATTGAACAGCTCTCCCTGAGGAAGTGAGTTTTATCTGAATTATCTGTTTTTACATACTTTAAAATTAATTTTTAAGGAGCAATAATCCACCCGTCTCTCATCACTGCACCTGCACAGCAAAATATACATAGGATGAATAAGAAGTTCATCAAGTAAATGTGGACCTTGAGCAAAAAGGAAGTCTGGGCTAGGCTTCTGCTGAATGGGCATTGATTAAACAAAAATTAAAAAAAAAATTACAAACCTTGATGAATTTGTGGCAGTTAGCCACCTTGCAGAGCTCTTAAGAAAAAACATAACCTTTCCATCCTGAGTTTCACAGTACTGTGTGGACTCTTATGTTTGATAGAAGGTTTCTTTAGTTTCTTCAGTGGGGTTGCAAATTTATTTTCATAGTGGATGGCAACACTTGTGAGGACTTCAATGCTTGCTTGCATTAAAATTTCCATATAGAGATAAAAAAACCTTTTAATCATATTAAGAGCAATAACAAATGCTGCTGGGACTAAACTGCAGCAACACCATGAATATTATGCTGAACTTCCAAATTTTTGCACTAATACTGTTGGCTGCATAAAGATGTTCCCTAATGGCAGTTTTTAATATCTGTCTCTGGAAAAAAAAATCCATTCTTCTCTTCAAAAGACAAATAACAGAACACATAATCATGGTATTTTGCTTAGGCATTGAAATTTAAGTCATCCACCTGAAAATCATGTGCAGATAAGGCTAAACACATCCTAAAATTCTATACAGAAGATACTAGCTAGGAAGAACCTAGCTTCTTCAGCCTCAAGAAGAAGGCGTTACAACAGGAACATTCTTAAAATGGTAAAAAACTTCTAGACAGATTGATTCATTTCTCAAGGATAATTTAAAACTACAATTGGGGCAAGTCTGTAGATTAGTATACAACAGTGATGATCCCAGCAACATTCTCCTTGATTCTAATTTTATGAGGTCTGTTATGTTATATATCATAGAGAACAAACGTTGGGTTATTTGTTTTGTTATTTTTCTTTAGTGTACCAATATTTTAATGTACTGTTGAAGATGGGAATTAAACACAAGTACCTTAAAGTTTTTTTAGCAAATTAACTAGATGATGTCCCCTGTCACTTTGAATATCACTGTACACTTTTCTACTATGTGCTATTGACTTTGGACTCTTGAGCTACAATGGAGTAGCAGTACTCAATGCTCTAATTCCACAAAGACAGATGAAAACTCTTCCCAGGCTGGGTGATAACACCTTTTGATCTCACCTCACTCATCCAATCTTCTTGTATACCTTCAGCTTTTTCTAAGTTTTCTGAAGCCCTACCTGACAGAAACGATGCTTCACATTGGTACGTGGGATCTTAGTAATTTCTGAAGAAGACACCTAACCTATTGTTATTTGCAGGTTAAGACAATTTATAACACTGCAGGGCATTCTGTACTTCACTATTTTTCAAGTGTGTTGATGATCAACTTTTCTGGTCTCTGACTGGAGCACAGCCTTGCCTGCATGGAGTAGAACACCTACAAAGAGCTAGTGCTGTGGCAAAACTATCCCAACAGTTTAAAAGGAAAAAGTAAAGAAGACTTGCTTTACAAGCAAGCACGAGGTCTTGGTAGGTGGAGGCAACAGTAGCTCTTTCTTGCGATATGCAGATAAAGCTGAATTCAGATCAGGAATCTTTTGATCAGTTGAACCTTTGAATCTTTTGATCAGTTTGACCTTTGAACATTTTGATCTCCACTTTATAGACTGAGAAATAACAAGTTTCTTACTAATGTACTTCATATTGCTTGCTCTCTATGAGGACCACTCCTACTCTCAGGACTTCCTTTGTCCAGAAATGGGAGAGAAAGGCTTAAGAGATGACAGGACATTCACCACGTAAGAGCAATTATGCTGAATCAACTGATTCAACTGAATCGTGACAGCCTATAACATAGAGAGGGGAAACAGACTGGTAGGAGTAAGTGAAAAATTGTACTGATCTGCATGAAGTGGACAGAATTCCAATTTCCTATGAACATGTGATTCTTTGCTCTTTTACTCTGCTCTTTACTCTCTTTGTAAGAGTATGGTGTTGTTGATAAACGCAACTGGTACTTAAGACTTTCATTTTACATCAAATGACACAGCTCTGGAAGACCAAAATCTTCAGTCCTCAAATAGTTAAACGCTAACAGGAATGGCTGCCATCTACTGTTCCCAGTCTGTCTTAGAGATTATCACAGCCAAATTAATAACCATAATTTATGACCTGGGTTTACAAGACATGCTTAATCTTATGTGATAAGGCTGCAGGCACAAGCTTTATACATGTCCTTTTGGATTCAGCTTGACCTTGATTTCAGAGAGGAGTTTGAAGCTCCAATAAAAACTATCTGCATTCATATCACGTACCAATGACAAATTTTGACCACATGATTTGAGTATTAATAACTCAATGTAGTATATCATGTTTAGTAGTGGATATTAACTACAGTAGCACAAAACAGTAACTAAAAATATTTTTTTCCTTGCAGTGTACATGTCTAAAGCTAGCAGAAATCAATCCCTATTACTTTGTCTTTTACTGCTGATCTCTCCAGTTTTTGAAACATTTGCAGACGTAGTTCTGCAAATTTTCAGCCAGTTTATATATTCTACAGCAACAAGCTATTTAATTGACTGCTGAGTGGGAAAAGAGAAGAATGTGAATCATTTCTTTCTACTATAATCAGTAATTTGTATCCAACTCGTTTTCAGAGGCTTTTGTTGACAAGAGAAGCTGAGATCTAATGTGTACATCTCTGAGCTAACTAACCACTGTTTTCCCAAATATAAATGGCCATAGATCACTAGATCTGGTTGCTTATGATCTCCGTTTTTGATCCAAGAAATTCCTCAATGACTCAAAGTTATAGAGATGTAAAGGACAGGTTTCATACAAAGCTTTCCAGCAATTTATTACATTTTAGTTAGTTTATGGTTAGTAAATTAACCCATCTTCTATCAGCATTCTCAAAATTCCAAAGGCTATAAAACATGGGGAAACAACCACAGCATAAGCTGAAGTGGCACACAACTAATTCCTTACAAAATGCTCAGCAATTGGTTTAAGCACAAGGTTTCCCGATTTTTTAAAGGAGTGGACAGGATGTTGTGAAACAGCAGCACAAATAAAATAACAAGCTTAATCAAGATGTATTTGCAAATGCCACCATTCCAAAAATCCCATTTTTTCCTCCCCATGCTGAAATATAAGGTGCTAAGTGGTCCAGCTTTTTTTACGCATCAGCAAAAAACAACCTCAAAACCAACCACTGGAGACAAGTCTACATAAACCCTATGATAAACTGAAATCAGTAAGATAGAAATAGTCAAAACTTGCTTAAGAAAGTTTTTTTTTCTTTTTGATGGAACTGTGAAGTCCCTAAGAAAATGTAGGAGATGCCAGAAAAAAGTTATTTCAACATTACAAAATCATTACAGAGAAAAGATGAAGCCTGAGTGAGGCAGAACGAGAAGTGACCAGCCTAGAACACATCAGTATCCTTTTGTAAAGTACAGCCACAAGATATGTATTTCATAAGTCCTTCCACACACATGGAATCATTGCACAATTGTAGAATGGTTTACGTTGGAAGGGACCAACCCCTTGATATCTAATCTAAATCTACCCTGTTCAATATGAAGCCATCACCCCTTGTGCCCTTGTAAAAGTTCCTCACAGCTTTCCTCTAGGCCCCCTTTGATCTAGGCCCTCCTTTGGGTGCTAACAGACCACTGTAAAGTCTCCCTAGAACTCTCTTCCTCAGGCCGAAGAACACTCAAGGCACTGGAACAGGCTGCTCAGAGACATTGGGTAGTAAATAATAATCAGTCACAACCCGATATTTAGGTATAGGTAAATCTTTATTGTGAGGGTGGTGAGGCACTGGAACAGGCTGCTCAGAGACCTTGTGGATGTCATAGAATAGTTTGGGTTGGGGGGGACCTTAAAGATCATCTAGTTCCACCCCCCCGTCCCTCCCACTGGATCAATGCCTTGTCCAACTGGTCTTAAACACTTCCAGAGAGNGGAAGGGGGGAAATTCTTCACTGTGAAGAATTTCTTTCTTATACCCAGCCTGAACCTACCCTCTTCCAATTTACATCCATTATTCCTAGTCCTTCCATCACATATACTATTAAAAAGTCCTACCCCCTGGACAGGCTCAAGGCGAGACTGGAGGGAGCTTTGAGCAACCTGGTCTAGTGGAAGGTGCCCCTGCTCGCGACAGAGACTTGGAATCCCAACCCAATCCACTCTGTGATGACCCCATTGATTCAGGTCCAGCCGCTGCGAGGGAAGGGCAGGACCAGGACCACAATCAGGCCAGTTGCCTCAAGATTCCGTACAGCGGCGCACCGGGACAGAGCTGCCAAACAGCCGCCCTCGGAGGACCAGGGGAAACGGCGGCAGGAAGGAAGGCCAACGGAATCAATGGGCCAACCGATCCCCGGGCGGGGCACGGAAGGGCATTAAGGCCGCCACGTGCCGCCGCCGCCTGCCGACGTCGAAAGCTGCCGCTTGCTTCTCTCCCTTCTAGCCTCCCTCACCCACTGCCTAGCCCCGCCGCTGCCACCACGACTCACGCAGATGGAGATGCGGAGCACCCCGCGCTGGTAATCCCTGTACAGCTCCGTCGCCTCCCGGTTGCACTCAATACACCGGTAAGCGCCAGACACCGCCATAGCAAGCAAAGGCACGCCTTTCAGGGCTTCAAACCGCCTCGCTTCCGCCTTCGGGGGAGAGGCCGCCGCGGCACGGCGCGTTCTGGGAGTTGTAGTTTTCTGCCGCTGCCACGGCTTCCGCCAGCAAGGGGCGGTCGTGCTGCCTCTGAACTCCATTTCCCAGAGAGCAGCGCGTCGGCACTTCTCCTCCATGCTGGTCCCGTGGAAGCGGCAACGAAGGTGCCCACGGGCTCTGGCGGCAGCGGTGCGCATGCGCCCCGCGAAGATGGCACCTGCCGCCGGCTGCGGGTCTGTGAGAGGGGTGTGGGTGCTGCTGTTTGTGCTGACTCTGGCCAGGGCCGCGCTTGCCCTGACCGAGCAGTACTCGGCCTTGTCCCTGCTGAAGCAGCGTCAGGGTCCGGCAGAGGGTTGCTCTGCGGCTGGGGAGTGGGCCGAGCCATACTCCGCCGAAAGCGGTGAGTCGAACGACGCTGGCGCAGTGACCGCTCCGCGTCCCGCTGTCAGGGCGGCACAGCGGAGCTATGAGGCCGGGGATGGGTGCCCCCTCCCCCTGTCCCCTATCGGAGCAGCGGGGGCTGGGCCTCACGGTGTAGGGTGCCGGCGGCCGGGGTGCAGGCCTTGCTGCTCTTCTGACTCACGTTTGACGTGTGTCAGCCGCGCCCCCGAGCAGCCCTGTGCCGCCGTGCTGAGCTGCCGCCGTGCTGAGCTGCCGCCGTGCTGAGCTGCCGCCGTGGCTCTCGGCCGGGGGAAGCCCGTGCCTCTTGAGCGGGAGAGTCTTCGGGTCTGTGCTGTCATGGAGTACTGCTGCCCCACTCACAGACCTGCCCGCTCTGGCTTCTCGACTCCGTGTTTTCCTTATTCCCTGCGCTCTAGTAGGCAGACACGCCAGCACTTTGTGCCGACGTTGCGTCCAGCTCGTGAGCCCCTGGCATGATAAGTACATAGAACTGTTAGAGTGACACCACAGGAGCGCCTTAGAGATCAGAACACATAACCTATGAAGACAGGCTGAGAGAGTTGGGGTTGTTCAGCCTGGAAAATGCTTCAAGCAGACCTTGTGGCAGCCTTCCGGTACCCGAAAAAAGCCTGCGGGAAAGCTAGAGAGGGACTTTTTGAAAAGGGATGTATCGATAGGACAGAGATTAATGGCTTCAAAGTGGAAGAATTAGGTTAGATATTAAGAAGAAATTTTTCACTATAAGTTAAGAGTGATAAGACACTGGAACAGGTGCCAGAGGCGATGTGGATGCGCCATCCCTGGAAGTGGGTTTTGAACAGCCTAATGGGAGATACACTTTTTCAGTGATATGGGCACAGTTAAAACCCACTCAGATTTCTAGAAGTACCTTGTTAGAAGTTTCCCACATCTGCTTGTTTTTTCTCTGCATGTTTTGTCATCACAGCTTAAGTTCTAATCAGCTGAGTCAAGTAGATATTTTACATTAGCTACATTTTCTTTTGAGGAAGGTCTACAGTGGCAGAGTCATAGTATGTAAACATGAAACCAGTTCATGGAAGTTCTCTCAGTTGACCATTGCTCCAAATCATTCAATCTAAGCATAAAACCAAAAAGACTTTCACCCAGTGCTGAGATAAAATCCGTACACCATATAAGTTAATAAATAGCAAAGCATTTGATTGCATCTCTTTTTTTACTAGGATATGAATGACTGACTCAGGATACTCCTTCAGAGATGTACTTGTAAGATTAGATTTTGATTTAGTGGTGGGTATTGTTTCAAAGGGACCAGTGCAACAAGGGTTGATATAAGGAATTCCATTTACGTCATTGTGTATCTGAGGTACTTCACATAGACTGATAATAAGGTAGCCCTTAATTACAGAACAGCATATTTAGCACAAAATAGCTGTGTAGCAGTTCCCTTCTTGCTATTTAAATCCTGTGGCTAAATATATTTCCATGTGAAAAATTCCCTTAAGCTCTCAGTCTTTGTTTTAGTATGACTTTCCCAGATGCTGGAGTCTTTTTGCCTCATACAGTTTCTCTTGTAGCCTACTGCAAGCTCCAGGGTAATTTCTCTGCTTGGTGTTTCTGTTTTTTCATAATGAGGATAATGAGGCAGTATGGTGTGGGTTTGACTGTACCTAACTTTTGGATAAAGGCAGATCCTTTCTTCCCCTTGAGTAGAGCAGGTTATTGGCCTAAGAATTGCAATATTGGAGTCCTTCCCCCCTGTAACTTGTAAGAGATGGGCTGTTCTTTGACACATTATTAAAACATTCTTTCAATAAATTCTTGCTGTTATGTGGAAAATCATTTTGGAGGTAGGCCATGCCTGCATCTTTTTGTTTTGTTTGTGGAGCAAAAATTTCTGAGCAAGTCCACAGTAATGGCTTTTAATGTTCACTGACATAGGAGCGTAGAGAGTAAAGGGCAGTGCTGAAACCTCTTGCTGGCAATGTTGGGGTTTTTTTTGGAAACGGAGCAGTGAGCCACTGTTCTTACTGGACTTCCTGGCTTTAAACTTTGACATTTGGCTTTTCACCACTCTTGCTTCTGTTGTAAAACTTCTTCCATAAGTTATCATTTACTGTTCAACTTAATTCCAAATTTCTGTACACAAGGAATGACTTTAGATGCTGTTTTGACTTCTCTTTATCAGAAGACTTGTCTTTTCTCTTTTAGCACTGTACTTGTGAGAAATGGTGAGTTGGAACTAACTGCAACCCTTACGTAATGAAAATATAAACACACCACTACCTATAGAAGTAAATTAGAGACAACTGCTGCCCACCAGTATTCCAAAATTAGCATCAAGCTTATATTTACAAACATCAGGATAGATAAGAAAATTTGGTATTTGTGACATGGAATCATAGAATACTGTTTATTTGGTTTCTTTTCTTGTTTGCTCTTGTGATATTTCATGTTTATAGAAGCTTTAACATCTGGAGATGTAAAAGCTAACAGTTCTGTAGCTATACTAGTTAAGGCATTGTGTATGTGAAGCAGTGACTTCTGGAGTCTTTCCAATATGGAAGGTTTATTGATTGTTGTTGCTGCTTGTTTATTTGTTTCCTTATTTAAACTTTTTCTCTGTTGTGCCAACAAGCTGTGTTTGAATTTTCATAGAATTGAATTAATCTTAATCTTTTTGTAATGTATTTCCTAGTAATATACCTTTGAGGAGTTTGGTATATGTTAAGTCAGTTTGATTTAACTACTCAATTGGCTTTTTATATTCTTTATACCCCTGTTTCTTTCATACCAGCTGTCTTCCCACCTCTGTGTGGCCCATTCAATTTGTTTGTCCTCTCTGTGATTGCAGTAATAATTTGGTCTTTATTTTCTTGGACCACAGAACTGAACCATAATGCTAAACAGGGACATGTTCACACCAGACTTCTCTTATTTGCTTATAGCTTCCTCCCTTTTTATCATTCTTCTTTATTTTCTTTTTTTGTCTTCAATGTAATTTTAGCCAGAAAGTGTAAGTTTTTGTAGTAATAAAACTAATTATATAGAAACAGTAATTTCAATTATTCCTTCCCTGGAAGTGTGGATGTAGGGCTGTGTGCAGAAAGAACTCATGTGAGTTCTGCCCTATGGAGTACCTAATGGAGGTGCTACTTGGATGAACATGAGGAAATGTGAGATGTGATAATAGAACATGCGTGTAAGTCTTTGAGATCCTAAAGCTATTCTTTCTATTCTTTCCCCAGATTCATCATTTTTGCACTTCCATGAATTAGATTGTAACACAGGAGGATCTTCATCTTGTGAATCTGTGCTTTCTCTCAACACAGAAAAAATTTTGGTATGCTATTAAAGTTATAATATCCAAAACAATTTTAATAGATGGAATAAAGTTTAGGGCAATAACTGCAAATAGAGTCTAGTAATCAGTAGTTATAGGTCCCTAAGAGGCTTCAGTATGAATGAACTCAAGTTGGATGTGAAAGCACAACATCCTGGTGCTCTGACGTAAGTGTCTAGGCCTGTCAGCAGATTCAATTAATTGAAGCTGATGTTTTCACTAAAGGCTAACCTTCACCTAGGTTAGCAATTATTTTTTTATTTTTAAAGATGCAGGGACTATGGATAGAAAATGGAAAGATGTGGTAGTTTTTACTCCAGTTGACTGCCACTAAATGTGTGCTAGAATAGGAGTTGTACGGAAATAGCGTTGTGCACAGAATCAGATAACAGCTTCAACTGTATTTCACTAATGTAATACAGACATGGTATATAGATAATATTATAAAGAAAGAAGAGTATCTCTTTGTAGAGTGATTTCAAGGGGATTATTTGGAATTGTTTTCTTACAAAAGTACTTTTAATCTATTGAACAAATGAAATCTTCAGTTTACATCAGAACACAGGTTTGATGTTAATTCTCAATCCAGTACAGTTACAAATACTGAAAATCTTCAAATAATTCCAATGTGAAAATACAAAACCTTGTCAAATTTGTAGGAATTATTTGCTATGGAGGAGCACAGGAACAGAATTCTAACTTGAAATAACTCCAAAGGTTACATTTGGAAATAAAACTACTACAAATCCGGCAAGCCAGTTATTTAACTTCAGTATTCTCCTCAGATATTACTTCATCACATACAGGTCAGATCTTCTGTCAAGTATACTCTAGTGGTCCTAGCAATTCTTTCTAAGGCAGTGAAATAAATTAATTTGTTAGAAATTTCCCTCTTTCAAAAAAAAATTGTTTTGAAGAGAGCAGCAATTCAACCTATTGGGAACTGATGTGATGAAAACTCATCTAATTTCTTGAAGTTAGAATGACTTACTATTTTTGCATGTAGAGCCAACATACTGCTGGGTTCAGAATTTGAATGAATCCCCTTGCTGCATCACCCCAATTGTCAAATACTATTATCTTTTTTTGTGATAACAAAACAGATGAGGTGGATGAGGGTGGGGGAGGCTCTCTGGTACTTCTTTTGCTGAGTGTGACGTGGAGCTCTGCAGTTTATAGAATCTTAATGTAATGTCAGGTTCTTTTGCTTATTTTCCAGTATTCAGTGTGGAATCATCCTATATTCTAACTTTTGTCTACAGACAAAGTAGTGTTGGCCTTTTTTAAGTCCACCAAGCATGAGATTGTACTTCAGTAAAAGTGATTCTTTTTTCTTGAATTAAGACAATTGCAGAAGAATATTTGAAGATTGCTTTCCCTTGTAGGTTTTCTGGAATTTACCCGGGAGTTGTTTTGGAAGTGTGTGATTAGTAAATAAATATAGTCTGGAATGTATTTTTTAGTTTTCTCATCCATGTACCTGTTGAACCCTACTCATGCTGGTTTTAATGACTTTTTTTCTATGAGGAAAAGAACTTTTCCATTCTGTTACTTGTAGATGCAGCAGTAGGCAGAGTAATAATTCTCAGTACATGATATTGTACTGTATTGTATGCAGAGCTCATACATGATCTCTCTTTTCAGTAAAAAGAAGGCTTGTGAAATACAATTTGATAATCATTCATACCTTCCAAAATACTCGCCCTTCTGGAGTAGATCAAACTTTTCTCATTCCCAAGATTATTAGACCAACAGGACAGAAACTGCAATGGGATTTGTTCAATTAGTTTTGCGCTTTGTAGATCATTAAAATGTCTGCGTAGCAGACACAAGTAAGGAGATTCCTTTTTTTTGGCTAATTCAGTCTAAAGTAAAGTTCTCTTCATAATGAGTTAAATGTGTGCTCTGAAGTTTAAGGTGTTTAACTATCTCCTCTGAAGTTAGAGATATACATATGTGCTGTTTAGCTGAAAGAGGATCAGAGGGACACGTTACTTTTTCCCCTCCTTATTTCCTAAAATAGTTTGGAAGATCGAGTAATTAAATGACATTACCTGCTCTGGTAGCTGTCTCTGGAAAACTCCTGTGAAAATTAACATTATTTCTGAGGGCATGTTTTTGTCAATATTTTTTCCTATAGGCACATTATTTCAGAACAGAAACCTTGCACCAAGGCTGCTGTGGTAGATGAAAGTCTGTAACTGTTAGAAAGTTACTGTTAAAGTGCATTTTACTTTAGAATGGCACTGTTGAGTTAAACTTTATTGCTGGAGCAGTATTCTTTTGAGTGTTTAATTTTTAGCATTTTACTCTTCTGTGGTACCCTTCCCTTTGCAGTACGGAGTGTAAAGAGTATAAACTTTCATATGAAGTAGCATTGTAGTCTTTCTATGAAGAAAGACTTATGAAACTTCATGTTAAGAGATGTAATACAGGAACTCTGAACACTGGTAAAATATTCACTGAAAAGTTTGGTTAGCCTTATGTTTAAGAGGACAGAAACAGCATCTGACTGAAGAAAAACTTTTCTTCCTTTGGAAGACAAGGAATGAATTTGCATTTGGTTACTTTCAAGCTAGTGCATTAGTCTTAAGTCTTTTATTTAAGGCATTCTCTTCAGGATTTAAGATATGGGTGGGTTTTTACTGTTGTTTTCATGATGTTTTACAGAGTCAAGCGAAGTTATTTGCAGAGCAGAAGCGATTTCCATTTGCTACTGATAATGACAACACAAATGAAGAATTGGGTAAGGTACCTTATATAAGATTTGTGTAGCTGAATGACATGCTTATTATTAGCACTGAATGTTTTGAAACTAAACTGATGATTGCTTAGTGGCACATTATTTTTAAAGTTATCCTAATAAGCCTGGGAATACAGCAAGTTTTCTCTCGTCTTGCATATATATGTGTCTCTATTCTTAAAAATCTTTTCCACTTTGCTCACTAGAATTCCTCACCTTGTCTGTTTAAGCAGGCATTCAAAAAGCAGTTTGATGAAAGCAATTTCAGGTACATGCTTTCCATGAAGTGTAGATCATGTATGTGTCTTCCCCCACACACATGCTATTCTATCAACACTTAGAGGCAGCAGCAGGATTTTCTGAACTGTATCCTTATACAGGCTGCTGCTTCATGCTCTTTCAAAGCATGCTCATCACAGAAAACAGAAGCATTTCAAATAAAGCATTAGGAAATACTTGCCTCAGAAGACTTGAGGAAGGATTACTTGCGTTGTTTGTCGAAACTGGTATACTCTATAGGGAGCAGAGTTATTGGGAGACAGCAAAAAGACCGTTGAGGATGTATGTCAAGGAAGGCAGCAGACTGTCTTTTATAGAAGAGCAAAGGAAGGCTTTCCTCCTGAGCTGTCTAATGAAATTAAAACAATTGTTCAGTTTTTTGCTAAAGTAATTTCTTCCTTTACAGATGCATCCAGGAAAGTTTTGGGATTTAATATTTTAAAATATTCCTAGCATACTTAACTATGTTCATACAGTCTTAAAGGTAATAGTGAACTTTCACCCAGCAGAAAATATTTGAGGCTTTGAGTATCTGTAGAGTTGGAAAACTGTGCCAGAAGGTTCTTATGGTCATGTCTGGCCTGTAGGCTGACATCTAGATACATACTTTATTTGAAGTATGTCATGGTGTGAGGGGCCTCAGTCCTTCATGTTTGTGTGTATGTTACTTTTAGTTGTTCTGAGGAAAAGGAATGTGAAATATATGGGGTAGTCTGAAGTGATGCTGATACGCAATTGCTTGGAATAATGGACAGTTGTTAACCCTTAGATTTTTCATAATAAAATAAACTCATTATCATTGAGACAATGAGTCTTCATTATGTTACTTCTTCCCCCTTTTATTTAACACGGGTAGAGCTGAGTTGATTTTACTTTACATGCCAACTGTTCTGTATTCTGGGATTTGAACCATAATAATTCTACTAAGACCTGTTTAGTCTTGCAGGAGAATGAATTGAGAAAATTCAAGAGATCTTCAACCTGTCCTTGGCCAGTTTTTTCTCCTTTTTTGGCAATGCTATATATCTGTAGCTACTAAAGCTTTTTATGTATTGAGGAAAAAGCTTTTATTGGACACTGGTAGTTCCTTCTGCATAACCCAGATGTTCCAAGAGTGAGGCTGTCTCTGGATTAAATACATTTCTTGTTTCTTTTAACTTGTTTCTGCCTTAACAACATTGCCAACACAGTGTGATTCTGCCTGCATGAAATTCTGTGTCCTGTTAAAAATACGTTTGTTCTGACTGGCTTATTTCTTATCTCATGTTTGAGTAAATAATTAAGCCAATAGACACCTCTTCCGTTCAGTTGGATGACTGCTAAAATCCATGGAAAGTATGGGGAAAGGTGAACTCCAGCATTTAGTTCCACTGTCAGTCTTTCAAGCAAACTGGCTGGGGAAAAGTTGTACTTTAACTTTGATAGCTCTGATCTGGAAGATACTTGGTTTTTGTGGGCAGGGTAGACAGCTTGATCCAGAGCTGGGAACCAGGAGAGATTAAAACATGCAAAATGAAACAACCTTGAGATACATAGCTATCAGAACTGATCTTCAGTCATGCAAGCACAACCACAGCTTTCCAGTCTTATGACTTGACTGTATTTTTATATCCTGTGGAGATTACAGGAACATGTTTCTTTTTCAAGCACTTCTGTTCCAAAGTAGGAGGATATGCAAGAACTTTAGAACTTCATAATTTTAACATGGGTAAAGATTCGGTCACTTTTCATTCTTGTTTTTATAAACCATGGAATCACTTTAGTTCTAGTTTTTCTAGATAATGCATATGAAGGAAAACTTTCTGTGAGCTAGTAAAGTTTATCAAAACATGTACAATTACAGTCAGATATACTGCTGTGGAATTATAAAAAAAAAAATTAGCCAGCCTGTTAGCCAGGGTAATTTGTAATTGAGAAAGCATCCAGGGCTACAAACTGGAATTATGGCACTTTTCTTTGTCCTTTGGAAGCAAAAATGTTCCCTTGAAAGGAGGAGAGAAATAAAAAGGACAAACAGACCACAAAATCCCAAACCAATACTGATGAATTGAGTAATTCACAAATACTAGGTAATGGCTGAAGGAAGTCATTTTAGTGGCAGTTCAGAAGTCATTTAACTACTTAACTCTTCAGCAGAATGTAAGAACTTATATTAAATAAAGTCAGACTGAAAAACATATTAAAAATAATAATGTTTTTGCAATCTTTCTCACATTTGTAATTTTTTGTTAGCAATTGCTTATGTATTGATTGGCAACGGCTTGTATGATGAAGCCATACGACATTTTTCAACAATGCTGCAGGTAAGTTTTCTGCTTGGACCCCTAAAAAAAGAATGTTATGAAATTGTCCATTACAACATATGATTGTAATAAACCATCCCCTTCACTGCCTGGTTTAGAAAGCCAGGGAGTTAAATCTAACAGAAGAAAGATTTGTTTGTATTTTGCTGCTCTATTAAGACAGACTACCTCTAGTTTTAGTTGCTACCTGAATTTCATCAGAATGTCACCATTTCCTGCCTCCTAATTTTAAATTCAGTTCATTATTTTAATGCCATTAAAAGAAAGAGCTCATATAATTACTGATAAGGTTACAAGTAATGAAGTTGGGACAACAGACTACTAATGTGTACATGGCTTCAGACTGTGTCACTGACACAATAATTACACTCAGTGCAACTCATTTTACAGACAAATGCTTCAGAACAATTCTGTTGAACTGTAAGTCTTGAGTGTATGAAAATTTAGATTGTAGTACAATCACTTTCTTTGCCTAATGACTGCTATTGTTCATTATTTGCTGATTAAGATCAGCAAGAATAAGATACATACTGAAGAATAATACTTTAAAAAAAAACCAATCAAGCCAACAATTGATTATTGTATTAGTTTTTACTCTTTACAGGAAGAACCAGAGCTGGTTAGTGCAATTTATGGACGTGGGATAGCATATGGAAAAAAAGGACTACATGTGAGTAGATAATTAGTCCAATTATGATCTGACTGAATTATTTGAATCCAAACTATGACAAAGTCTGTAACAGGAGGCGCTAGACTGACTGCAACTTGATAGATACATTCCAAAGTCTTTGTGCTGTTTTGCTCTAATGATACTTCCATCCCTTGGTAGGTGCTTCATAACATAAAGGGATCTAGTGGATCATACTGCTCGAGCCATAGGTACAGTTGCTTTGTGGGACTGTGGAAATAAAGCAACATGAAGTAAAGATCCTAAAGGAGAATATAGACACAATTGTGTGTGGTGAATAGTAAGACTAGGAGCCCCAGCAACTTGAAGAGCTATTAGAAAAGATAGAAGGCAGTGCCTTGCTTCTGAGAAGCAGGTTTATGATGTCCTTCTGAATTTGTCTTCGCATGTAGTCCGTGTTCAGAAATGAAAAAGACTTTTACTGCAATTTGAAAACATTGCCAACCATTGCAATCTGGTATTTATTTGAAGTACACCACAAATATAATGCTTACAAGCAAATTTTATTCTTGTTTATAGCAAGATAGGTGTGATGATTTTTTTCCAGCTATTTGTAGAATGTTGCATCTTAAAGTCATTATCAAAGGTGTGAAGGGCTTTTTATGCAGACTGATACACTTTCAGAAGCTTAGACAATCTATTTATCCTTCTGTTTTTAGAGTGTGTTACTCAGGTATTGCTGTGGGAGAATGGCTGTGTGGCAAAGGGCACGAAGAAGCTATGAAGGTTCTCATGGGAAAGGCAAAGATAGCACGTCCTTGAATCCAGCTGTGTTACAATAACAAGGTGCCACAGTTAGAAACAGCAGTAATTGGGATAGGATAAGCAAATGTACCTTTTACTTGCCAACCAGTAAGATATTGCCCAGTGTGCTTACTAATGAGTGGATTGTATATAAGTGTGTGAAAACCCCAATAAATCGAAGCTTGCTTATCTATCAATCATATTGATTGTCCGCATCTTCACGCGTGCGGCAATGTGCAGTTGTTTACTTGTTTTATTTTTCTCCTTTTTAGGATATGAAAAATGCTGAACTTGCTCTGTTTGAGCTCAGTAGGGTGATTGCTCTAGAACCAGATCATCCTGAAGTATTTGAACAGCGAGCAGAAGTGAGCACTCATTTTCTATCTTTGGATTTTTTGAGAAGTTGCAATTATACAATGTTTTCAAGTATTTCTTCAACTGTTTAATGACTGAAGCTCTTAACTGTATTTTTCTTTGAACATTTCTCCTTTCTGTTAAAAAATTCATATTTTCTCTCAGTGTACTTTGTGGAATGATTATTTTAAAAATTAAAAATATACCATATGGAGTTAGTGTAGCCAGTAGGGCAGCATTTAATGATATCTGTGAGAGTTTAGTTTTTGATATACTGTATAGCAAGATCATGTGTGTTTTGCTTGGTTTTTTTTACCCTAGTAAATTTATTGTTAGGACTGGTTGGTAACATACCAGACTTGTGAAGAATGAGTTTAATAATCAAATGTTTTGTCTTTATATTTGCACATATAAGTTAAATATCTTTCATGCACACAGATGCATTTCATTTTGAAAAACATTTTATTTTCCCATAATACTCAGAAAATGTATCTAAAAAAACCTGCTTTGTAGAAAAATCAAAAAGCAGAGTTATTTAATAAAACCAGCATAACATGTAATAACTATCATAATATGGAATTGTATTTCACAAATTTAATATTTTAATTATTTGCTAATGCATTTGTCATTAATCTTTATCTAAAGATGTGAAAGGCATTCAAATAATTGAAAAATAGACCATTTTGGGGAATGTTTTGTCAAAATTGAAAAGTTTATGAAAATAATGTAATTTTAAATTGTATGTGTTAAAATTACTGGAAGTATTTTACCTTGGCTGACTTGTTTTTACTTGGAATACTAGGTTCTGCAAATGTTGATGATGTTCATGTCCACTGATTTTTTTTTGCGGAAAAAGGTTTTCAGATTTTCACTCTTAATTGGGGTTTAAAAGCACTAAATAGAGAAATTTATAGCAACATGTTCCAGCCTGTACTAGCAAATAGAGTCACTCTGTTACAGATTAATAGAAAAAGGAATAATCTTCATAGTTCTAAACCAAATCTTTCAGCCTATTTCCTCTGAAGTCTGTTTTTGTTTTATACTCTTTAGATATTGTCCCCACTGGGGCGAATCAGCGAAGCGTTATCTGATCTCACCAAAGCTATTCAGCTACAACCATCAGCACGGCTGTACAGGCACAGAGGTACCCTTTACTTCATATCTGAGGTTAGTGGATTTTAAGGATTCTGTTTGGTTCTGTTTGTGTGGTCCTGGTTATATTTTGTCATTTGTGCCAATTGTTGCTTCTGTTCTAGAGCTTCTTTCCTATTTAAATCAAAAAAGAAAACAATAGAAGCTCTCATTTTCCTGTAGCTGACTTTGACAGTTCAGAGGTATTCTTCAAATGTACTTCATGTGCGTATCTACTTAATGCACGGAATCAAAGGTAAAGTGCCTTTGCAAACACATCTCAAACTGTTTTGGATATGGATAAATATTTTGACATGATTTATAACCTACAGCTGCACTTGAAACAGTTATGGCCAAGGCAGCAACTGGTCTATGTACCTAAAAAACCAAAATGCACCACACATCAACAAAAATGTTCTGTTCTGCTCTGCTGTGTAATCTCTGTGTGTTCTTACTCTGTAGTGTAAAACAAATAACTTCATCTTCAAAGACTGTGTAAATTATAAATACCAGATTTCCCACTTTATTCTTCTGATTTCATCCTGTTTATTTCCAGCTATTTTTCCACTTCCCTTACTACTTTTTATGTAGCACTTGCTGTGAAAGTTGGAAGTGTATTGTGCATTCCTTATTCTTTGATATTCTGACTGATAGTTGACAGTCATTGCTGCTTAGCCTTGTGGCTGACTTCATGTACTAAACAAAATTATGTAGTTTACTTCTGTGTTTCTTCTGTCCTTTAAAATCTACTTGATTACAGGATTATGCAACAGCCCATGAAGATTTTCAGCGCTCATTGGAACTGAACAAAAATCAGCCTATAGCTATGCTTTATAAAGGCTTGACTTTTTTTCACAGAGGACTTCTGAAGGTAAAGCTATGTTAAATAATAGTTCATGTAAAGCAATGCCCTCTATTTGAAGTTACTTCTGTAAAACACTATAATATCATAGATATTGGTGCACATATTTTCTTTTGCTGAAGGGAGACCTTTTAATGCAAAAGAGTGCAAGCAAAATCAAAAGTTACCATTGCTAACTAATACATCATGGTATGACATGAAAATACTGCTGGTCATGCTGGATCTTGGTAAATCAATGACAACTGATATGCTTATGGAGTGCTTTGGAGGACTCTTGTATTTGACACCTGCTGGTATTTGTATTGTTACATTTATGATGTTTTTCCATGGAGTGGAGACTCCCTAGGCTTTGTGAAGGGTAAAGAAATGAATAGAAAAATTATTTTAAATTCTTCTTTGAATGATTTATGTAGACTTTGCTTTATACAGTTTCAAAGAGAGGGTATTGTTACACAATATTTTCAAAAGTTGTTACTTATGTAAAACAGTAGCAATAATCACAGTTGTTGATACACATGTACAAGCAAGGAAACTGCTGATAGAGAGCCCTGCATCTGCATGTGTTTCTCCTATATGTTGATTCTGAAATGCCCATATCTAAGTCGAGGGAACATAGTTGTTGTCTCAGCTTTTAAAGTTGGCAAGGAAGTAAGTTATTCCCATTCTTTTTTTAATGTTTCACCAGTATGTTTCAGGCTAGATAAGTTCTTTACGGTGAGGGTATTGAAACGCTAGAACAGGTTGCGGAGAGAGATTGTGGATGCCCCCTCTCTGGAGGTGTTTAAGGCCAGGCTGGACAAGGCACTGAGCAACCTGGTTTGGTGGGAGGTGTCCCTGCCTATGGCAGGGGGCTTGGAACTTGATCTTTAAGGTCCCTTCCAACCCAAACTATTCTATGATTCTATGATTTTCTGACTCAGAACTTCTTTGTGGTTTAGAACCTGAGATCTTAATCAAATCCTTTGAGGATTTGTTTGAACATATGCAAATAACTATTTTTAGGTATTTTATTTTTATTACATTGTATTCTTCACAGCAGCAGCATGCGCAGTTGTGTTAACATGACCACTAGTACTCTGTCATCCTCGAGGAAGCACTTGCTGACCGCAGCTGACACAGAGCATAACAAAACAATGAAAGACAGAATACAGATTTGAAGAAGTCTTGGACTACAAAAATTAAGAGATGTACTGTGAATGAAGATAGAATAGTGCAAGGAGAGACTGCTTTACTGTCTGGACCAGACTGAGCTTTGAAAGCAAACTCTGAAGGGATTTTATCTCTAAATTCTATTAAAATGCTAAAAGTATCACTCTCACAGCATATTAGACAGAGGAATTCTTTCTAAATCTGTCACTATCATAAAAATCTTGGAATGTTTGATATGATGATAATCACTGCTTAGATTTTTGCAATAAATTTATGTCTTGTTTGTTCCTTACAAAGGTTTAAATCCATGGCTAGTCACTACTGAAAATCCTAAAATTAAACAAAAGCAGTAAGTCATATTTTTTTCTGCTGTTGTCTCTCTCTAGGAAGCCATTGAATCATTCAAAGAAGCTCTGAAGCAGAAAGCAGACTTCATAGATGCATATAAAAGTCTAGGACAAGCCTATAGGTAATTGCATGCAGAATTAGTTTTAAAGTATTTTTTAATCCAATTGTATTTTTTAAAATGCACTCCTTAAGTTTTGTAGGTTTGTTACAAAACCATGTAAGATTATATGTGTACTTGGTAGCTCCTACCACCTGTATGGCTATGTTTGGATATGTTCAATTTAGATAACTTCTGGGTTTGTTTTTTATTTTTATTTCAATCTCTTCAGTTTTCTAGACTCAAATGCTAGATAAATGGTGTTATTCAGTAAGATATGTTTTAGGAATGCTAAATGCTTTTTAAATTTGATTTTTAAAAATGATTTTTAAATAATGGAAACTTTTAATGTGAACAGTTGATTAATATGCCTCATAGTTGCCATCTGAGATTACTGCACTGCTTAAATTTGTGAAAAACTCACTGCATAGTGTGTATCATTTTATAGAACTGCTAGGTACTGTATCAATAAATTCCTCACCAAAGAGATTTTCAGTTCTCAGAATTTAGACTGCATTTCCTATTAAGGGTATTTTTTAATAGAGATGTGTAGTTTCTTACCTATTAAATAGTTACATATGGTTGAATGAAATATATTTCTTTAGTCTGCAGATAATTACTGAGGAGGAAAGTACATATAGCTTGTGTAAAACAAGACAGAAGCATAGAAAAGTCATCAGCTTGGCCTATCATTGTTCCTTTTCTAACCTGCTATGTCTTGTCAATTTTGTGTTTTGGGTTTTACATATTGATTTTTGGAAAGTACTGGTCTACAGAATAAAGGCACTACAATATGAATGACTTGTGTAGCAAGGGTAAATTTTGGTAGGGTTGATGTGCATCACAGGAAAATGTACTGTTTTTCTTCAGGCTTTATTCTTACTTCAGCATACAGAACATGCAATGTTTATTGAAGGCAGTGTTAACTAATTTGTTTTTTCTTGCTTTGTGGATTTGTTCCTTATTTACCACAACATCTGAATTCTGAACTCACTGATTTCCTGGTGTGTTATTGTGGTGTGTAAATACTTTCAATAGACTAGATAAGTCAGTTATTTAGCTTGGAAGATGGGGTGTGCTTTCCTATGTTTCCAGTAAATGCTTTTACTTTTTTGTCTTGTATTTGTGTGTGAGACTGCCTCTCCAGTTGGTCAGCTGTTTTACCATGTGCCCAAGAAACCTTAATCTGAAGTATTATTTCAAAGGAGAGAAAAAAAAAAAAAGCTTTAAACTACCTCATTTTGCACTGTGTTATTGTTTTGTAAAGCAAAAGTTAGTTAACCAGAGTATTCCTAGTCAGCTTAAACTTGTTGCTTTTATTCACTTTCACTATCCAGTGCCTCTGAAAGTTCTCTGATCCTCAGGAAAAAATAGGGGAAGGAATGTCCAGAGATCTGTCTCTTCCTTTTTTTTTTTTTTAAAAGAATTTAACATAAAAATCCAAATATACAAAAGCTGACTACTCTGAATGCTCAGCAGTTGGAGAAGCACTAGCTGAACAGAATATCATTTTATACCTGAGAATGCTGTGACTACTGACCCGTGTTAGTCAGTGAGTTTTTAGTTTCAGCTTTCAAACACATACTCTTTCTTCTAACTTAGCCTTTAAGTAGTCAATATATTTTTTTTTTCTTAAATTTTTTAAACATTTCAAAATATTTAGATGTTAGAAAGACCTGCAACAGCGTTTTCCAAGATTGCTTTCTCTGGAAGTTTTGTTTCTTTCAGTTTCTGAAGAAATACTGTAGGTATGTGTTTTTATGGTTTGTCTGCTGAGATTTCGGAGATTTGTGGTCTTCTCTGGTTGTAGTTTGGAGGGCATATTTCTGGGAGTGAAAAACATTGTACCTGTTCTATTATTACCACTGAAGAACAATTACAAAATCACTATGTTTGTTAAAGAAATACTGCATTAATAATGTGTTTCTCTTTAATGATGCCCACTTCATAGGCATTAAAAGAATTTTGAACAAGTAAATTTTTTCTCACTGTTGCTCTCTATATTATTAATTTTGCACTTTATGGAACCACATAGAGAACTTGGCAACTTCAATGCTGCTACAGAGAGCTTCCAGAAGGCTTTGCTCCTAAATCAAAACCATGTTCAGACATTACAGCTCAAAGGAATGATGCTTTATCATCATGGTAGCTTAGATGAAGCACTCAAGAATTTTAAGGTAAGCAGACCTTAAATAAATAAAACAAGTGCAGTAAAATCAGCAAGTGTCAAAAGGTTTTCATTCTGAATGTGTATGTACATTTTTTTATGAAGTCGGACTGAAAAGATGCATAAAAACTTAGTTTAAATTAAAAAGGACAATTTGTTAAAATAAAAATTTTTCCTTTCTAAAATCAGGTTCTGGTTGAGATAGTTTAGGGTAGGTAGTTTCGTTTTGTTTGTGGTCCTTCAGGTGTATGACTTCTTTTTGTTTTTAAACTAGTGATTTGTCCTTGCTAAGATTTTAGATTGTGTTGAAAATGAACAGATTTTTTCATTCGTGGTGGAAGAAGGAATGTAGTCATCTTTATAATTTTAAGTTTAAAATAAGCATACAAAGTTCCAATATTTATCTACTTTTTCTGAGTTTTTTTTCTTTGTTTTGGAAATCTCAGCATATGTTTTGATTCCTTGTAAATATGTGCATGTTTCCATCTCTTAGTTGTGTTCATTGGCATAAAATAATGGCCTCATTTTGTAGACAGAACACATAAAGGCATATTTCAGTCATATGTCCATATCCTTAAAACAAGAAATAAGAGTTGAAATCTATTTCATCCCTTTCTGAATTTAGTGTGTGCTTATTCCAGTGAAAATACTTGATGTGCATTATTATGTATTTACCTCTTAAAGCATGAATTTTAGATACTAATATAATTGAAAAATATTTCCATTTTGAAGATGGTGTTGCACGATCAATATGAATTTGCTGTGTTTAACATAAATAGTTAACTAACTCTGAAACATACTAATGCATGAACTAGCAAAGATATGGGTGGAAGAAATGGCATTATATATGTGTTGAACTGGTTAAAAATTACTTGGTACTAAAATTAAAGTGTATTTTGTGTGATTTCATTCAGCTAATGATGAAACTTCTGTAGTGTTAGTATCATCAGCACTAATATCAAACGTGATTTATTTTCATAACAAAGTGTTATCAAAAGCATAGTTCAGTTTGGGGTTTTGTTTGCCTCCTTAATGAAGCTGAATTTTTTGTTTATAGATTTGCCAGCAATTTTAAAATAATTTGAAAGAAACTTGTGATGGAAGTGGATCTTAATGATGAGTAAATCTTTTTATGCAGGTCTTCTGACCTAGCAGGTTAGTTTACTTGAGGATATTCATTCTTTCTCTTGATTTATGGATATTTTGTTCCTTTAATTACCTAGAGATGTCTACAGCTAGAACCTTACAATGAAGTATGCCAATACATGAAAGGTCTCAGTCATGTTGCAATGGGACAATTTTATGAAGGCATAAAAGCTCAGACTAAAGTTATGTTAAATGATCCACTGCCTGGTCAGAAGGCCACCCCAGAATATCTGAAAGTGAAATACCTCCGAGGTAAGTTGGAATTGTTTTAATTTTTTTGAACATCCTTAAATCCTATGAGAACCCTAAAAGTGTGAGCGTACTTGTAGTTATGGCAAATTTAAAGAAACCCTTGTATATTCTCATGAACACTGTTGAATATGTCTGTTGAAAGAAACTTACACTGAATCTTATTAGTTCATGCAATTAAAAATTAGGATGACAAATGAAATACACATTTCTATATAGTGATAAAGAGTGCTGTGATACTTAGTTGAAATAGACTTATTTCTGTCTTGGAGATTAGCTAATACAAAATTAAATCTAAGATCAAGGCTTACTGAAGTCATGTCCGTTAGCTGACAGACGCATGATCTGTTTTTTGTTTTATGTAACTACATAAATAGGCTGATTATGCAAAGAATATTTAATTTTCTTTCTTTTTTCCAGAGTATTCTAGATACTTGCATGCGCATTTGGATACACCTCTTACAGCGTATAATGTTGATATGGATCTTCCTGGAAATTTCAAGGACCACTGGGCCAAAAATCTTCCTTTTCTTATAGAAAACTACGAAGAACAGCCAGGGTTACAGCCACATATAAAGTGAGCACTTTTTTTTTTCAATAGCCTATTCTAAATGTTTCTTTCAGTTTGATTTATCATTTTCAAAATCAAAGGGGAAGAATGAAAATTGGAGTAATTTTTCTCATATTATAGTAGTACTCACATAAAGCTGTTTTATATTCTATTGCTTTTCTGATTAATTCTTTTTTTTTCTCTTGCATCTAATGTTGAGTTGATATGAGTTGATAAGTTTGGCATGCTCAGTGTAGTGTTACGTAGCTTCCTTATTACAATTTCTTGTGTGTTAAGCTTTTGTTTTGTTATAGGTTTAATTTCCTACATACTCAGTAGATTTTTAATGGTAGCTGATTTTCACTAGGTAAAAATATTCTCCAGAGTAATTTAGGAAGCCAGAAGTAATTTAGGAGGTGGATAGTTTCCATCAACAAAGCAGGGGATTAGGCTTTTAAATATATAGGTAAAGAAAAGACAGCAATTTCTCCTGCTACAAACTATTTTCTAGATATTTTTTCATGTATACGCTTCATGTAAAAAAATGTTGAGTTGAAAATTTGTAGATTTTGTATTCACTTTATGTAAGAAAGTGTTGAGTTGAAAATTTGCAGCTTTTCTTTAGATTTATTAGAATCCAGGATTTTAGCCCTAGAAGCTTTTACAGAATTAAGGGAGATTTCTATACATACTCCTTTCAAACTAAAAAATCTCTATTTCATAACTTCCTGAATTTTTTTTGCCAAGTTATGTCTGATATATGTTTTTCTTTTCTGTAAGAGATGTTGTATTTCAGAATTTTGAAAGCTATAAGCCTGATGTGCAAGAACTCATATGTATAGCAGATCACCTGGGTTCCATGATGCAGTATGAGACACCAGGATTTCTCCCAAATAAAAGAATTCATAGAGGTATACTAAATATGTTCAATCCTCTGTAAGTTTGAGTGGGGAAAAAAACCATGAATATGGTGGTAATTTAATGCTATACCTTTGCTATGTGTGATTAAGGGGTTTTTTTTGTGTTCTATTCCTTTCAAGTCAGATAAAAAGTTTAAAATTAAAGTAATTGTTATCATTTTCTTGACTGAACTAGGGACTAGAAATCATGATCTCCCAGATTTTATTGACACTGGCTGTTTGTTTCCTATAATGGCATCACTTTTCTGCTTCAGTTTTCCTATCTGTACAAAACCAATTATTGTCTTTAATTGATTTTTGGTTTGTTCCTCTCTCTTCCTTCCTCACCCCAGCAATGGGACTGGCCACTATAGAAGTAATGCAGGCTGTGCAGCGGACTTGGGCAAACTCTAAAGTTCGAATGAATGGGAAAACCAGACTGATGCAGTGGAGAGATATGTTTGATATTGCTGTGAAGTGGCGAAGGTAATGGTAAAGGAAGAGGGAGAACAAGACCTATGTTGTAGTATTTGTCAGTTAGCTAAAGGGGTGAAGTCACAGAGGGGAAAATGTACACGTGCTAGTACTCTTAACTAGAAAGTTTTCTGATAAAAGAGGAGGATTGTTTTAGGTACAAGGAGTGCAATTCTGAAAATACTCCATTTTTGTTCCTTTTTACAAGCTGGAAGGAATTTAGAGTAGCATTTTCTGCTTAAGGCATAGCTGTGAAAGATGATTGCAGCTTAAACTGTAAAAATTAATAGTTTCAAACTCCAGGAACATAAAATACTTAAGAATTTGGGTTTTTTGCTCATGAAAATTTACATGTGTTTCAGTAAAAAGTTCTTTTTTTGGTAATCTCTGAATTAAAGATTTTGCCTAATACTACTGTGCATGTGAACAAAGCTCAGTGAAAAATATTGCATGGAGTAAAATGGATGTCAATATTAATCTCCTCTGTCTTTGTAGGATAGCTGACCCTGACCAGCCTGTACTTTGGTTGGACCAAATGCCTGCTCGAAGCCTCAGCAGAGGTTTTAATAATCATATTAACTTAATCAGGTAGGAAAGTTTTACCAAGCAGCCTTCCCACAAACACTAAGTGTTTATACCAAGACTTAGCAACTGTTCATGAAACACCATATTATAGTATATGTGCTTTTATTTTATGTTTTTTAATGGAACACTTATTTTTTGTGCACCTCTACTATTTCCTCTTTCTCCTGAATTTCAATTGTACAACCAAGTTATTGCAAGATCCAGATAGAATCCAGAAGATGCATATTTTTGTGTTCTTTTTAATTCACAAATCTAATTTTTCCATTTGATGTGAAGTTTGTAATAGTTTTAATTTTTGAAAAATGCTGCTTCTCCAAGAGAGTGGCAGCTGTAGTGAGGCAACGCTGTTCTATTACCTCTAATACCAATGTTGCAATATAGAGAATATAGTTGTTATAGAGAATATAGTTCTAGTTGTTTTTGAAACAAGTTAAAGAAAAATATTACAAAGAAACAAACATGTGAAAGGTGCACTTTCAAACAAAGGTAAAATTTAAAACTTTCAACCACTGTTGTACGTTCCATCTTCTCCCATGCTGCAAGACCATTATCATAGTCACTACAATGCCACCTCCCATGATGTGGTAGAAGTGAGACACTCAATGTGACAACATCACTGTCAATCACAGGAGCAGAGTGTGTTTGTGAAAGTAATTATCTAGACAGGTTTCATCTTATTTTCCCCTCTCCCCAGCCCTTCCTTTGGGAAATAACTGAATATTTGAAATGTCATTCTACTTGCATATCTATTTCATTCTTTTTTTGAGAAGCTGTGTGGAAAAAGGGCAAGGGAAGCAAAACTTACCAAGAATTATTTCTGGCATAGAAAGGCAGTGATATTCTGATGCTCATGTGCAAAGGCTAATGAGTATTTGTCCTCACTCTTCCTTCTACCCTAGCATCTTTGGCTTTGCTTCAGGTAGTGGTTACAGTGCAGTGCTAAACTCCAGTGCAGACCCATATTTGTCCTACAGAACCTGCTGCTTCTTGAGCAGTCTTATGCTCAGTCTTCTGTATTCCCTCAAGCCAAGTGTTACATGAGAACTCTTAACATCTGACCCTCTTAACTGTTGCTCCATTTTTTCTCACACATGTGATGCAGCAGGAACCAGAGTCTTGTGTATATTGAGATGAGAGCACATTCTTCTGTTTTCTTCCTGCCTTTATTTTAAATGGAAGTATAACAGTTTAATTTCTAGGCAATCTGTGCTGGTAGAAGGGCATTCACGTAACAACGCTTGATTACCTTGCAGAAACAATATCAAATGTTTAATCTGGGAATACGTGTCCCAGGATCTCTTTGTGTCAGCAGCTCTGTTTCTGTTTTTCACTGGCCAAAAGTACTTGTCTTTTTTTTCTTCTCATCAGAGAATGCTAGCAAAATCTCATGATTTATTGTTACAGCTGTATTGGTTATTTTTTATAAATTTGCAATAAGCTTTGTGAACATTCTCAGTGGTAGACCTGCAACGAATCTTATTCTAATCTTTTGATTTTTTCTCAACCTTGACTTTTGAGATAATATTAGCATTTCAGTCATGCTTTTTTGCTACCTAGGTAGTGGTTCTTTGGAAATTGCTGATTTGGCAGTGAAGGAAACAATAATTTGAAAGTAGCCTAAATACCCTCTGCCTTAGGAGATGATCATACTTAGGTAATGGATAGTAATTACCTCCTTTTTGGTTTTGGAAACTTGTGCTTTTGTGATCATTTGGCATCCAAAGGAATTGCTGCTTTCATTGGTAAGCTTTTGGTAGTGATTTGTTTCTACATTTGGATTCCCACTTGAAGTTGAGGAGTAAAAGAAATTAAGTGGCACTAGATTCTGTTGGAAATTCTTCAAAATTAAAATAAAACAAAGTCTGTAATGATTTCTAAATGGTTATTTATTTTAATGTATTCTACAGATATATATATATAATTTACTCCTTGCATTACTCAACTGTAAAATGGTTGCTGGCTGAAGATAGAGCCAGTATCTTTTCATTGATAACTGAGATCATTTTATGGTCTTCTGATTGTTTTTAGGAAGACATACAGCGCTTTATATTTGTCTCATAAAGTTCTTCACACAACCCATGTGACTGAGGCAGAATTCTTTCTATAGCATGTCTACCTGAACAGATTACTTAGACTGATAAATGGCATCTTTGTGTTTATTAAATATACAGTGATTGACTCTGAACTACTTGTAAAGTCAAGAAGAGAAATTATAGGCAGCTGGGTATTCTTTTAGTGTGTGTGTAACTGACCTGGTCATGCTGATCCCAAGTCATCTAGTCTAAATGATTTGCCTTTAAGTCTAAACTGTATGCCAGTTATTTCCATGTGCAAAAATATTTGGATTAAATATCTGTTAACATAATCTTTTTGTTTACTCTGAATGTTTTGCATTGAAAGTCCACTATTGTTCAGTGATTCCTGTCAAATGAGTCTTGGCACGGAGGGACAAACATTCGGTGACTGCTGAATTGAAGAATGTTTTCCAGAGAGACAAAGTGTTTGGAGAGTAAATTTGGGAACCTCTTGTCAGAGATGTGTAAGAAATGCATTGCATTTCAGAATTTTAGATAGGCTCCCAGATCTTAACATTCTTAAGAGGCAATTATATTGGCTGTAACTGCTTCATCATGGGCCTATAAGCTAGTGCTACTTTGGCTTATTTCCTTTCTGGCTTAAATGATCAAAGCTACCAAGTGTTGTTTAAAGTAGAGAAAATAGTTTTGAAAGCTTCAGTTATTTTCAGAGGCAAAACATAATTTGGCATCAACCAAACATTAATGATATAGTCAGTATTCTTATAAGAAAAATAAGGCACTCTCTGGAACACTACAAATTTGGAATTCTTGGTGGTAGTGTTTGTTAAACAAGGAGAAAGAGAGAGAATAAACACAAATTGGTGCTGACTACTCAGAATCCATACTGAATAATTAGTTTGATTTGGATGACTTTTCCAAGATGCCACTAAAAGAAAATCCGGTTCCTCATACTAACATGCTTCTGCCTGTTGTACAGATTTTTATTTTTTAATACAGATGGAAAATGATGGGACGTACAACAAGGGCACATGTATATTGTTTTGTCTTTATCCTTCTGCTATCCCTACCTCCCTTTCCTATGTGCAGATATGTGTATGTGTTGTAATTCTCAGTTTTGAAAGACTGATTCTGCCATTATTTTGAGACTAGGCCTACTAAAGTGCAAGATGAGTGAGGCATTAGGGAATTAAGCTGCCAAAAATCACTTGGAGTGGGGAAAAATAGGTAGGTGTACATACCTTCCTGTGATTGACAGTGGTTTTGCTTCCTCAGAGAGGGATAACGTTTGCTTTATTAAAATCTTGTTTTGTAGACTGGGAGAAGAGGAAGGACTCCTACAAATGAAATAATGGTATGTAATCTTTCCTCTCAGAGTGGTTATAGATCCTAGCAGGTTTCTTAGTGATCCAAGGGGGAAAACCAGCACATTTTTGATGGTTTTGTTTTTAACTTTGATTGTGGTTTGGTTTAGGTTTTTTTCTATTGCTTGTAAGTGTCAGGAGTCAAAACAAAATCACTTCAGTATAGAGGAATGAAGGTGAACTAAGAAAAATGTCTGTGGGTTGTCGGAGCAAGTCATCATATATATTGGCAAATACTTAAACTGGAGAGTGTTGGTTCTCAAACTAAATCAGTGTCCACATTGAGATTTCTCTCCTAAACCTACAGTATCTTTGTGTGTACATAACTGTCTGAGATTATATACTTGTACAAAATGATCATACAGATAGGATTTATTGGAAATGGACCCAAGGAAAATAGGGAAATATGCACGCAAACTATTTCATTAGTGGGGTTGTTCTCTAATAATATGTGAGCTTTTGCAAGTTCACTATGGGATTGATACTCACATAGGGGATGGCCAATTCAACAATTAAGACACAGGCCTGTAGTTGTGTTCTGTAATTTACAGTGCATCTGTGGATGAAATCATGTCAGATATTAATGAGTGATATTTGTGTTGTAGCCTTGGAATGCTGTGTTGAAAAACAAGACTTTAAAAGGTTTTTATTTTCTTTGTAGGGGGCAGGTCATTAACATGCGATACCTGGAATATTTTGAGAAAATTCTACATTTTATCAAAGATAGGATCCTTGTTTATCATGGGTAAGTTACTTCACTCCTGGATAATAGTGATTTGAAGTGTACATGATACTAATTATGAAAAAGTCTGAGGGATATTTTCTGAATTTTAGTTAGCTCAAGTTATCTTAGTATCTATAATTGTCTTATTTTACTGTCATGAACTCAGTTCTTCCATCTTTCCTCGTCAATAACCACTTGCGCACATGCAGTCATCCAAATAGTATTTAATTCTTCAGGGTGGCCAACAGCAAATAGATGAAATAAATCTGAAGTTTGAAGTTGAGGTTTAAAAACTAAGCTGAGCTGATATAGGAAGAAATTCCTTTCTGCAAAATAGCACGTGGCTGAGTAGAAAGGAACTAATTTTCAAAAGAGAAATAATGAAATAACTTTCAATTTCTTATTCCACTATGGCTAACTAGCTTAAAGCTAGATGAATTTCCAGAAGTATTACATGTTCAACAATTGCAAGTCTGTATTTTTTTCCAGTGCTAATAATCCAAAAGGACTGTTAGAAGTTCGAGAAGCTTTGGAAAAAGTACATAAAGTAGAAGATCTTCTTCCCATAATGAAGGTAAATGAAAGGAAAAGATACATTGCTACTACTACTTATAGACTACCTGGGTTTGGATTTGTTCACTGTTAGAGCAGCTTAAATGTTTGTGCCCTGCTGAAGTCTTTACAGAAACTACATGGCTTAAGCATTAAATTTTTGGATGATGTTATAAAACATGCTAGTATAAGTGTCTTCAAAGAATGCACCTTAATTTTGGAGGTTCTTTTTTTTGTATCACTCTCTTGCTCTTGACCTTGAAAGATGAAGCCAAATGAACATTAACTGAACCTAAACAGAAATTTGTGATGAAGAGGTAATAAATGTTGAGGTGGCTGGCAATTGACTGTTCCCTACTGTTGTACAAATCTGTAAATAGTGCCTTGCAGAGCAACTGAAATGGTTGCTGTTCAATCGTAGACCAGAAACAATGCTGTTAGTGGAGTTAAAAATACAGGTTACTCCAAGAGAGTGATGAAAAAATGTAAACATATTTGGCTATACATGACTTATTTCATAATATGTCTCAAATTGCAGAAAACATTTTTCCTGGTTTTCATTAACCTGTACATTTTCTAGTTTGACTCTACCATATTCCTTTCCAGACTGCATCAAAGTGGAATTTCATTTCTCATTACAGTCAACATTTGTTTCTTTAAAATAAATTCAGATTCTCTTTAAACAAAGCATCATAGGTCACTCATTCTGTCTTAAATAGTAGTTTGTTCAGCACTATTGCATGATAGTCATTAATAACACATGTATGATGTGAATGTCTACTGATACTGGTGTAGTTTGGGTATTCAAATAGCTGGGGAATGTTGTATGTCAAAAGCTGAAGTTCTGGATTTACTTTAATACACTTTAAATCAGTTTTTCCTGATTTATACAGCTCTGCATATAGTATTACACTTGTTAATGTAGCATTGTACAATTCTTTAACTTCTTTATTTTTACTTCTGGAGAGTATTAATATTAATTGAAACTGGATCACAGTTAAGAAATTGTTGCTGTGAGCCGTATCCTGAAATCCACACCTGAATTTTATGCTGCTACTTATTGTAAACGTGAAATAGGCTCTCCCATTCTTGCTTTTATGTCTACGTTGTTACACCAAAAGGTTACTGTCAACATGCAGCTTGGGGAAGAAATCTGTACAACTCAAACTGTGTTGTACAGGTGCTTTTCCTAAGTAGAGCTGCTTTATATTCACTATATAAAGTTGAATATGTTGATATGCCTCATGAAATATTTCTGATTCCCATTCAGTATGAAATAAAGGCTAAACGAAATAATGTAGTTGTCAGTACCTTTGTCCTGTTCCCTCAGTTCAACCCTTTCCATTTCTGCTCCATGGGTTTTGGTTGTTTCAAAACAACAGCTGGGCAGCCTGTCTCTGTTCAACCTAATGCTACTTTTTTTTTTTCTTTTGAAAGCAGTTTAACAGTAAAACAAGAGATGGATTTACTGTGAATACAAAAGTCCCCAGCCTCAAGGATCAAGGGAAAGAATATGATGGATTCACAATAACAATAACAGGAGATAAGTATGTTTGCTATTTTCAGGGATTCATGTATATTAAATAATGATGAAATATCAGCAATTAATCTTAAATGCTATTTCTACTTGCATAAAGTGAATTTTGTTTTTTACTAGTGGCATTTTCCTAAATAACTAATAAAATTGTTTGGAGAGAATATTTTGATGTCAGTAAAACGTTTTAACTTCGTTCTTCACAACTTTTATTCTTTATCAGTCAGACTGTTTTGATCCATAGTTTATTGCTATTCTTTTATGCCAAAACATTTTTCTATCAAATCAAAACTTAATGTGGTTTAAAGGTTAATATAACTACACTCCACATTCCATATAAAAATTTCAAGCCCTTGAAAATATCTTAAAATTTCCTATCACTTTTTCAGTTACACTTTAAGTGAAACACTGATGCTTGTTCTGTGATCAGTGAGCTTTCTTTGTATGTTCTTTGACAAACTTAAGTAGTGACAAAATGTTTTTAATTTTGTGGGTTTTATTATTTTTTTTACTGAAAAAAGAGCGATGCTCAGGGTAAAAAGATAGAAAAAAAGGTTACATGTGATGTGGCAAATGTGATACTTTAGTATTAGGTGGTGCATCAAGTTCTGTTAAAAAAATTGATTACCTCCTTTTCCGTTTCATCTACTTGATAGAGTGGGGAACATACTATTTTCTGTAGAAACTCAGACAACAGAAGAAAGAACACAGTTGTATCATGCAGAAATAGATGCGCTATATAAAGATCTAACAGCTAGAGGAAAAATTCTAATTCTGTCTGCAGAGCTGGGGGTAAGTCTGTTTTAATGAAAATTATTAATTGTTCTTTGATAAAATTCTTCTTTTGTATCTTCTCTTTAACAGGAAACTTTGTAAAAATTTTAGACTGATATAATTGGCTGCTTGTGTAAATCAGTTACTGTAATGGATTGGCATTTTTCTGCTGTTTCCTATGCCTTGCTACAATAGTAAGTCCAGTCAAGGTCTCTATATCACAGTGTGCTTCTCTTGCCTTATTTCCTTTACTCTCATTGGTCTGTGTCCCCCATTTCATTTTTTAATGAGCACTGCCTAGGATTTGGTTCATGGTGGGTACACATAAAATGAGAAGTAACATGAATTCATGAGAAGCACTAGAACTGTATTTGTGTTGATTTGTATAATGGTGAGAAACTGAAGTACACCTGAGCTTGTGCTTTCCATTTTTCATCCATTAACAATGTGTGGATGAACTGTGTTTCACGTAAATTTTAAAGACACAAATCATTTGTTTAAACATCTGTTTATCAAATTTAAATGTCTTGGATTGAAATTTTTTGCATTTGAAACGGTACTTTAAAAAATAATCCTAATACCTGAAGTCTTTCTGATATGTGTTCCTTTATGTCATTTTACCTAGCTAATAAAGTATCTTTAATTCCTTCTTATTGTGCCCTTGCTTAGGAAGTAGATGCTGTTTGCAACTTGATCCTGTCTTTAGTTTACTACTTCTACAATTTAATGCCACTGTCAAGAGGATCTAGGTTAGTAATTGTTTTTTATCTTCATTATACATTGTAAAATATTCACATGTTGTAGTATCAATATCTTTTGCAGTATTAAAAAAAAAAAAAAGCTCTGGGTTGAGTTGTGTCTTCCACAGTATCTTATTTTGTGCTGCCATGGCAATGGCTACTGGCTTAGTACTGTTTTAAAAGCTAGTTTGTAATTGCTTTTGGCAACTATTCATAGCTACATGTATATTTAAAATGATGGGAAGTCTGTATTTATAGATTGAAAAGTGTCATCTTTGAATTGTAATACTTGGTTTCCTAATCCGTATTATGTTACCCCATTGTAGTCTCACTCAAAAAACTTTACTGAAGTATGTGTTTAAGACAAAATATACTTTGAGATAAATTATTTTAATAACTGAAATATTATTTATTAGTTATTTATTATTAGTTTATTATTAGTTAATATTAGTTATTTATTCAACTATTTGGGTCACCAAATGAAAACCTAGAGTGAAGTTTCATATTTTGCAGATCTCCTCAACTGAAATTCTAGTTTAATTCAAGCCAGGCTACATCTAAGACTGTTTTGAGTCTCTGTCCCACAAAGCACTAAAGATCTTTAAGCTTAGTTTTAAACATGTCTCAGTAGAAAATAAATTTTTTTTTTAATCCCTTTCATTGTTATAATCAGACTTCGCCTTTATCTTACAGAATGTAAAAATTAACAGAAATTCTGAGTTTCACAGAGAAGTAAAATTAAAAAACTTAAGTAGCTGAAGAGTTTTACAAAGCCTCTTGCTGTGGAGTTCATAGACTCTTCTGGACTACAGCAGAGCTTCCTGAACAGGAATTTGCTTTGTTTTGGAATCTTAAGAACGTTAAGTCTGAAATTATGATTCTGATTATTGTAGTGCTATTCTGTGGTTAAAGTCCATAGGATCATAACTTCATTCTAGCGCTGTTAGAAATTAACAGTGATTTCACTTTTTAATGGTTTCATGTTTGTTTTTACTTTCAAAATAAAGTAACTAGGATGGTAATTTTTACTAGCCTTCCATGAAGGAGTACTGTATTCTGTTTCTTTTATAATCTAAAATAGTATTATGGAATTACTTTTACTGTACTGTATTTGTTGGCTTATATTCTATATTCTTTTTTTGTTAGCGTGATAGCTTATTCAGTCATCATGGGAGCACTAATGGCAAGTGGAAAAGAAGTATCAGGAAAAATCCCAAAAGGAAAGGCAAGTATTAAACAGCTATTTTTGAGCCTTGATGGAGGAAGTAAATGAAGGAGAAGAAGCTGCAAGAATGAATAGAAGCTGCACACTTGTTTATTGGAGATGGATTAGTTACATAGTGTCTTGCAGCCTGAGAGAATTTTAAAAATCTGATTGCCATTCTTGACAGCAAGTGAGATTTAGTAAGTGTGCAGTAATTTTGGTTAGTCAAATTGTAGCAGCTGGTGTCCTACACATATTGCTCATTTGTAACAAGCATTTTTGGTGTGCGGGATGCTCCTACCAGATTTCTGAGAATACCTGGGCAAAATTAGTGACTTTCCTGGCACACAGCAGAAATTTTCTGTCTTTGCTCCCAATGTGTTCCAGAGCTTTTAAGTCTTGGTAAGTAGTAATATGTTTGTAATGTCTTGCGATTCCTGCTTTCCTTCTGTATTTTACTTAATTTAAAATAACTTTTGCATTTTAAGTCACTGTGTGTGTTTATTGTACCTCCTTGCTCAGTGAAGGATTTCTGTTTCTTTGTCCAGCTATTATTTAGTCTGTGAGCTATGTTACTACTTCAGCATGAAAGTAGTGAGAGCATTTCTCTTTATATATGTGTTGTCAGAAGAATCAGTGACATTACTGTGAGAATCAGATGTTGAAGAAAATATCCCAAGTGGATAAGTGAAGAAAGGGTGACTTTCCTTTTTCCTCTAGAAAGCCCCGATAACAGTGAAGTTTGTACTTTCAGTACAGTGAACTCCTAGTAGCTACACTTGCTTAGGAGTAAGTAGCTTCCTTTTCAGTATGCACAGTATCCATACCATTCTGTGGGGGTTCAAGCTAAGGTAAAGAACTTATGTTAGTTTTCTTATGCATCTCCTTAGGGCGTAATAGAGTAGTTAATTTTGCTGAAGGTCTTTTATGCAGGCATCCAGAGTTTGAGAATTACTGAAAAGCAGGATTTCTGATTGGCAGGAAGCTTTGAGGGCATTTTCCTGAAATGGGATGTCTAATTGGAACAAACAACTTTTAGAAAGTTTTCACCAACTAGAAGAAATTGTTTTCCCCAGCTGAATGAAACCTACTGTGGAAAGAAATAATAAAGAATACTTGGAGATTTTGATATAAATCTAACAATCGTGTGTTATAATATTTTGCAGAATACATTACGTAGTAATGAGAAATATTCCCACTTTATTTGGATGTTTTAATAAAGGGCTGAAGACAGTATTTTCTGATACTGAGTTATTAGTATAAACATCTTGTTAAGAGATAAGAATTAAATCACCATATTTTGTCACAAAAAGGATATGTTTTTCAAGATTAATTTATATTTTAAGAATATTAGAGGATTACCTTCCTCAAGTTATAGAACTTAAAACTTCTCTAATTTTTATGATATTTTTCATTTTGTTGCATTTTCAGCTGGTTGATTTTGAAGCAATGACAGCACCAGGGTCTGAAGCTTTTAGCAAAATAGCAAGGAGTTGGATGAATCTAAAAAGGTAAATCTTCTTTTTCAGGTGGCAAGTATGAAAATAAAATAGGTGAAAGACTATACAAACCAAACCTATACTGCTACTTAGAAATTACAAGTCTAGTAAATGATTCAGTGTGGCTTTTAACAGTGTTTAGGAATTGATAGGACAAAATTTTGAATTTACAAACACAGTAGTTTATTTCTTGTTGAACGGAGCAGTTAGTCATCTTGATATTGTTATGTGATTATGTCATTCCAAGGGAGCACATTGTGGTCTGGCTGGATGGAAGTTAAATGGCTAAAAAGCTGTTTGCCGAAACAGATTTATGGGATACCCAGCATTTTGGGTTACATCTAGAATACTGTATCCCATCTGGGGTCAACTGCTGTAAAGACAATGATAAACCGAAACAAACCCCATAGAGCGATCAGGATGGTATGGTGGGCAGGGGCCAGAGCAAATGCTTAACAGTAGTGAATTTGGCTTGTTCAGCCTGGAAAACACAAGACTGTGGCCTAACAGCAGCTTTGCAGTAGCTGTGCATGTTGAGAAAATGGAGCTGGGAAGACAGAAAGCAATGTGTATAATCTTTTTGCCCTGAGGACAGTCAGGCCACCCGGCAGGCTTCTTTATCTTTGGTTCTTCTGGTGCATTTCACTAGACTATTAAATCTCTTCCTAAATGAAGTCAGCTATTAAGAAGACTCAGGGATTTCTTTGTCAGGCATCCGCTAAATATGTATGTGCAAATGCAGGCAAATTCAGTATTTATTAAGGAGCATAATTTTTAACTACAGTGTACAAGTTGTGTTTTTTATTAAAAGTAGTCTGGACAAAGATTGTGACTTGGTTGTCTTGGCAATGCAAAATTCTCAAAATTTTTCCCTGTAAATCTCTCAATTTATATACTCAGCTTCTTTCTTAATCCTCTGTTTCTTTCTCTATTTAAGACGTATCTTTACCAAAGGGGAGATTCTCTGTTGTGAGCAAATTCAGCTTAATCCAGTTAAACAGTGCCTATGTGTTTCTGACAATCAGTTGTACTGTTGAAATTTGTGGGAACCCGTAGCAAGCCAGATCAGGAAACTGATTTGTGTTAAAAATAAACTTGCCAAACCCAAAAATAATTTTAACTGAGACCATTTTGTAGCATCATAGTCCCACCAATGATGTTGCTGGCTCAAATTAAATGGTTAACAGACAAGGAATGAGCCCGAGTAAAAAAAGTGTTTAAGTTGGCTTTGCTTGATGCTGAGAAGAAATAATATGAAGATAATTAACCTGAGTGGCTAATTTGTCTGTGGTAGAATAGTAGTGTATAAGTAGGGCTTGAAAACTAAAAGTAATAAAATCTTGCCTTAATTTCAGCCACTTCCAAAGGCTCTTTTATGTAGTTGTTAATTTCATCATGTATAGCTGTACAGTGTGTGAGAAATCATGAGTTTCATGAGAAATCATGCTTTGGGGCAACAGATTCTTGGCATCAGGTTGCAAATTTGTTGGAGAACAGGAGGAAGAGTAATATAACTTAATAGGTTAACTTCCAGGTAAAGCATAAACTCAGCAGAAGACTTTTAATTTTCTTTTTCTCCTCTTTCAGTATTTCACCTTCTTACAAGAGCCTACCATCAATTTCAGAAACTTTTCCAACCCTGAGAATGATGATTGAAGTACTTAATACAGACTCATCTCATTGTCTAAAAAAAACTATAGTTGTTGTATAATTTATGCAAATAAAAGGCCAAGAGCTACTGCTTCGTAAATTATTTTGAAGGGGAAATTATGGCCAAAACGATTTGGAATTGTTTTGTTTGTTGGGTTTTTTTAATAAGAGTAAACTTACTTGACTGGTTATTATTAGACTAAAAGGTATCCTTCTGTGATGAATGATACTAAAAAGGAAAAAAATAAGTAGAATAGCTAATTTCTTATATTGAGACACTTTAACAGGAAATACAGTTTTTCAGGTGGCAAACCAAAGAGCTTCAAGAAACTTCCATCACAGTTATGATCTGAACATATTTGCAGGTGAAAATTTATTTTAAAGAAAAAGTAGTCTGCATTTCAAATACCACTGTGCTCTCCGTTTGTTGAGGGGGTTTTGTGTTTGTGTTGTTTTTTTCCTAAAGCCTCTGTCTTCTGCATGTAAAGTTGTTCATGAGCTGTACATATGTAAGTAATTGCTAAATACACAGACATTAGATGTAATCCAGTGAAGGAACAGTTGTCAGCTTAAAAGAAAGGGTTTCAGGAAAACATCATTTGTAAACAAACCAAAACAAATTATGTATTTGGTGTTAGGCTATTGGAGAGTAAATACTGGAAACATAAGACCTGTGCATCAGTCTACCTTTGCAAGTACCCAGTGCTGTGGTGGTGATTGGCAAATGTTAGCAGTGGATAATTCACATTTAGAGGGTAGCTGTCAATGGCTCGATTTCTGGATGGAGAGGAGTGACAAGTAGTGTCCCTCAGAGATCTTTGTTATATAATATCTTCATCAATAACATAGACAGTGGAGTTGAGAGCACCCTCAGCAAGTTTGTGGACAAAACCAAGTAGAGTGGTGTGGTTGACAAGCTGGAATGTCATCCAGGGGGACCTGGACAGGCTAGAGAGGTGGGCCGATGCAAACTTCATGAAGTTCAACAAGGACAAGGGCATAGTGCTGCGCTTGGGCTGGGCCAGTGCTCATTACTAATACACACTGGGAAGTGAAGTGATAGACAGCAGCCCTGCAGAAAAGGACTTGAGGGTATTGACGGATGAAAAGCTGGACTTGAGCCAGCAGTGTGCACTTGAAGACTAAAAGGCCAACTGTATCCTGGGCTGAATCAGAAGAGCTGTGGCTAGAAGATGGTGAGGTGATTCTGCCCCTTTACTCTGCTCTTGTGAGACCCCACCTGGAGTACTGTGTCCAGCTCTGGTGCTCTTGGCACAAGAAGGACATGGACCTTGTTGGAGAGGGTCCAGGGGAGGACCACGAGGATGATCAGGGGCTGGGGTGCATCTTTTACAAGGACAGGCTGAGAGAGTTTGGGCTGAAGCCTGGAGAAGAGAAGGCTCTGGGGAGACCTCATAGCAGCCTACCAGTACCTGAAGGGGCCTACAGGAAAGTGGGGGAGGGACTGTCCAAGCATGTAGTGATAGGATGAGAGGCAATGGCAGAGCAAGTTTAGGTTAGATGTTAGAAAAAGATTCTTCACTGTGAGGGTGGAGTGACACTGGAACGTGTTGTCTAGTTAGGTGGTGGAGCCCCCATCACTGAAGACACTCAAGGCCAAGTTCAAAAAGGCTGTAAGTGACCTATCTAGTGCAGTATGTCCCTGCCCGCTGCAGGGGGATTGGACTAGATGACTTTGAATGTCCATTCCAACCCTATGATATGATCTTCGATAGTGTATTGAGAATGCTACACAGGGCTTCCAGAGCTGTTACTGTTGGAAGGGCCTGGTGGCCTTTTGGGAAGGCAGGCTTCCTGTAGGGTAGGGTTAAAGCAGTTCAAACAGTATGGGTGCTACTGTGAACCAGTTTCTCATTGCAATGGTAGTTATATTATTTCTTATGAATCCTAACTGAATTATACTCACTTAATTTGAGCTCTGTGACTTTAGAGCTCTTTATCAGGTTAAATTATTTCAGAAACAGCAAGCAATAATGGGGCAAATGTCTGTCTTAGCTATAGCTTTCAACTTGTCTAATCTTGATGGTCTAAGCTGTTCCTCCGTTGCTGTCATCTTTTATGCAAATACTCTATTCTTTATTGTGCTTGCTTCCAGTTTTCCAGAGGTTCGGGCTTTGTTGGGCAGTTGCAAATATATGTCCTAACTGTGTAGTACATTATATACTAAAAAAATACTTACTAACAGAAAGGGGGAAACTTCCTGCATGGCTGTTTGCCTCTGGCTACAGCACAGGGCAATCTCAGTCCCCTCTTTAAGGACAGAAGAAATGCAGCAAAGCACCAGGAATGTTGATTCAGGTGACCTACTTTAGTAGTGGAACTGAAAACAATGTTGATTTATTGAATGGAAGGTCTTTTTTTTGTTATCTAACATAAGTACTTGCTGGATACAAAGTGGACTCTCTGTGTATAAAGTCTGGAGGTGGAAGTGCCAGAAGGTAAAATCAAAATACTGTCATGATTACAAGAAAATCCCTATTTATTTGTTGATTTGAAGTTAGATGTCTCTATTTATTACCTTATTACTAGCAGAATAGAAGACGAGCAGTTAGAGATGTGCATGAGGGATTTTCACAGAGAAAGCAAATGAATGCTGGAAAGTGGGTGTTAGCAAGCTGTCTCAGTGAGCTGATTTCACTCAATTCACTCATTTCAAAGATACTACTTTTGTCTACTTGTCTAGTGTATGAACTGACTGCTCATTGCATTTGGTGTGCACGTTAGCAATGCATCTTCCAGTCTGGATGTCTTTTGGACAAAACTACCTTTTCAGATTCAGACATGGCAAGTGGACAAAATGAAGAGACCTGCTTCAAAAGGATGTTCCCAATTCAGATGAACCCAGTGGTGCCTATTTACATGTGGGGGCTTTCTCGTGAACTCTCATATTCTGAGATTGTGTGTTGAAAATACAATCCTAGAAGAAAATGTGCTTTCCTTCTACTAACACCTTTTACCGTCTTTTGCTGAAACAAATATTGCTATTGTTCCCTAAGAACAAGTTCTGTTACAGCATTAACTTGTTGCCCTGATAACTTATGGTACTGTTACCAGACTTGTAAGCACAGCAGAAATAACCTTGTTTGAAGGCAGGGGAAGGAAAAGGGAGCAGATTTTTTCTGTTACAAGTTTTAATGTCTGACAGTATGTCTAGAATCTATTTCAAAACTTGCAGGGACTCTACTAGAGCTACAGTAGTTAGACAGTAGTAGGACTGACTCCCTGCCAAGGGAAAATTAGTCTAATGTGATATGCCTTGAACTGCAGAAATTAACATTTGTTTTGCAAATGCCAGAAAGCAAATGACAAGTTTATTTTTCCTAAAGCATATTTTTCTCTTCTGTTTGTTTGCAAGGGAAATTAAGTAAGTTCAGGTACCTGTCAGATGAGTGCCCAAAACACATGGAAATCAAGAGAACTGGAGTAGTATCTGTAATCCAACATGTTAGCTACTAATGAGCACTAATGCACACTGTAGTGTTGCTAAACATTTGGAAGGATAGGTGTAACTTTAAGTAAAAGGCAAAATTAAAAAAATTGAAAGTAGAATTTCATATACAGAGATAAAATTCATTAACCAAACCACAGTAGAGGCAAATCTGACCACCTCCCTGGCTGGTACTAATGAATATGAGCTTAAGCTTTCTTGATTGGAATTTTTAAGGACAAAAGTAGGTCTTTCAATGAAAACTTCCTCTTACCTGGAAAGGATTGAGCTACTGTCCGACTGTGATGAAGGTATATTCCCACCATTCTTTTGCTCAAGCACCTTCCCTCTCCACTGCTAGAAATAAGCATTATATTCTTTTTTGGTGTCTTTTATCTAAACATCCCAAAATTACAGAAACCTCTATTAGATTTCCTTATGCAGGAAAGGAATTATTTTCTGCCTGCCATATGGAGAAATAGGTAAAGTAGCTGGGAAGTGATGTCTAACTTTGTCTTGATTGTATTCTAATTCTAATTTAAGTTCTCTGATGCATTGTAACATTAATTGAGAACAGGGAAATTTGTGCTATCACTCAGCAGATATTTCTTGGAATTATAAAATAGTTCCAATAGAAGTTTCTTGCTTTAGAGATTTAGACCAGAGGGAGTCAGGCAGAGGGGTGGTGAGGAAGAAGAAAATTCCCTGAACAAACAAACCATGTACAGCTTTTCATGTTTACTTTTTCTCATTTATCTTACTCTTGTGACTGACTTCATTCATACTCATGCCCTTGCAGACTAACAGACAAAATGGTATTAATGGGGTACCAAAGGGAGGATAGGTTTAACCTCTATGAGTGTGTGCATATATGTCAAAAGCTTGTGTCTCTGGGTGTGATACAGATGACTAAGAAAGAAATCAAGCTCAAGTTAAACGCTCTCAAACAAGTTTAGCTCTCAAACAAGTTTAGCAAACAAAACAGGATTATCTAACTGGTCTGGTATGTGATGACTTTGAGAACTGTAGTTACCTTCTAAGACCCAGATACGTGGAGAAATCTAATTACCATTTCCATCATCTTCTCTGTCATCTCAGACAGCTGGTTCATTTGAACTCTTAAATGGGAACACTAATACATTGTAACCCCAACCATTTATGCATTAATAAAAGTATTTTTTAAAGCGGAATGAGGAAAAAATAGGCAATGAAACCCCATTCATCTGAACCTCAATATTTGAGTGACCTTTTTTTTTTATGATCTTCAAAATTACCATGTAACTACCTAAGATAAAAGGCAAAATAGATTTTGTCTCAGATAAATCTTTGAGATATTTACTTGTATTCTTTGTTATTGTGGAAAGGAGCTATGCTTTTCCCCCTGCAGTAGATTCTGGAGGTCTTTTTGGGAGTTTGGCAAAGGATTTGCTGATAAAAATTGTTACAGTCAGGTGGCTGTGAAAAGGACACATAGACATCTATGTTACATAGATGATGGGTTGTCCTGCACTGCTGGTGTACTGGGGAGTGCTAGCGGATGACTGGCCACCTGAGGTCTCCAAAGATGACTTCAAACAGCACCAAGGCCAACAGAACAAGCAGGGCACTGAAGCAAAGGCTGATATAACACCTGCAAGTATAAACTTGGAGAAAAGAGTTAAGACTGGATTGTACCCTACTCTTGACACAAGCTGATCACACAGTGCTGTTAATTTCAGAACATTAAAATAGTCTGGCAATGAAACATTTTTTTGAAGATGCTATTGTGCTGCAATTATTGTTCGACTACTTTCTAGCCCCCCTTTTCTCCTAGTTCATTGACATTTGGAAGAAAAACATTCTTCTTCTTGCAGTACACCCGAGATCATAAAACCTATTAATTTCAGCTGATAGAAAATCTGTTTGATGGACAGAACTAATACTTACTGCATGGACTGCACTGAGGCTGCACCTTTTTTTATTTGCCGAAATAACACTGAGGCTTTACTACTGAACCTGTTGCTCATTCCCGGTTTGGTGGCTCTTCTGAGACAGGAGCTGCTGATAGGTCACATGTAAGAATTAATCAGAATTTGGGCTTGACTCCGGTGCTTCTCTTCCAGCAGAGGCAAGCCCTTACCTGATGTTCCTGACTCCATCAACATGCGAATACCCTTGTTTGCTCCCATTCCGCCCTCCCTTCCCCAGAAGGGAAGGGAAAGGAAAGCGCTGTGGGAGACGACGGGCACCGAGGGCTGCGGCTCCACGGCACCGACGCTAACTGCGACGGAGTGGGCGGCCTCCCTCCTTCTCTTTCTCCTCGGCCAGCCGGGAGGCAGAGGGGAGGGGAAAGGGCTGCCTCCCCCGTCCTGGGAGCGCCGGGCGCCGCGGGGGAGGCCGGTCAGGGCTGCCAAGGGCGCTGGGCGTGCGGGGGGGGCGGGGAGTGCGGGGCGGTGGCCGGTCTTTATAAGGGAGCGCTAGGAGGCGGTTTTTGCAGGAGCGGAGCAGGGAAGGAGGAGGAGCCCGGGGGGGAGGAGGTGGTGGTACGCGTTCTCATTCCCGCCGGCTCCGTTCGTGCGGGGCTGGCGGCAGCCGGGTGGCCATGGCCTCCATGGCGGCGGCGATCGCCGCCTCCCGCACGGCTGTAATGAACGGCAACCGGCCGCTGGACGAGCGGGAGCGCAAGCGGTTCAGCTACTTCTCCTCGCTGAGCCCCATGGCGCGCAAGATCATGGCGGAGAAGGAGCGGATCCGCGAGCGCTACGGGCCCGAGTGGGAGCGGCTGCCGCCCCGCCAGCAGGACGAGATCATCGACAAATGTCTGGTGGAGCCCCACGTCCAGGCCCGCTACGCCGCGCACCGCGGCGCCGCCCGCCCCACCGCGCCGCCTCCCTCCTACCCCAGCCTCCGTCTCAACACCGGGCAGAAGGTGGTGCACTTCGGCGAAGAGGTAACGGTGGGTGAGAAGGGAAGGGAGCGCCGGCGGAGCTAGCTTCAGTGGTCGGGCGGTGGCCGTAGACAGTCGGCTCCCTGAGGGGGGTCCGCCATGGCAGGGCCTAGAGGCGAGGGGCGCTCGCCGCCGCCTCACGGGCCGGGTGACTGGAGCCTTGCCCCAGCTTCGCGGCTGTAGAGAGGAGGGGGCGTTTCTCGTTGGCACCGGCGAGAGAAGCGACAGTCGTTCTGGTGATGAACGGGAGAGACTGATTCCGTCCTCCTCTCCGTGCCCGCGCAGGAGGGCGGGATGTTGGGCTGTGAAACAAGTGGGCTCGGGCAGACCGAAAAAAAAAAAAAAAAAAAGTTGGGTAGGCACCAAATCGGAGTTCGCCCGAGACAAGTGAAATTCACCCTGAAGTGGATTTTGCAAAACTGAAAGCTGGTCCCACTCCCGAAGGTGGGACACGGCCGTGGCTGGCTGTGGAAATAGTTGCTTATTTAAAAGCAGAGTGTGGGGAATGTTTATGCTGAATTAAATCTCTTCCCTTTTTTGCATCTAAATTTAGACGCGGTTAAAAATACAACGCTGAAAACATTCCAGCTCTTGGTATTTTTGACACCTTAAAAAAAACAAAAAATGCAGCCTGTTCCACGTCATTTGCCAGGAAAAACAAGGGTGTGGAAAGATGAATGTCAAAAAGTATAGATTTTGAAGCTTCTGAGGGCCTTCTATCTAATGATGAAGCATGGCAGCCCTCTAGAAATCCATAGGTTTAAGAGTGCCTGGTTTTGAACAGCAGGTCATGTTATGAAGTGTGGTCCCTTGAAGAGGAAGGTCTAACAAGGCTTGTAAACACCTGGCAGTCCTCTTCACATGCTCTTTCTCTCTCCTATTCTGTATATGAGATTTCCTTTGTTTTGATTCCTTTTAGATCTTGGTATCATTACAGAGCTGATGTATTTCGCTATGTTTGTGTAAGGTCTTAAATGTTAATTACGTGGCTTCTACTAGAAAAAAAAAATCTGCTTCTGCACTTGTGACCATCATTCCTATTTAAAGAGAACAGTGCTGCTTTTGACCTCCTCACCAACGTCCCTTGCAGTGAGATTTGTACGAAGCATTTGAAGCATTTGGATGCTCGGAGTCGTGGTTCCCAGCTGGCGGTGTGCTACAAAACTGTTCCCTGTGTGTTGGGCAGGTATGACAATCTGCCATGCACACATATGTAAGAATTAGAAAACCCATGTTCAAGCTCAGTTTTGTTTCTCTGGAGACATTCAAAACTTGCCTGGACGCCTTCCTGTGTGACCTAGTCTAGGTGTTCCTGCTCTGGCAGGGGGATGGGACTAGATGATCTCTTGAGGTCCCTTTCAGTCCCTGGAATGCTGTGATTCTGTAATAGTTGCTCTTAAGAAACCATAACTCCTGGTGAAAATAAGGTATAGAAGGATGCACAGCAGCAGATTTGGTTGTGCAAGCAGTCTTTGACAGGAAACCCAGATTTGAAGTTGGTCACCAAGGGATTTGCAGTAATGGCAGCTGAAAATTAATATGTTTGGTGATCCCAGTCCTGGGCTCCTCTGCTGTGCTTTCTGCTTTGAATTATGTGGATCTGTCAGGAAGGCAAACAAGCTGTAAGTTGTGCTGCATTGCATTTACTAATTGGCAAACTACACCTAGAGTCCACCTGAAATTTAGCAAGTGGTTTTCTTTCCCCTCTTCTTGCAAAATATGACTATGATATAAATAATGTTATTGTTAGTGTTTATGTAGCCATTAACTGAAGAAAGCGTGATTCATCAAAATACTTGATGCAAAGTGTAGTTCTGGAATGATCTGTCTCAACTGACTTCCTCCTGGACTTCCAAGCTGAAGTTAATGTAAGTTGTATTTCTGAAGAGATTCTAATCCTTTTGGCATCGTCCGTTTCCATTTTAGTTCTTCCAACTGCACAGTTGAGACTTGGAGCTTTTCCTGGCTTCTCATCTGATAACTTCCTCTCCCCCGGCTCCCTTGCTGGCATTCGACCTTGTTCTTGGACATTTTCCCTGGCTTGGTGATTGTTCCTCCTTGTCCTACTGCTGCAGAGACACTGTGGCCAGGCCTCTTGACATTTCAGTCAACTTTACAGGCTTGCAAATGCTTTGCTTGCATAGCTTTGTTGTCATGTTGTCTCTAATCTGACAGCTTACTGAATTCTATGGCTGCTGTCCTTGTAAGAAGATGTAACTGCTGTACATACCATGACCACTGTGCCTGCACTCATGGGGACTAATAGATTGGTCCTAGCTGCTATCCCTGTCTCATGATGTATGGTATTCTAAAACAAAGACATACGGAGTGTATTCTGCATTCCTCATAGTCACTTGATGTTGCAGCCCTTTCAGTCTGAGTGCTTTGTTTTGAGGATGTTCTTGCTGATACCTGCTCCAAAAGTTTCATTTTTCCTGACACAGCTCATCTTCTCTGTTAACTGCCTTGGATGCAGCGACCACG
>VZTY01031380.1:1426-14580 GCA_013400935.1 Turnix velox
AGAACATTGTACAGCTTTTCTGAAACACGCATGGAAGCAGTTGAGGCCTCCTCTGTCCCAATTTTCAAAAGCATCTATAGTGCAGGAAGAGCTAAATTTCTCTCTTACCATTTGTTGTCACATATTTCTTTGAAATTATTCCTGGCCGCTAGGCAGAGCTAGCAGACCAGTGCTTGGCAGCATTTATTTTCATTTCCAGTCCCTTGAAACACATCATAATGTAAGTGCCACATGTTCAATCATGTAGTCTTTAAGGATTATTTAAATGAACCCTCTGGGGTAACAAGATATTTGTAATGACTACATACTCATGTGTACACCAATGTAATCAGAGTAATAAAAATACAGTCTACTTATCTATCAAAAGAACTGACCGTGGAGAATTTCTTTATTTTATTTCTGACAGCAGTCTGAGTAATATTGAGAAATATTTCTTCTGTGGAAAAAAATAAACATGTAAAATCTATTGCTTTTTTTCTTTCAAAACCTTGTAAATTCAAAAATATTCGTCTTCTCCTTCTTGTTTCTATGTACAAAAAGGATAAGAAATGGGCCTTGAGAGTACTTGCAGATGTCTGGCTTATCAAATTTCATCTTCAGGCAAGAATTAAATATCTTTCCATCATCATTAAAAAAGTATATTTTAAAGAAAAAAAGAATGTAAAAGGCAATATTCAAGGATAATAAACACAGCAAACTTTATAGAAATGTCTTATTTAAACTGAAATGATGTTATATTCAAAAATGCACTCAAACTGCTTGAAGCTTCTATTTTTCACTGTCTATTGTATTGTTCATCAAAAAGTGACACCTTAACTTAATTTTGTCCACAGCTGAGACAATCTAACTTCTTTTTTTCTTTCATCTTCACTACAGTTTTTTGTTGGAATATCTGCAGATTTTCTGCCATTGACAGACACTTTTTTTTGAAATTTATCAAACTGTCCTTAAGAAATTAAATTAAACAGATTAAATTGTAATATGAGTGCACTTGAAAAAAATTTTTATATGTCAAAGACATGCCCTGATTCCATTTAAAGCCAAGACAAACTTAACATTTAATATTTAAGAGCCACAGTAGACAATAAAACTCATCAGAACAACTACAACAACCATATAAAATGTAAAATATATACCTAAGACAAACTACCAGTAAAGTTTCTTTTTCTTTTTTGTACTATGGCAATGTGAGCAATCAACTCAAGAATCTTATAGACAGCCACTGCTGTGAAGTTTAATTTAGTCTCATTTTTGGATCAAAATCATCAAAGCATCAGGGCTCCAGGAGTGCTGTAATATGGATATACAAAATCTCAGCTTTTTACAGACAACATACTGAGGAAAACACCTAAATCACTGCGGGGTTTCTCAAAACCTTGATCAGAATATCTAAGACATCTGCAGCAATGGATACTACTTTCTTTAATAGGTTCTAAATTCAGCCTTAGGGGATGACATTTGGAGATCTTCTTTCTCTGCAAGAATAGAAAGGGATTGTTGTCTGAGCATGATACTGAGGTGTCTGATTTAGCTGAATGCTTAGATTTCTATATCTTCTGATGTGTTCAGTCACAAGATTAATTCCCAAGGAACAGTCATCTGTCATTGCTGATACTTTACTGGACTCGCCAGCTTTAAGGATACTTTAGTACCTCCACTGACCTGTCTCTATAAGCAGTGCTGGCAGAGAGCATACATATAGCAGTGACACTGAAGTTTCCTGGGACCTCAGTCCCGAAAGTCATATGTGACTAATAAGCCCTACAGCCAAGCATCCCCATGAGACAGCACAGGTCTTAGCACTTGTGTTTGTCTTCTGGAGCATGGTGAGCCTTCTTTTAACTTGTCTGTTATCATGAAAATTCAACTGCAGCATCACAGTTGTTACTAGATAACAGCTTTTTCAATATGCAGCTTCTTCCAGCACCAAATTATTAGTGACAATTTTATCATGGTCTTAGGGGAGAAAATATGTCTCTTTTACATAGACTGATTAGCTCATTGCTTTCAACACACGATGTGTGGGAGTTTTAGCCCATGCATCTTTCTGAAAAGCATCAGTGTGAAGTTTTAATAGACTTTCTCTGTTACTAAGGCAATTCTGTATCAAGCCTCCATGGAAATCCTTTGGTGCCTACTTCTTAAAATAGCTGTCATATTCTTTTGGGGTTTCAGCTGTGATTATTTTCTATAATGGTCATTATTAATAAATTTAAAGGCAGTGGCAATATATTGAAGATACTGAGGTATTTTGTGATGCAGACAGGTCAGGCTTAATTTTCACATTTATCACTAAATCCATAAATTAGAAAAGACCTTTTACAACACCCTTTCAACTTTTCTACATGTTGCAAAATGGAAAACAGCTCATTGTCTATTAGCATTCCTTATCAGTATAGTAATTTCACTTGCAAGGATTATTTTGAGGTGTTTTGTTAGTCTTGGACCCAGAGAATTCAGGTTTTAAACCCAAACTGTATGTCACTTGTTCTGGTTCTTTCTTCTGCTTTCCTAATTGATTCATTGGTATACTTAGATTAGATTCTATACATGGAATCATTTGATGAAACAGTTTTTCCACACCTTTTATCCATAAATAAATTTTGCTGTTCACTAGGTTATCAGGATTTTCTTTAATACTAAATACACTTTGCCATTTTCAAGTTTTAGAAGTCTTCTCTTGACTCTAGTTTCACAGTCAAGAGCATGACACAAGCTTTGCTGTATTGTGTCTACACTTGGCTTTTGTTTCTCTTTTTATTTTTAATGCAAAGGAAGGCTCTTTACTGTTTCAGTGTAAGACCTCTAAAGCAAAGCATCATTTGCATTACAATTCTCTGATTAATTTCTTTTAATCAAGTAAATTTCATCAAACCTCAGTACTTCTGTTCAACAAGCAGAGACACAACTCTGTGAACTGTAGGAGTAAGAACTAGGATCAGCCACATTACGATTCACAGCTTTGTAGAAATTTTCAAGAAAAAAAAATTCTCCATGAAGAATGTTTTATTTCTCATCATTTATTTCTAATAAGCTTTATTAATTGCAAATAGGAATAAAATACACATCAAGAAAGAACAGTAGACTTAAAGCAGTGCACAGTTCTTAAAGCATGCTACAATATCATGAAGAATGTCAAGGCTTTCCTGGAAGTATTTAACAGGTGCTTAGAGAATTCCACTAATTGTTTTCAAAGCTGTCTGACAATAAGAACTTAAAAAGGCACAAAATCAGCTTCTAGCACATTCCTTTTAAAGTGATATTTGGAACAAAAAAAATCACCTAATAGCATTTTCTGGATGAAAGGCAGCTGAAATTCCTTAATTCTCCTTAGTGAGTCCTCAGTTCTCATTTCCTTAGCTTGTGATCTGCTAAGAAACTCCAGCCCTCTTCTAGTGCTTTCTGTATTCAGTGCCTCACCATTCCTTACTCCCAATACTTCACAACAGTTTGCTTCCATGAGAATGAAAGAACAGCCACAGTGCCATAGTGCATTTAATCAAAGTGACATCCGACTTAGTATCCCATATCTGACAAGCATCGCTTAATGAATGCTTAGGGAATTGCACAGGGATCAAAGGAAGTATAACATGATTTTACCCTGATGAGCCATTAGTACAAGGAGATTAGTAACAATATTGCAAGACTCACACTTCGAGTCCATCCCTCCAAAAAACTAAACAAGAGTTTTCTTATTCACTTCCGAAGAGTAGAAACTTTTAATGTGAGATCGTTACCTTATTTAAAACTTTAGAAACATTACTTATAAAAAGATTCCTTGTCATCAGTAATCTTTAATTTTATTCCCTCATGTTTCCCTCTTCAAAAGACCTCCATTCAAATAACAGATTATTTAAAAATAAATCACATAAAGATGAAGATTTAACCCATGAAATTTAGCCTGAGAAAAATTGCTGAATAAGATACAGTTAAAATAGCTACTTCAATCCAGATTCTTAATTTGCAAAACTATAAATCCTGTTCCAGCAGTAAATAAAATTTATATTTATATGAATTAAATAAGGGAGTTGATCCATTTAAAGTATATACCCTATTTCTCACTGTGTACGTTGATCCACTTTTTGTTTACTGGCACATAAATACACTCATATAAATCAGATATATTCAAATAGTTCTGTTCTCTATTCAGAATGAGTCTTAAATTTCTTTTCAGCAAGAATTAATAGATGAAGTAATACGGAATTTTGATTTCCTGAGATGACTGAATTATTTTGTTTCATTTTTGCAGTGAAAACTCCAAACATTAGAGGTGGACATCTTTGGAATGATTTTGCGAGTGCTTTGGAAAAGACTTTTCTGCATTTAGGCAATATCTCATTACAATGGACTTATTCAGCTTGAGAAAATACGTGTGCAAGGTTTAGAATAACCTTGATGGAAATACTAAATTCCAGGAGATAAATTAAAACACAGAGAAAATCAGTATGAGTCAAAAATAGGCAGTTTATGTTGATGTGTATGTGGATATCTTTACTTGAATAAAAATTAGATATTCTAGACAAAGTTTGTTCTACTGAATTGAATAGTTAAATTTGTCTTAAATCTGACTAAGAATTAAATATCTAATTAAGATTCTTAGTCAATACTATTTTAATTGACTAATACATCATTCTGTTAACACTAATGGTAAATTAAATATGCTTGATTGATATTCAAACAATTAATTTTGTTTAATTGGCATTGATCTTAATGGGCATTACCTTAAAATATTAGCTGGTGTACATCCACAGCTGTAAGCATTATGTATTACATTATTAAATTCCAGGATATCATTTGCAAGAAAGCAATACTAATTGTTAGTGAGCTTTCCTTATATATGAAGAGGAATTGCAACCACTCATCCCAGAAAAGAGGATTAAATTATCCCGTTACAAATTTTTTTTTTGTTACAATGCTTTTTCTTTTTTATTTAAGTGATTACTCTGAACAATTAAAGACTTCTAAATCATTATTTACCAACTCTGTTGAATTATGATAACATGCAAAATTAATTAAAAGAAATGTAACAGCATCAGCTTTAGATACATTCTGAAAAGTAAGGAATGCTGTTGCAGAGTGTAGTTCATTAAAAGGCATTCAAAACTGGCTATATCTGGTATCCTGCAGTCTGTTAAAAATGGAAAATAACAACCACCTGAAGCAGTGAATTGCAACTGTGAAGGCTTTCTGGCTAGTTCTTTACAGGGAAATTGCACTAACTAAACAAAAAAAACCTAACAAGTCACATTTGCATGTAATAAAAGGATAAAGTTAGCAAAGACCACTCTAATTATTTTCTGTAATTTCATTTTTTACAAAAATATTATCATCTCTTATAGAGTGCACAGGTAGACTATAAAGAAGAAATTCACGCTGTTTCAACCAGCCATAGCTGAAGTTATTTGATCTAGTCAGGGATAAACGCTAGTGTGAAGGCAGAAAACACTAAAGAATCTAGGACTCTGCCTTCAGATTCTGAAAACTGGAAAAACTTAGAGGGAAACAGTACACTGGAATATTCTCTGAAATGGTCTTTGAGATATAAATATTAAAGTATCATAAAGGAAGAGGTCATGGAAAAAAAGACACATTATATAGTGCTTACATTCATTCTTGGCAAATTTCAGTGAACTTTTCCATTGAACTGTGAAGACCCTAAGTATGAACATCTTCAGAATAAAGTATGACCTGAAGTACAGCTGCCTCTATACACTGGCAAATTCAGTTTGGCAGAAAGCAGTGCAGAGACCTGGACACTCCATCAAGTGTCCTAGCAGGGATTATATAGATTTTAAAATGTCATCTGTAATCAAAACATCCTTCTCTTTATTTTATGAAGAACTGCTGAAATGAAAAAGTAACTCCTGTTCACTGTCATTTGTTTCTCTCACTGTGTATTTTCAGCACTCCCAAAGCATGTAAAAAAGAGAGAAATTAATTATTAATACCTCTTTGTTTATCAATTACAGTAAATCCTTGTCTTCACACTTAAATTCCGTTAATGAATGTTGCCTGACAATACAGAGGGCAGGGCTATTAACTCTATATGACATTTTTTACACAGGAATGTTAAATAAGAGGGTAACACAAGCTGTTAAACTACAGCTTTAGAGGGCAATCAGATCTCCATCATGCTAAGGAGATATTACAGTGATTTCTACCTGTTTACCATTCTCCAGTTTATAATATTATAATCTTCAATAGCCATGGTAATTTTTTTGTATTTTAGTAAGATAATAAAAATTGTCCTGCTCTTCAGAGTCATAGATACTATTTGGGTTTGGATTTTTTCCTTGTTACTCCCATCCCTGCAGAAAAAGATCAGGAAGTAGAAAGGGAGAATGTGGATAGCAATTCCAAGTGTAGAAAACATTTTCTTTTAGCTCACCAGTGAAGTAAAGCTGAATCACAGATGAATCCTGGTGAGAGGAAAAAAAAAAAAGCTCAAAGGTTATTTCAACTTTTCTTGTCTTTTCTTGTTATGTTGCATAAGTGGTGTGTCAGCAGGGAAAGAGAAAGAAAGTGGCCTGTACAGTAGGGAAAGTAGGACAAGAGTAGAAAGAATAAGAAGGTGCCAAGTTTTGAGATATGCAAAGAAACTTTGTTAAAGAAATCAGGGTTTCACTAGTGTTCCAGTTTCAAGAACAGTGAAAATGAAGAAAATCTATATCTGCACTCTTAAATCTATTTAATTTTCAGTATTTCTTCCATGACATATTATGTCATTACTTAATGCTGCACTATTTTTCAGAAAATATTAACTTTTTACAAATATAAGTACAAAGAATACACCATATACTATACAATTATATATATATGCATATAGTGCATATGCATAGTGGCCCTGAACTCTTTGTAAAGACTTTATTATTTGACACATTTTTTTCAAGTTGCAGACAATTTGGTCTAGTTATTGTTCTCTGGATTTCATAAAGCTATATCTTCCGCACGGTAAAGGTATATGAAAAAAAAAAGGTAATTTAAATACAATTCTCCATTTTCAGGAGTATTTTTACTAACACTATATTAATACAAGTGGAATTACCTCTGTGCCACACACCTGGAACTACTGACTTTTTTTATCAAAATGACATCAGAGTCACTTTACACTTGCGTGATTTGAATTTTAAAATGTCTACTACTGACCTACTTATGCCTTGGGATGGGTCTCTAAAATTTCATTGGCTTATCCAGGGTGGGTAAATGTCTTTACCTATTCAGTATAAAACAAGCTGAAATAACTGGTCTAGTTAAACTACTTAACTAAAGTTAAAAAGAGTGAATATTGTGTTTAGTAGCTGCTTTATTGCACATCTAACTGCATTTTCCAGTTACTGCAGTGCTTTCATACTGCAGTCAAGGTTTTGTCTATCTAGAAATGCATCCAGCAGAAAGTTCCGTTTCTGAACAGTTTGAGTTGTCCCAGGAGCTCGGGGTTCACTTACAAGCATGAATTTGCTTTGTTTGTTTTAATGCCTTCTTTGAAGTTAATAACAGCTCTATTTAATTGAATTGAGCACCACACTAAATCCAGTCCTTCAGGCACTTTTGAACTTCAAGTTCAGCTCCAAATACTGTTGTCTGGCATTATTGCAGATTTTTATTATCCATGATATTTATTATGAGATTAACCCTCAGGATTAGTTGCAGTACACAAACATTGAGAAGCACCTAATCCTACTCCAAAAAATTTTTCAAGAAAAGAAATGGAAGTAGAAAAGGAAATAGAATGTTATTGTCAAGCACAAACTCCCTAGTAATGTATAAGGACAACATGCACTGCTGAGATGGACTGTTATTCTGACATTATATTTTATATACAGTGCTAAGGTTTTGTGGCACTTTTCTGGTTTTTAAAGTGGATAAATGCTTATAGCACACCATAATGCATAATTGATAAGCACATTTGAATAGTCACAGTGTACTCCTCACTACTTTTTTGTCTGTATTCTCTGAAGTAAAGAAATATTAAATCTCCCTGTATGAATCACTTTCTAAAAATAGCTTCATACTTAAAAGAAGAGCAACTGAAGCAGTACAAACTTTAACTTAAGGGCCATATCAAATATAATTTACATCAGAGAGCAAGATACTCTTTTTTTTAAAAAAGCATCTTATTTGATTGTTTCCTTGTGCTACTTGTTATTTCACATACAAAGATAATGGAATAGAAGAGAAAAAAAGAGAATAAAACAAAAATAATTCCATAGACAAGATCCTTGAACACAAGCAATCTGTTTATTAAATAGCAGCAAATGTTCAATTCAATATTGAGTCTAAAAGCTTGCTTCTAATATAAATGGAAATGAGATATAAATGTGATTAGTTTCCCTACTGCTTGTTCTTCGGTTTTTATTTCATTAAGTACTAGCATTTGTTTTTAAGAATTGTTATTAAATTTCTGACAAGGGTTCATGGTCACTCTAAATCAATGTCATTATGTGTCTTCACTTCTATGTGTGCAATACCTGTCTTCATTTCTATGCATTGCATGCCTGTCTCAGATCTGAATTTACAGTTAATAACATTTTTTAGCTGAAAGGATGTTCAGATACAGGTAGAACACCTCAGAAATATCTACGAGGTAGTACAAGTTTAACAGTGGGTTACAAAAGTGCATGTTCAGACTAATCTGTCTACTGTAACTTGTTTTGTACATGATCCCTTGGCCTCTACAAATTCCCTAGACTTGATCAGGACTAGGAAAGCCCATTGAAGAAGGTAACTACCATGCTTACAGTTCAACAAGCCCTGGAAGTACAGAAAAGTTTGCAAAGTGAAAAGCAGCCTGGATCAGGCAAAGGTGCAGTGCATCGTAAGGTGCAGGATTCATAAAGGTGAGAAAAACAGACACCAGAATGGGCGAATAGCTTGGCATCAAAAGAGAAAAAGAAGCATAAAAGCAAGTAGGAAATTGCACTTTAGGTTAGATAGATTTTACTAGATTCTCTATCGAGTTCTTACAATTGACTTCCATGAATGGAAAAATAGTTGAGTTTTAGTACTATGGCCTGCAGCACAATATTTTCTTGCAGTGACTTGAATGAAAGGAAAAAACTTTTCTGTGCTTTCAGCATATGAAACATAATGTGCAAGTGGTCAGAGAAGTTTATTAGAAAATGACGAAGGTGAAAATTTCTGTCCAATGGAGCATTGACACAAACAGGTGTATGTGGCAGTGTATATCTAAAGCAAGGCATTTGGACTTGTATCCCAACAAGTGTCTTTAGCTGCATATTCTGAGGCACTATCTCTGAGGAGTAGCTTCTGTAGTCTTCAGAGTGTGAGTATAAAGCAAAGTACACAATGATGGTGCCAACCCATTTGGCATAGAGGAGACATTACCAAAACACAGTCTGTTCACATAAATATCAGTCTTCCTGCCTAGACATTAAGGCCAAATTCAAATTTAGTGACATAAATTGTGAGTTAGCATAATTCAAAGCATGTTGGTGAACTAAGAGGACCTACTGTGGCCTATAGCAAAGCCATGTAGTATGGCTGGAACATGAAGGAACACTGGGAGAACTGGGCATGATCTACAGCTTAATCTGCTGCAGCCTGGGGCAATGATCATTAGAGATTCCACCACAAATCCAGTCTCAGGGTTTCAAACAGGGATTCTGATAAAACTGATCCTATTAAATGAAGAATAAATGACCTTCCAAGGCAAGAATGCAAGAGAGTACCAACACGATAATTCATTTAAAGTTATAGTGACAACTTCAAATCTGGCATTTCTCAACCGAACATCAACCTAAATAGCAATAATTATTATAAGCACCCAGTAGTTTCTCTTACTCTAGTCAGCAGTCCTTACCCAAGCATTTTCTCAAGAACAGGAAATAGATTCAAGGATAGACAGAAGTGTCCCATGAGATTCTTTTGTCCAATCTTGGATGTCTGTGAAGTTAAGAAAAACAAATTATGAACTGGGACCCAGAGCAGTGTATCTAGACTTTCATTTGACCCACATACTTTAGACCGTTTATAAGTAGCTGAGCTTGCTTGACCTCAGTGAGATGCCTACCTGTTGGATCTATCCTTGGCTATTCTTCACTTACAGCATTGGCAACATGTTCAGCAGGGTATCAGCATTTTTTCTGAAGATCACAAGTGAGCACAATGGTCATCTCTAAAATTTTTCAATTCAATTTCTTAAGACAAAAGAACAGTTCTACTGTGGCTAGCCAGTCACGCTGCAAAGAAAGAGCAGTTGTTTGTTATCCAAAAAAGCTAAGTGAAAAATTTAGGACAGAAAACGAGACAATTTTTTTGCAGAGATCTTTATCAACCACATTATAATGAAGAAAAGGAATGGAGACAAGAAAACAGCTGCAGTCAAATAACCCAAATTTTAATTTCTCTAAAATGTAAACAAGAGACTTCACATCTGACATATAGTAATTATTTTTCATACTGCTGTACATTCTGCTGGGTGGAACTGAAATGCCAGACTACCCTAAAGTTATTTTTAGGCTGAACAGCACTAGGAGGAACAGCAATACTGAAAACTTCAGAAAAATGGGTTTTCACTTGTTTTACAGCCTAGTTTGGCAGGTTTAAATGTGAAGGCAATCATTCATGAGTTAGTGTTTTGGGAGTATGTCTTTCTGATGCAGTAAGTGTTGAGCAAAACTAATAACCAGTGTATGTGCAATCATGAGAGGCTGCAAATACCAGCCTGGGAAGAGTGCCATGTTAACATTTGTCCACTGCTCCAGCAGTGGAGTTGGGCTTTTCCCAACTATTTTTACTGCACTGCATATGTCACATATGCAAACGGATACATCAGTCACATGAAAATTTAATGTAAAACCCATTTTGTAATTTTTGCATATCTCATTGTTGTTGTTTGGTGCTTTTGATAGTATTGCCTGGTCCTGGAGTTCGATAACCTCATGATAATATCAATTTTCAATTATTGGAATAGCAATGTTTTAACTTCCTGTTTGCCCAAGAATGCAAACTCACAGAAATACAAGTTAACATAAGAAGGTTAAGTTAGGGAAGTAAAACTCATTAGAAAAAAAAAACAAATACCCAAAAACCCCCCAACCAAACAAACTAAACCAAACATCTAATTATTTTAGATGGATATACTTTTTCAAGAAGTCATTTTAAAACATTCCAATACCTTGATAAATTTAGCAGTATTATTCCCCATCAGTTTATCAGACTAATTCTATGTGTCAAAGTCCTGTGTTGATATATAGGGGTTTTTTTGCTTCTGTTGCTGAAATGGTGTTAGATTTCACAGTTCCTGGAGTCATATTATTATTTATAAAGCCAGATCTGTAACAGAAACTTTAGAGCTGCTATTGACAAAGTTTATAACATACCTAATGGTATAGAAGGTCATTCTAGTCATTCTGATCATGATGTTCTGAATTATGCCCTCAGAAGACCCCTAGAGAATATGGATAGTTAAGGGGAAAGTCACAAAGAATAAATCAAAGAGAAGCAGAAGTAAAAACCTGAAGTTAAGGAAGCATGGAAAGGCTAAGCCTAGAGACAAATGAAAAGGGATGGGGCCAGGGGTGAGGGTGAGAGGAAGCACACAACCAGAAATGACGATGCAGAGGAAAATGCAGTATGGTATATTGCTAGGACAGGGTATAAAGTGCAGCATGTTTATTTCAGAAGACTCCTTTGTGCTTCCTTGAATCTCACTGTGACACCTTTTAGAGCTTCTGAGTAATCAAACAACGATTGCATATTTACAGGTAAAGATTAATCCAAATTTGCAGTTCACTCAAGAAGTAAACCTTCTCATTTAGTACAAATAATGTACAACACTATGCACAAATTAACAGCAGATGAAATTTGAAAGCCAATTAATTTTATTCTTTGTGAACTAAGAAGTATAAAAACAGGAATAAGAAAGAAATGAACACTCCAGTGATAATTTAGCAAGTGAAATAAAGATTTTTGAATATGCTTTCCAGTGATTAAACTTTCCATGATGCTACTTTAGCTCTGAATTTTATTAAATTCTCTCATTTTGTGACCATTGTCATTACGATAATACTTTCTGTAATAGTGATATCAGTGATAGTATTAGGTAGTGGTAAAGTTAAAGATAACAATAATTTCTAATATATTTCACAAATTATATTCAAAGCTAAACTAAATTTTTAACGTCTTTTAGTCTTACAATGTTAGTAAAACATCTAAAAAAACTGAAGACAGCAGTCATTTTAAAAGTTCATGGCACTGTTCTGTTTTATCAGAAGCTAGGACTCATTAACTTTTCTAGTTTGGTATCATGAAGAATAACTCATAAAGTTTAGTAATACCATCAAACCTAAGTATTGAAAAAAAAGCACAACAAATCGACAAAAAATCCAGTCAAGCCCTAATATTGTCTTGAAATGATGACACATCTAGATTTATTTTTGCATTTCTGTTACCTTTTATGTTTCTCCTCAAGCATTGTCACATTTACATTACACAGAAAAACTATGCAATCTTTTTTTGTTATTACTGAAGAGAGATAAAACGTCATCACAGAGTCCTTGTGGATGGAAAGGTATAGAAAAACAACAAACTTACTGCGAAAACTGACAATATAACTTGTTTAACCAATGCATCATTTGAATAGCTAGAGATGTTCAGGTTTTTGCAGCCATAATCTAAAGTTACTTCTCCGGTGAAAGACCACAAGTGAAGGACTGACACATGGGCTCAGGGATATCATGGTGTTCTCTCATTTCCCAAGACCCTGGATGTGACTGTCAACTCTGCTGCTCATAGCCTTTGTTCCTAGCACATGCACTTCAAAGGCTAGAGGCCAAGTCTTAGTGACCTCCCTACTCTGCTACCAAAGCTGTGGGAGCGAGTGTTACTTCTGGATTCAAACATTTCATTTTTTGGTGTTTAGTAATTTCTAAACCATTTTAGCCTAAGCAAAGAAGACCAGTGCAGATTAGCCTTTCTACCATATTTAATCCATTTCTTGTCAATAAGCAGAACAAGTACAATGTCAGAAAACATATGTAGTACAGGTGAGTCATGCTAGGACTAAATGCAGTTGTTTGTAATATTCAAAAGCAAATTATCTGCGTGTGTCCTGGTTTGAGGTAGAATGGGGTAAATTTTCTGGTTTGTGTTTGTACTAATATTTTTACTTGTTATTACTGTGTGTAAGATTG
>VZTY01031380.1:14985-27817 GCA_013400935.1 Turnix velox
TTTATTGTTTCATTATCTATTAAAGTAGTTTGGAATTCTTCCGAACTCCTAAATCTCCTCCTTCCTTCCTCTCCTCTCTTCAGAGAGAGAGAGGGAGGACCATCTGTCTCTGGGGGGCTAATTTATTAATTTTGGCCCAAAACCAGGACAGCGTGGTTCTTTTGATAAGTGTTCCTTTGTATTGTTCTGCAGAAGCACTGGTCCCTATCATAAGGACTCCTATGTAAGCCCTGGACAGTAACAAGTCATAAACTTGTACTGGAAAATTTCCTTCCTTACCAGTAATACACACCAAGTCTTCTGTCTCTTCCTTTTACATTTAATTTTTTTGTATAAACTAGTATTCAAGTATATTTGTTTCCTTTGGAGGGAGATTAGTCTGAAATCCAGGCTCATCATCAGGACCACAGAAGAAGTTTACATGCTCACGGCTAGGAAGCCTGGAAGGCAGGTACATGAAATCAGTGATGCATGGTTATGTCAGCACAAAGCTTAGTTGACAAGGAGATTCAAAAGATGAACTTTCAAATGATGGACAGTCACATTGATGTACATCACTACATTGATATCTCATAATAAGATAAAGGTAAATCTGAGGAGATCTCATGACATTGGAAATCCAGACTGAAATTACCATAGAAAAAGTCTTCTAACACCTTTAATTGCAGACTTAAACTTTGGTCCTAAAAAGTTTCTGTCATTTTAATGGTTACTTCACAAGAGGAAAATAATTATAAATTAAGTATTTTTTAAAATCCTAACTATGAGTAGGGTGTGGTGTTGTCTAAAACAGAGCAAAAACTTCAACATAAGTTCAAAATCTTTTTTATATTATCTTCTGTCATTGGACTCAATTAATAGCTAGAATGGAGACTGGAGGCTCCAGGGACCACCACGAAAATGTGGATAAAATGTATTATTGATCTGGCAATGCTTCTCATCAAAAAGAGTTTAGTGCACTGATATACCCATAAGAAAAGAATACTGCATTTTTTAAGCCTCCATTGCATCTGATAGGATGACAATTTAAGAAACCATGAGCAGCAATGATTAAAACCTCTCTAAGCAACTTTTTACTATGTATCCTCCACATGAAATTATCTGAATGAAATAGATTCTTATGAACTCTGTAAAACTGTACAGAACTCACAACTTATCTAAAGTGCACTTTCTCAATAGATGGCAATTCCCATTTCAAGCACTCTCTTCTATTTCTGGTTTTAATTATTTTTCAAGAACGGTGAGGGTAGAGAGGATTCAGCTGAGTTGGAAGACTTCTGCATGCACTGAAATATTTGTGTTTCTAAAGGAGACTCAATTAACAAAGACCAGAAACCATATTTAAGTCAAGACATAATAAAATGCCTTCTTTTTCTTCATTTCTTCTGAAGTAATGATGGAGTTGTTAGACTTAATTCTTTTGTGATGCAGGATATCACCTTTTCCATCAGTACTTATATGCTGCTTAATTTTACTTTTATTATTAAATATAGGGAGGTGCACACTCAAATGACATAATAGATCAGTATAAAAACTGTTGTTTCTATAATGAGTGTCAAGTAGCATTCTAAAGTGAATTGCTTTCTGTGTAGAGGGAAGGGTGGTGTCAAAGCAGAGATCTGTAAATGCATTTTGGCCAAACTTACATAATTTCAGGTTTCATATTCAATTTAGATGAGCACTACTAGGCACCCATGAAGCACACATAACTCTGCTTAGAGGAGCAGAGTGCTTCTGTTGGATTTGGATTTGCTTGCATTTGCAATTGGGTGCAAAAATCACACTAAATCCCAGAGGTCTGACATTTTTTCACTGTGTATATTCAAACCACAACTGAACAGGGCTGAGATGGGCTGTTCACAGATCCTTTGCTCTCTATATGAGGAAAGGAAGGACCAGTATCTTCATCTGTTCAATTATGGTGGGATGCCTGACAAGTAGACACATGGCTACAAAATGGAGAGTCCAAAATGGAGAGTAACTTTTGGTAACTTTGCCTGCTGGACTGAAGAAGGTGGGCAGTGGGGAGAACATAAAAAATCTAACCAACCTTCTATTTCCTGCAGAAGAGTAAAGTCTAAATGAAATCCCTGTGCAAAAGAGACCTTGAGATAACAGTTATCTACAGTGCGACAGTGCAATTAAAAAAAAGCAGATACAGATGGAAAGATCTACCTTCCTGATACATACCAAGAGGGGTGTGCTGTATGAATCTGCTCATGCTGAGGTTTATAGGTTTCTGCCCAGAGAGTTCCTCGTTCCATACTTGATCTTTGAGCTGACAAGAGCCAGCCTGACCAATGATGTACATGGTTCTAATCTGAAGGGCAGTGAAAACGTTTTCAGTGTGGTTCCAGTGACTGTTTAAGAAAACTGTTTAAAACACATTCTCTGAAGACATTTTTAAAACAAAAAAACCCCACACATTATGGTCTTAGAAAACTACCTTGAAGTGCTTCTCTAGTCCAATTCTTTCTCATAAATAATTTTTTAATTTTTTTTTTAATTTTGTATGAGGTGTTTCTCGTGGGAAGATCCTTAAAAAACACTCTATCGGTCTCTGTCATTTTCTCAGAGCAGTCATTAGTGAAATGTCACCTTCTAAGTTCCTCACATTGGGAGTTTAAAAGCTTCAGTTTTTGAGAATAAAAAATTAAGATAGCATAATTAACACAGTTAAATTCACTTAAAGGTAGAATCATTGGAAAAGAGAGACAAATAAGTACGTTAAATTACTGTAAGCATGGGAGGAAAAATAGTTCTCTGAACTAGTTCAATATTTGGCTGTTTCACTTTCCCAGTGGTTAGCTTAAAACTTCTGCTGAATTTTAAGTAAATACTCCCAGATTCAGTTGCACCTGAGGTCTCTGTTCTCCCTGGTAAGCATCCTTATGTAATTAGCCAAGAGGCTCTAGGTTAAGGCTCCTATGAGAAAGAACAGGATTCAGTGAAAAAGTTTACTGTGTGAATGTAATGATGAGAGCAAAAGTGTCTAGTGGAGAACATCACCAAGATAAATTCTGAGTTGTCATCTAACAGCTAGTAAAAATAACTAGGTAATTCAGAGGTATAGCAATGTCCTGAGTCAACTTTTGTACATGTACATACCTGGTATGCTCTCTATCATACAAACAGCAGAAATGCCACCTCAACATCACTTTTCTTTTAGGAGAAAGAAAGCCAACACAAAAGTGTTTCTTCATACTACTGGGGAACCTGTTCCTGTTAACGTGTTAGAAAGATGCAAAATACACTTAGTAGTTTGAGGTTCATCATAGCGCTTGGGCAGAGTTCTTTGTATTACTGGAGCACCAAAGGAATGCTAAAGAGCACACCTTGCAGGCAAATGTTTGGCCAAGAATGGGTATATAAGTAAATCCTATGCAGATGTTTAGAGCAAAGGGAATGTGACCTTAATCAGAAGCATCTTTCAGGACTAACAGTCCTGAGGTGTTTCAGGTAACATCTTTATGATTAAGAATGTAAAGATCATTCTTGCTATATGTCTGAAATTATATGCACTAAGGGAAGGAATCAGATGAAGAGTAAAGGAGGTTGCCTCCATCTTCAAGAGGAAAGTACTGAAAGTTCTGAAATTAATGAAAAAAGTGCTGTAGTTTAAAATTTCCAGTTCTCTGATTCTATTGAGTTCTTTATCTTCCATGTAACTGAGCTTTCAGGGATTAAATACTCCCATTTCATAACATCTTATATTTTTATCTCATTTGTTTTTGTTTAAACTGAAATTTTGATGAAGCTGATAAAGTCATCAGCTTTGTCTAATAGGTACTGGGAAGATCTATTGCACAAGAATTAATAATTGATATGATGACACCTAGTGGCGATGGAAAATACTTAAGGACAAAGTGCAACTCACTTTAAAGAAACTGAAAAGGTCCATTTAAAGCAACCAAAAAAGTTCTCTATTTGGGATTATTCTTCACAAATTTGAATACATAAAAATGCAGTAGTTTGAATTTTTCATTTGCATTTTCATTTATTGAGGAGAAAACATTAAAGAAAATATTTTTATCAGTAGAGTAAAATAAAATGTTTGCTTTTTTTTTTGTGATTCTTGTTTGCCACCAGATCACACTGACCTCTCAGTATTCTACAAAGCAATAGTTATCACCAAAAGTAGCTTTATCTGACTGATGAGGTATCAAGGCTTTGCTAACAAAGTTACTTCCATTGTGATAAACTAGGATTTCCTCTTTTCTTATAGTTTGTATTACAGGTTTGACAACTGAATCCAAAGTTCATTTTATTTTTACATTTTTTAATTCTGTAACAGTGTCAGAATATTTGCATCTTGCAGTGCCTGGATGAACAGTATCTTATATTCAAATTCCCCAACTTGCCAAGGAAGTAATTCAGAGATTATCAGAAACAGTCTGCTATCAGTTTTATTAAAAAATGGTCTAAAATTATAAAAATAATCAAAACTTGAATATTTAGGTTTTAGAGATATCTTGGTATCAGCTCTTCACACAGAGCACATGTAGCATAAGAACCATGTGGCAAGGAGAATATGGATCATGCAAGGCAATTTAAATTACCTTAGTATTTCTTCCTCTGTAGCCTAAAGACTCTGCCAGCTTTATATTCTTGTTTTTCCAAGAGTCTCATGTAAATGACAGTGCCCCAAAAGAAAGTCCCCCCTCCTCATTGTTATACTGTATTTTGGTAGTGTGGCAAGAAATTCATCACACTCATACAGCCCAAGGAAAAGGTGATGATACTCTGTATTGCCATCATCTTGCCTTTTGTTGTTTACATGGTACAAATCATTAGCTGTAATTTTCCCCTCTGGACAAAAATATTTTTAACTCTCTTGAATTTTCCAGTATGTACCTATGATATGAAAGAGAGAAACAAAGTCATAAAAATAAATATGAGTGAGGCCAAAAAGTGATTGCGTCAAAAATGGCAGAATTTTACTACTTTTTCCTCTAGCATTAAATGATGATTATCTTTTTGGCAAGAAGAAATGCAACAATTTTAGACATTCAAAAAAGACTTTTGGGAGCACATTTTATGTTTTTTTCGAAAACAACATATATTACTCTTGGAAACTCCTGTTTATTTGAATTATGGCTGTAGTCCCCTGATCAATGAAGCACTATGACCAACTATAAATTGAAGTAATTTAATAAACTTTTTCCATAACAAGGCTTTTTCCCAATAGTAAAGACCAAACACATTTCCTCCAGTGTCTAACTGCAAATTGATCATGTAGAGTTGTTTGGTTTATGGAAGAATACCCTTTTGTACCATGAAAAGTGCAAAGAAGTAAGAGTTATGTGTTTAAAACAATGACAACAAGAGTTAAAAGCCTAAAAAACTAAATCATTTTGATTGTTATGAAGTAGCTGAAACCTGGACTGACCCAGTATAGAGATACTTGCAGGGTGGTGCCTCAGGAATATGGCAGAAGGCATCAGTAGCTAAGGGTATAGACTGGCCTTTCATTGTTTCCAGAACATGCATAATGAAGCATGTTTCCAGAAAGCATTTACAACTGAAGCATAATCAGAAGTCCCAAATCCTAACATCGTGAATGTGTCTCAGACATACAAAGAAAAGTAGGTAATCTTCACATTTTCAGGGAACAATCTTAGAAGCCTGACAAGAACTAATTGTTTATATACTAATAATTCACCTAGATTCATTGGATATAAGTGTATGCAGCTGAACTAAATTAAATTTTTACAGTGATTGATGCTAAATGAAAAAGAACAAAAAAATTGTACCAGTATTTTGAAAGAGCAGAAGTGTCACCTACTATAGTGTCAAGAGGTAGCATACTTCATAGAAGGTTTTAGAAAAAGAAAGCACAGAGTCCTGAACAGACTCTTTAATGGATTAAGCATGTCCTAGTTTCTGTGGGCAGCTGAACAGCTGGGGAGAGAATATTCAATATTTTATGTGAATCTGTCTATAGATAATGATATAACTAGAGATATATATGTGGCTATATTTAGGTAAATATTGCTATTTCTTTAATAGTAAAGTAAATAAGCTCAATTTTCAGCCCTACCATCCAATGTTCCCTCCATGAAAGAGGTGGAAGACCTCTCACTTCTAATTTATTTAATAAACTACTGAGACTACTTTCAGGCCATTCTTTTTCCACTGGCACAGAAGACAGACTGAACTGATAGCTACTTTTTATACTTAAATTCCATGACTCATCATGCGGAAAGACAGGATGCAAGAGAATGAAACCAAACATTTACATTTTCAAGGAGAAACACAGAAGTCTTACTCAGCTAGCAAATCTACAAGTTGAGAAGGTAAAGACTATATGTTTATCATTTGGAACTCTCAAATTTAGTTAGCCATATGCTTATTTTCCTTAATCAAAACCATGATATGTAAACGTGGTGAAGCAGGGTATCATAAAATCAAGTCTCATGTCACTTGACACGCAAATCCTAAAATCCTTAACATATTGCTAATATGTCTCTTATTAACAGATCATTGAATGATATTGGTAACAGGAGACACTTAGGTAAATGTCTTCATTATTATACCTAACTTCCTAAGACATCATTTGGGTAAGTTCTTATTACAGATCACTTCGAAGTTTTAAGTTGTACTCTAATAACTAATACTGTTAAGAACCACTGAAATTACTGCAAGCAATAGGAAAAATAAAATAGATACTTAATAAGAGAAGATTTACTTTCAAAAGGTTAAACTAAAGACAAGAATACTTTTATAAAATTTTTAAATACTAATAATTATGATCCATGAATCACATTGTCACTTAGCCTGGTAACTCCATATTTCAAGTATATTTGTTTCCCTGCAGGAAGTAGAGGCAGGCATTCATTTTGGAATACAAAATATTCAGTTGGAAACTCGTTTGTTTACAGCTTTGGGTGCCAGCTTTTTCCCATTAATGAGTCAAAAGCTTTTCAGGTTATTTTTATTGGAAATTTAATTAGTGTTTGTAAACAAATCATGTTTACATGTGTGAAAGTGAGCCTGTGCCCATTCTGCATTTTCTGTTCCTCCCTGCCCATTCCTGTGCATTTGCAGGGCTGCCCATTCTCTTGAGCTTAGGCTAATCCCTTGTACAAGCATGTTCTCCACTCACAGTATTGCTCTCAGAAGGCATTTTGACTCCTTGATTCATATTTCAGGGGTTTTCTGTATAAAGAACAATATCACAATATGATGGAAGTCTTTAAACAGGCCATAGCCAAACAGAAATCCCAAAGACAAAGACTGACTTAGAAACTGTCATTTGTCACTCATCTGCATCTCAATAGAACAAAAAACAGCAGTGTTTCTTCGACACTGGAATTGAAAGAAGAAAATGAGGAAGATTCCTCATAGGATATCACTAGAGTAAAATCAAAGTCAAGATCTCAAAAATAAATAGCTTGGGAAACAATTGGGTTTTTGTCACAGAAGCAGTAAATTCAACAAAAAAACACATGAAATAACTCTAAGAACTGTTCTTCACCCATTGATGCAAATAATGACAGTCTTATTCCTGTCACTGACAGTAAGGGTACATTATGGAAATTTAGAGTTGCACAGAAGATAGATTTGTGGTAATTATCATCTCCGGTGATATTCAGAAACAATGATTTTTTATGTTTAATTGACATTTGCTGGAAAGTAAAACCAGAACACGTTTCACAGCACCTCGTATCTTTTAAAAGATCAATCAGTTTCTTCTGTTTCAATTTTTATTACAAAAGTGAGCAATAGGATGAGTAGTATTTCTCTGAAATTACGCAGGACAGTTTTTGTTTTCTTTTTTTTTCCCTCAAGCATGTACAGTGCTTGAGTTTGAGTTAGTCTATTCAAATAAATCTTACATAAAATTGAAATTGGATGTGAACTAAAGTTTTGCCTCAAAAGCAAATACGTGTTTCATTCCTAGGCTATATAAAGTCCATGTTTCATGTGTCACACTAGAAAGTCTGATTGTCTTCTTTAAGGAGTCCATCAGTAATTGTGGCACAAACAATTCTTCCTCCAATTTTCTCAAAGCATTTTTGCGTCTCTAAAGCAGACCACACAGGAATAAGAGAATCAGCAGCAGCTGAACACAGCTCTTTACTTTTCATTAAGAACACAATGACAGCACTGCATGAATGACAACTGCTATCTAAGCTTTTGCTGCTATATTTCATGACCTCCTTCATATACATAAGAAAGGTCCATCAGAGTACATCACTACAAACATTTGTGGTGCACAAAACTATTGGGTCTGCTTCTGCATGCATTATTCCATTCAGAGATTCCAGTGTCCTCTGCTATAGTTATGGGAACTCATGCAAAATAGGCCAGTTAATCTTTTAGCATGTATGACTAACAGTGTATCAGCTCTGAGGAGACCAGCTCCAGTGGAGGAAGACTTTCCTTGGAGAAGAGAATCTCAGCAAAAAGAGTTCATTTTCAGGGCTTTTGGAGCCGAGTGGGTGTCACTTGTGACCAGCAAAGGCAGTGGTCACCGCCTTGATAGCATCTAGGCAGTTAATGGTAGTCCTCACTCAGCACAGTGCAGGGCTGGGCTTCCTACCTTTGCCAAAACGGATGCGGGAACCCAGACAGAGCTTCCACAGAAGCACATAGTAGTCTAGGTAAGAGAATGTGGCAAGTGCTGGAACATTTCACTAGTAATGGAGGTGTAACTCTGAGAGTGGCTGCCTGCTCTGTAAGCAGGTTAATGATCCAATGGTAGAGGTGCATGAAGAGGTGGAAACTGAGAAGTATTATGGAGGCAGAAGCAGAAATTGACTGGTGAAGCAAGAATGAATGTACTCTTTTTGAGGCAAAGACAGGAACAACTGCCAGAGAGCAACTGAGATCGTGGTGCCACTATGACTTGTCCCTGTCAGGAGAAAAGCAGGTGGACAGAAGCTCAAGACTGGTGCAGTGGGTGAGTTCCCTCTCTGTCCACATTGCTTTCTCCAGTTTCTCTGAACAACAGATAGGAGGAAGGTCAGGCAAACAAAGGTGTTAATGATCTACACCAGAAATGTTTCTGCAGTCAAAAAGGCCCATTGCTTCTATAGCAAACTCAGCCATGTGGCAGAGGAGACATACCATAGTCATTGGAGGCACTCTTCTCAAGGGAACAGAAGGCCCAATGTGCTGGATAGACCCCTCCAACAGAGAAATACGCTGTCTTCTTGGTGCTTTGGTCAAGGATGTTACTGGGAACCTTTCAAACCTGGTACAGACATATTATGATCCATTGTCTCCAAATAGGTGGAGAGGAGACTGCAGCTCACAAAATTAGGGAAATCAAACCCTGTGGAAGAGGACTTGGGGGCACTGGTGAATGAAAAACTGGACATAAACCAACAGTGTGTGCTTGCAGCCTAGAAAGTCAGGAAAGATCTTGGCTGCACGAGAAGAGGTGTGGCTACCAAATTGAGAGAGGTGATTCTGTCCCTTTACTATGCTCTCATTTGACCCCATCCAAAGTACTGCATCCAGGTCTGGAGCCCTCAGCACAAGGAAGATGTGGTCCTGCTGGGAGAGGATCCAGAGGGGGGCCATAAGGATGATTGGGGTTGGGGCATCTGTCCTACGAGGACAGGCTGAGTTAGGGCTGCTTAGCCTGGAGAGGGCTGCAGGGGGACCACATGGCAGTGCACCAGTACCTGAAAGAAGCCTTCAGAAAAGCTGGGAAGGGACTGTGTGTCAGGGCATGAAGTGATAGGACAAGAGGCAACAGTTTTAAGCCAGAGCAGGAAAGATTTAGATTAGAGATTACAAAGGTCTTCACAGTGAGGCTGGTGAGGCACTGGAACGGGTTGCCCAGAGAGGTGGTGGAGATCCCATCCCTGGAGATATCCAAGGCCAGACTTGAGAGGCTTTGAGCAACCTTTTCTAGTCATGCAGGGGAATTGGACCAGATGACCTTTGGTGGTCCCTTCCAACTCTATGAGTCTATAATTCAGTTTTATCTTTGGTTTAAACCTGCAGTCCACAGACCTAAGGCATTTTATCTTTAAAGCTGGTAGTCTATAAGGAACTGATGAAAACAAGCCTATGATTAAATTTTATGGATATTTGAATTTCTGCTGGGAAGAAATCCAAAGATTACATGAAAGTCTGATAATGACTGCCTTGCTCTGGTTAAAAACATCAACAAATAAAATCACTAATTTTAAATTCAAATGGGTTTTCAAAAAGGGATATAAAATGCTCCTCATATTACAAATGACAAATTCAAGGGTCTGCTGCTTGATATTTACATGTACTTTTTGTATAGCACCAAATAAACTGCCTCATAATTAGAGACATCTCCCATGAGGAGGAAAGTAATTGCTCATTTGTAGATGAGGTACTTCTGGATCAAGAAGTGATTAAAATATTTATATTGCACAGCTTGTTCAATTCAATCATATTATCAGATTAATTTACTTTAATTCACTGTGCATCAACATTTACATGGTTTTCTTCTAAAAATGGTACTTGAAATAGAATAACTTTTTATTACCTATTTTGCATCTTAATAATGTCAGTCTGTGGGGTGGATAGATAGCTACTGCCTCATTAACATTTTTTTATTTACTCTATGAGCATAGTCTTGTGTACTGAACATGAAAAATTTACAGGTACTTATGATGGAATTGATTCCAGTCTGGAATCTCTAGAGAATACAGTTTAATCTCTAGAGAATACAGATTTACTAGTAACAACTATACGTAATTCTCTGAATCTTGAGAAACCTATTTTTCCTTTTACAAATCAATTAATTTGTATTTAAATGTTTCATAATACCTGTCATTTTATTCTGACCTTTATTTATAAACTGGTATCTCTTCATTACCATCATTTGTGTTGATTTCTTACCTAATCTACTGAAGATGACAAAATATCTAGGATACAAACCCATTGGAATAAGGCGTAATGTCAGTGTGAGGACTGGTGTATTGTTTATGGTAGAATGCTATGAAGTCTCCAGATTCCTGAGACTTTCATAGAATTGCCTTGGTTGAAAGGATCCTTTTAGGTCATTTAGTCCAGCCATCAACCCAACTCCAACAAGACCCAGCCCTGAACAATATCTCTTGATGGCACCTTCAGAGGTGACAATGAAGTATCTGAAAAAGTGTAGTAGGCGCATCACTTTTGCACTTTGAAGAGTTGTGCCTAAAGCCTAACTGCTTGGAGTTTAAAGTAGACTTTATGGTCTGCCTAAGAAGATAGGTAATGTCTCCAAATTTAACTAATTGGATTAAGCCAACTCTAACATGTTTAACATGCATACTGTTAAGAGTATGGCTTGCATAACCCTCATCATGTACTATGTAACAGTCACAGTGCTGAAAAACTCAACCAGCTCTAGAGACTCATAGATAGATAGATATAAGTGCATGTATATGTGTGCCTTCATATATAAAGATACAGAAAAGGAAGTGAAAAAAGATGTTTTGGTGATATGGAGGCACTTTGTATTCTAATGTAGACTGTCCTTGTTCTTATGGGAGAAAGCACTGTCAATATATAAATCACAAAAAAGCAGAGCATTGGTCATAGAACAAACCAGCATATTGAGGTTTAGAGTTCTGGAATAAGTTGATTAAAATTAAAAAAGCATTCTGGCTCTAAGGCTATTGAGACTTAGAATTTATTTTTGTTAATCTCCAAGCAACTGCTATAAAACTATTGCAGGAAGCCAAAAACATACTTAATAAAGATATATTGATGGAATCAAAGCAATGGCTTTCGATGGAAAATTTAGACATTTACCTCCATGTGATCAATGGAGTTAGGATGGCTGACAGAAGCTAAAACTCCAGAAAAAAATCAAATTTTTTGTTTTATTGTATTAATTTTACATACTGATTTCTCAGGAATTTCCTAACACGTTTCTGGTTGTATTAGATTAAAACCTCATTTATAATTCTTATGAGCTAAACCATCACTAATATTTCCACTGATGTCATATCAAATGTTTGAAATTGTTGCATTATTATGAAACTTAATTTATGACATGATTACTAGAATATCTAAAGAGCTAATGAAAATGGCACATCTCTTATTGTTTTTTGATCAACAGACTAACCTAAAATTAAAAACAAATATATGACTATAAATTTAGACAGATCTTTTTTTCTATACGCTTAGGCAAGAAAAATCCTACAGAAGATTATCATACTAATAAATCATTAATTTAAACTTGTGTTCTCATAAATTTGTTTTCTGGTGTTTTGCAATTGTGTGACCAAAAGATCTGACTTGCAAGTCAAAAACCGCAACCTGAACAAAACCTGTGACTATGTTCAGTCCATGATTTGCATATGAAATTATCAATCAGTTAACATCTTATACAACCAAACCAAGAATAAGAAAGAGAGAAAATGCACTGGGGACTAATTAGAATGTGTGTGAGAAATAAGCACATGATTTCTTTCCTGTAGTTGACAGAAACTGTCATAGGAATTTGGAATTCTTGGGTTTGTGGGCACTTTGCCCACACTTCAGAAAAACAAACCTCAAAGCAAGAATAGTTCTGTAAATTGATTTTTTTTTAAATAAATGTAAAGTAAAATCTCTGAGTTATAATGCTTATTTCCCTTGTATTTCAGTGCAGATGGACAATGTTCAGTAGACAGTTTAGGGCTGGAAATCCACAGTGAGCCTTGTTGCCCTCAGGAAAGGAAGAAAAGATGGAGAAAAGTTGTCACAACTCTGTACATTCAATTCTGTCACACATAGACTGCCTACAGTGTCTACCAGAATAAAAGAAAATAAAACAGACACTTGTCCAGTATCAGGCTCAGTGATACCACCTGAGAGACTTTTCTGTGGTGGGCTAAACAGCAGAGAAATAAGATAATTAGGTTAC
>VZTY01031380.1:27952-53413 GCA_013400935.1 Turnix velox
GAAACATGACGCATGCTCAGTGATATCTCTTTTCAGAAAGAATTGGAAGGGATATCAAACCTATGAAACAAACCCTACTAAATGTAGGCATTAAAAGAAATAAATATATTTCTATAAAGAAGGAAATTATATTAAAGAAAGAATTTATATTTTATAAAAATTTAGTTCGAAATAATTTCTCATAATATTTAGACATGCTAGTATTCTCTCCTCTGGGTTCTTGCTTTTGTATAATTAACAGTACCTTTGATCAAAAGTGTCAAAAGCCTTGCTAAAGTTGAGTTCCATGATATCCATCAGACTCGCCTCCAAATAAAATTTTGTCATGTTATGCAAGACATATCAGTCAGATATAACTTATTTTAGGTAAATCCTTCCCAACTGATCCAAATCACTTTCCCCTTTTCCAAGTCCCTATAAACTTGTTCCAAGAGGAAACAGTACCTGCCTTTTGCAGCCAAATTAGGGCTGGCTAGTGTGTATTTTCTTAAATCAACCTTCTGGGATTTTTTGAAGATGAATGCAAACTTTGTTTTTGCCCAATTGCTGAGTGCCTCATTTGGTTTCAACCATTGTTATGATTTGAGCTAGCTTTCTCAGAATCCTCAATGCAGCTATTAATTAACTTGGGTCAAAATCTTTATGGTGGTGCCTGACTTGATCTTCATCTGTTGTTGATCATTCTTCTCTTTGAGCTGTATGCGTAATCACAGAGATCTGGGAGACGTTGGCAGCAAAAGCTCAAACTGAGTATCTCAGACTTTTTTGGCTGCTGTCACTGAGACAACAGCCCTCTTTAAACAGGTCTTCATTTTCCTTCTTCTACCTTCTAGCATAGCAGTGGATGCTCTTCTTATTGCCTTGGACATATCTTGCATGCTCTTGATTACTTCTGCCTCACCTGGAGAGACTGCTCTTTTATGATTAGATACAGAATCAACTTAAGCCCTTACATCCAAATAGTCTTCCTGTTATAATCAGTTTCTGAAGTTATAAGCACAGAATATTTGTTCTCAGTTTGATATAGAGATTACTTATACCAAGCAAGAATAACAAGCAAATAAGTACTGAATAGTTTACTCCTCCATTTTTGTGGTCAGCAACTTCTGCTTGTGAAGATATGAAATGTATGCATTTATATATAATTAATTAATTTATGCATTAATCTATGCATTTATATATTATTAATGGATAAGATTTACTTGAATTACTTTGTGGAAAGATTTTGTCTGACATTTTCCCTTGTGGGTGCATCATTACTATAACCCATTGTCACTGCATATGTACGTACATGCATATCTCAACAGCAGTCAATACAGATCAACAGTCTTGTTCCTCAACTCTCAGATAATCTTCAGTTCATTAATGAGCTGGAAATATATATTCTTAATGTAGAAAACACCTTTTTTTTTTCTTAGTTTATTAGCAATGAGAGCTTACTGAGAAAACAGTTCCTGCAGGCACAAGTCAATTTTAGTAGAAAAAATATTTTTAAAACTGGAAAGACAAGGATTCTTCTGACAGTTTCAGTTGCAAGACTTGTAAATTTAGTATAATTTCTTTAGTGTCTTTTGCTCACTTAATTGGGACTTCAAAATGAAAAGCCATACACACTCAAACAAACATATACAAAATAAATAAGAAACACAGAATAAGTTTAAAATTATAAATTTCTCACTAGTAATGAGAGGCTTCTAGAAACAGCTCCTCGGATTTCTCTAGAGGTTACTCATTGACAAAACCAGACATAATATTTTCTCATTATTGGCTCTTCAGTAGAGAGGAAAGAAAGTTCATTGCAGTCACACAGAAAAAGTGGTATTTTGAGCAAGTAATTTAGAGCAGTAAAATGAAGAACTTAGTAATGCACAATTATCTGAGTGAAGGAGATGGGCTGTGAACTCTTCTGTCAGGATTCTTCAAAAAAAACCTCTCCTGTGAAATGTGATTTAAGAAGCTAAGGAGGAAAAAAGAATTTTTTAAAAAGAGTGTTTCAGCATATTCACTCACATACTACACCTGGTAATGCTTAATCTGCATAGCTTCACATTCATTAAAACATGACAAGCAGGTGCAAATTGTGGAAACATCATTTGGGCATCTTGTTGATTCAGTCAAATCATCAGTTTTCCAGGCAGTAAACAAACCATTTTCTGTTAAACACCATCTTTGGCAAAGCAGTATATTTTACGTTTATGCTTCCAAACATGGACAAGATATGGCATCCCAGCTGTTCTTTCTCATATACAACAGCTTTCAAAAATATGCTTCTAGTGCCACAAATACAGGAGGTCATTTTTCATCACATTTTCTTAAAACACATTGCTGTCATCTTCAGCTATTAGGTGGTATTTTCAAAACCCCCCTGATAAGTTAGAACAACAGCTCCATGGAGGTTTAAAAAAAAACAAGAATATTAGCTTATTATCTTCATATCTTTTAACCATCTGTACAGCTGAGAGAGTTTGTGGTTACATCTGTAATAATGGGAAGAAATTCCTTGAATGGCATTGTTAAGCGATGACTTTCTGTTACACACAGAAGAATGTAAGGCTACTAAAGTCTGAGTTTTGGCAAATCATGTTTTGCTGTCTTGCAGACATTTACTGACATCCTTTACTCTGATTTCTCCTTCTGTAAAAGGAAAATAATGATACGTAGCTGCTGTATATAATGCACTAGCATGCAGAGGAGGTTTTAAGTTGCTTTCACATCAACATATTACTGATATTGATGATGAAGCATTGGCATTAGTTACAGGACTATTTGTGTATTTCATACAATTTTAGGACACCATTTTTATGTCAAATCAAGTCCATTATTTCTTAACTTTGACAATTTACCATGTGAAGATTAATACAGTCCTTCCCTTTACCCTTCCTGTTTCTACTCTTCCTATTCCATTGTCCTGGGAAAGTTACCTCACAAATATCTCTATTAAAGATTTTAGCATCAAACTTTTAAGGCAACTACTTATAGAATGATTATTTTTGTTTTCTTAAATATACCACAGGTTGGATCCCTCTCTGCAACTGTATCATTTTGAGCAAAATGCTGTATGTGAACAGATAGAACTCTGGTATGACTTACTCCTCCCTGATAGGAGGATTTTTCTCAATTTAAAATTTGATATTTGCTAAAGTAAGGAATCCAGATTAAAATATATAGTACTTAACCTCAGTGAACTTCATAATATTAATTTCAGACCATGTCCCCATTTATAAAAATTGCTTTTAATTCAGATTTTATCCTTTCAAAGACCTTTTCATAGTATATAAGAAAATTCTTTGTTCCATTTCCATAATGTTAAATACAAAGTCTGTGTAGTTCAGGTCTAGGAGATTTCTCCATTGGCCCACATAATAAATTTTCTCAGTCTTAGAGAAGGTTTTCACCAAATCACTGGAGAGTTTTTATCTGGATAGAAAAGATCTGCTAAAGTCAAGGAAACACTAGATGGACTTCTGATGGATAGCCCTAATAAGACCCATCTATGAAATATTCACAGATCTCCAGCAGACTCATGAGAGCTGAGAATCCTGTAATTTCAGAGAACAATGCTGGAAAAAGAACTGAAGTCTAGACATTCAGGTAAGTCATCATCATAGTAGCTGCATGCAGTTCACTGATATGACAATTTCTGAAATACAAGCATCCAAAGAGATGCTTGTAACTATGCTTGTAACAAGTTGCCATGTGATTTTATTTAAACTCCTTTAATTTCTCACCTGATCAATCAGAGGTATGTCAGGGAGGCCTATGAAGAAAATAACAATCTGTTTATGTCTCATACCAAGTATCCTCAGTGAAATTGTGATTAGAATACTAATTTAGGAGGCCTAGGTCCAAGAATGCACGGACATTTAGGTATGTAAGCTCTTATTTAAATGCCTAATTCCCTTTGGGAAGCATAGTTACCATGACAATAAGCTTTACTTTTTTTTTCTCATGGATGTATGATAAGTTCTCTGTAATATAGTAGTATCTGATCTTAGTATTTCTAAGAAAAGACTTGCCATCTCAGTGTAATATAGCTAAAGCAAATTAGTTCACACAAAACCCCATTCTCCAACATGGCTTCCTGTATCCCAAGAAAGCTTGGTCTTTGCTAGATTAGATATTTTTGCATAGCATGCCATGCATTAGAGAAAATTATCACAGGCTAATAAACAGAAAGCAGAATGCTTAGAATACTCTCAATTGCTGTTTTAGAGTGATGAATTACAATGCATAAATAGTTAAAACTTTCATGGCATAAGTAGCTATGAATTACATAGGCATGAATTACATTACTATTTTAATGTAATTTTCATGAATACTTAATTTAATTACAGAGGTGCACATAGTTATTTGAAAAGTACAGATATGAGTAAGTTGTGATTCAGATGAAAAGCAAAAAGTGAGATACTGGATAAATGAAGGAACCAATACCTTCTCCAGAAGAATATTGCAGCTTTTTTTTCTCTCTTACTAATATTATAATAATTTCATGTCCTAAAATTTTTTAAGAAAACTCTGCACAGATATGGTAGTACAGTAATATGGTATATACAAGTATATAATGCTTTTTACTGTTTAAGTTTTTAAAAACTGAAACAGAAAATTGCTTTCTTTTTCTGGCTAATTTATGAAATTTAAGAGCAGTACCTTTAGTGTCTCTGAAACAAAAATATGTCAGTCATCAAAATACACTTATTCTTTGGAACCTTGATGTTGCAAACTAGCATTCTTAAGGGTCTTTAAGGGTTTAGATGATGTTCATAATCTTTGAGCCATCAATCACACATATCTGTCTACACTGTTTGCTTACTCAAATTACTTTGTAGAGCTAGTTATGAAAACGGATTTTTAGAAGGACTCTGTGTGCAGCTGAGATTATTTTAATTTCATTCTCTGCATAACCTACCCACAGAAATACTGAAAAATTGGTACATAGAAGATAGTTGATAAGGATACACAGTGATTTAGGGCGTCATTTTACTACATGTTGGGAGTACCGGTTTGAACACATTAGTGCAGGGTAACACAGAAAAGAAAGAGAAGCGGAAATAAAAGTAAAGAAGATAACCTACACTAAAACAGCCCTTCAACAGGAAGAAGGTAGCCATAATATAGCTTTATCTTTCAATCTCTGATATGCATTGCACTAACCTGGGAAATAATGAAGGGTCCCTAATGTGGAGTTTCTAGGCAATTTCAGGAGAATTATCTCACTGCCTATTACTGTGGTACACCTTCCTCTCTCCACATCTACTTTGGTGTGAGAGGTTAAGAAGGGTGATAGAATACACTAGCATCCATCACTTCCAACCTTGGTGGTTCCTCACCATTGACTAAGCAATGAGGGCAGAATGCTGAAATGGAGTGCATTTCAATAAATGAGATGAAAAAGCCAATGAATGTATGCTTAAATGCTTGTTATAATGAAGAAACTATTACCCTGTAAAAGGCCTAGTTAAATAATTCGGCTGGAAATACAGACCTTAAGTTTCACCTTAAGAAAGACAGAGCAATTGTACATTAGTATACATGAAGGAGACGGAAGAAACAGCAACATGTAAAAAAATTGATCTGAAAGTCTTTTCTAATTTGCCTAGCTGATATTATGAAATCCTAATGCTTGTATCTTCATGCACTCTGAAATTTAATCCCCTTATTAGCGGTTGTAGTAACAGCCTGTAAAATGACAATTTGTCAGTCTCTTGAAAAGGTTAGAATCTGAAACTGCTAGTCTTTTTGTTGATCCAAGGAATTGTTGATCCCATTTTACAGAAACAGAAAAATTTGCAAAGGAAGGGCACATTAGCTTAAGTATTCACTCAGTGCTGTCTTTTAGCACAATTTTACTATCAATAATGTGAATCAACTTTCTGACATACAATCATAAAATTGTACTAGCCATGTAAATTGCCTGACTACCACGTGAGACTGTGTGTCATTACACTTAAAGGTATTTTAAACAGTGGGAATTATTTCCCTGTGATTTCAATTTTCGAAATACAGATTAAACAATAATCATTCAGAAACCTGCATATTCTCTGATAAGAACAGTAACAGATTACCTTGCCAAAATTTCTTAAGAGATAAAGAAGTTGTGTTATTCCAGTCTGAGTAATACATTATGAAAGGGGATATAGGAAAATAACTGATATATTTTTTTACTTAGTTTAAGTTAAATAGCAAGATTTTTTAAATGTACAAAGCTAGAATGTGTGGACAGCTGGACTGAATGCCTCATGAAATACAGAGAACAGAGAATTTCAAATAATGAGGATAAGGAAATCAGGAAAGGAGTAGAAAGGAAGAATATAAAGTAAATCAAGTACAGGAGCTTGCTGATACCAGAGCATATGGTACAAGCTAGAATTTTTTTCTTTTTACTATTAAAATTACAGAGAGACTAGTTGATGACAAAACAAGTATAAACCTTTGTATTATGTACTGCTATGATGTATTTCTTGTGAAGTATTTGGAGTAAAACACATTATAGAAGGGATCAGTGAAATTTCATCTGGAATTTGCAAACCTATGAAGTCTTGTCCAGAAAATGTGAATTCAAAATGAAAGAGGCTTTGGCAAGGCCACGCCGACTAAGCTATCAAGTAGGGCACAGCTCTTTCAATGCAACTTGTAAAAATAAACATGATTGAAGGATATAATTCATTCCTCTTCTTATACTATATCAAAAAACACTTGTCGGTGGTAACAATTTAATTAAATCATAGTAATATTGACTTAAATGAAATAGATACATGATGGCCATTGTAAGTTTTGTCCAGGAGACATGGGGAAATTGGAAAGCAGTGGCTTTCCGATACATCCAGCATGACTGTCTTTTTCCTTAGAGCAGGTAAAGCTGGATTCCTAGTCATGTTCTCCATCTGCCTTACTACCCAAATGTTATGATAATTTAAGTGTATCTCACTCACATTGTAGATCTTCTCTTCCTAGGCACATTTTCTTGCACAGAAAAAGAAAATGCTTGAGAATATTAGCAACGCTGAAAGAAAAGGAAGTAGACAGGATACTCAACTTTCAAAGTGCTGAAATTCAGTACATTGAATTGGGCTAATGTTGCTCTAAAGTAAGGTTTTTTTAATATAACTTTAATACTTATAAAAGGAAGACTGGACAATTCTAAGGCTTTTATTTCAAATATATGATTTTAAATGTAAGCACTGATTTTCATTTTGCAGTTGAACCTATTGATGACCAAAAGCTAAATTCTCCAGTATTAAAAAAACATAAGCAAATAGATTAATTGATTTATCAACCATTTTCAAGACACAGCAGCCACTGAGGTATCTTCTTGTTTTTTAAAATAGACATTATTGGTTTGACTGTTTCCCCTGAGTAAAATAAGCCTTATAAATGTTATTTTGAACAGGTTGCTAAACAGAAGTAAATCAATTTAATTTCACTGACATCAGTGAAGCTTTGCTGTTCTGCCCACTGTTACTATGCCCCATTTTAAAAAATTAACTGATGCTTCCAGTCCCCTTTACTTTCTCTAAAGTCATAAACAAATGCTGTAATTATCAAACACTTCTCATTTGAAAATCAGTTTTGCACTTTCTGTAACAAAGATTTCTATTTCAGGTAGCTGTGCAAGGTCTGTCAAATTCAGTATGGCATGTCTTATTAATGGCCTCTTAGCCAACCCTCAGATAGCCATAAGCCTACAGCATTATCCAAGATGTATCTGAAGAAAAAAATTTCTTGACACTAGAGGAAAGGTTAGTGCTACACTGCAGGGATTCTAATTCTTGGTTTCATTAAGGAATTAAATTAGAGTAAAACTTTTACACTTTCCTTCCCCCCCTCCCCATTACAAAAAGGAATGTTGACCTCAAATGGACCTGCTGCTCATCTTCAGTATTTTGCAACCTTTTCTTCACAGCAAGGGCAAAGGTCTCCACATTGATATTCTGAACGGAATCTGCATGACATTGTTAGGAATGGGCAAGTGATCTGAAAGTCCCTACATAGCCAATATAATTCTGATTAAAGCCTGGCATTTGTTTTCTTGCTCTTTGGAGCAGACAGCATGCTGCCTGGAATTAGAAATATGAAAAGCAGAGGGACTTCTTACTGTGCAGAGAGGGTATTTCATCCTCCTTCTTTTCAAAATGCTGCAAAGTTTGAAAACTTTTCTCTTTGTTATTTTGAGTACAGACCATTAAAATGAGGTCATTCTTGTTTTCCCTTTCTGAACAAGAGGTACTCACACATTTTCCTGCAGAATTACTGAGAAAGATCTTTCTCTCTTAGCTACATAACTGATATTCCTTCTCTAGCATTGATAGATATTGCTTTTGAGGGGCTGTTATGTATAATACAGTAATTGCTAATTGTCATTTATAGTAGAGTCACAGAATTTTAAAGGAAATTTCTTGTTTGAAAGTATACATACTAATTCACTTGCATCCAATACATTTGCAGCCCTATTTGAAGCCCTTACTAATTGATTAATTTCCACTTAAAGGCACCTGTCCAAAGCCCTGGATGCAGACTAGTTTCCACCAAATCAGAAAGTTTCTGCATTGTGGAAAGAACCATATTTGTGCAAAATACTCATTCCCTTGAAGTCAGTAGAATAAATATCATTGTTCTTCAGGAGTTCGGGATTTTATTTTTTATTCATTATAATATATCTCCATTATTTAGAATCTGCTGCAGTTTGCTTTAACTTGTAACATGAGTCAATGAGGGCATTTACAGCAGAACTAATATCAAATGGCAAACCTTACTCAACTATTGTTATTATTTGTTTTGTTTCTTCTAAAAGTATGGAAATTTTTATCAGATTTGAAATATTTGATTATAAGAAACTCTGTCTTTACTAATATGTTAGATTTTTGGCTGCATCAGTTCATTCTCAAAAATAAGAAGAAATAATTGAGAGAGATCACTGAGCCTTGCAGTGAAAAAGCTTGATTTAATAATTAGGAACTATTGTAGGAAATAAATCCTTTTATGCGAGTACATTTTCAGATCCAGAGGCAGTTAAAGCTCCTAAACTGCAGCATATGAGTCATCACAGTATAGCTTGAATAATGTTTTCTTTCAGTTCTTCACTTCCATTCATACTCTATGAGAGATGAAGAAATACTGCATATAATATATTGTTAAATATTGCATATAGAAGCAATAAGAACTAGCTATAAATATGTGCATATGTAGATGCACATACATGTATAAAACAACTTGAAAAAACAAACTCTTTATATTGGAATTATATCTGAGAAATTTTTTATTAATACTTTTCAGCTGAACAAAGTTAAATTTGTTGTTATTATTCCTTTAGAGTACTTGAAAATAATTTTATCTTGAGTTAGTGTTAAGAGCAGGTATCTTTCTGTTCATAAAAGATTCCAAGTAAAGAAGGGCAGGGTTGCTCATCTATCTGTATGTAGCAATAACAATACCAAACTCTATGAAACAGCTAAGAATCTGGAAATAATCAGTGACATACTTCTTTCTGAGTTTTGTACAGTACACAAAGCATTTCAGAGACTGCTGCAATATGAGGTCAGAAAATCTCATCTGAATGAGTAAGAGCTGCATGCTTATCTGAATTTTCTTGTATTTGTAGATTTTGTAAGTCATCTAGTCCACAGCCTTATTTGATACAAACTTTCCTGATTCCTATTTTGTAGCTACTTATTAAGGAAAGTGCAAAATTTTATGTGGAGTTAAGAGAATCTACATCCTTAGGAACTAAAAGGTTTTGTGCCTCTCTTAATTTTTTGTTCTCCGTTGACAACATATATTTTTCACCAGTCTCTTGAATTAGTCATGATACCTGCTGATATAATCTGTGGACTACATAAATCATGTTTGTTTGTTCTGGGTGTTTTTGCACCAGCTTTCTTTTGGAATGCATGCATCTGACAACTAGAACAGGGTCATCAACAGCTGAATCCTATGGACTGTTGTCTCCTTTAAACTACAGCTGATAAAAATGAAACTTGTGATGAAATTCCAGGGCTATAGTCAATGTACAATACTTTAATAGAACTGATCTTAGAAACTGATGTCCCAGTATAAGACCAGGACAACTCCTTGAACAAATACTGCTCTAATAGTCAAGGATCTGAACTTGGATTTCATTATCTGCCAAAGGATAACCCCATGACTCCACAAGATCAAACAATTTTTATTGTAGTTCATTAGAGAAGATGATATATTTTCCTTTTGCATAACACCTCCAATTTTCTTTGTGGTGCTTGACATGTACCACATTAATATCACACTCATTACATTATAATTCACATTCACTTACTCTAAATCAATTTTGCTGGATTGACCCTCCTCCAAGGAAGAGTGACTTTCCTACTTTTCCTCCTCTTATCTCACAGAAGTCTTTATTAAATGAGCTTCCTAAAATATAAAGCACTTTTCTTTGTAATGGTCATAGTTATTTTGCCCTGAAGGGAAATAAATTCAAGGGAGAAATTTTTGACAGAGAAGAACTTACAACCCATATTAGCATCATTATCATCAATGAAAAAGAAAAAAAAATAAATATTTCTTATGTTGTTTTTTCAGACAGTGACAAAAATTACCATCTTCTGTCAAATGTTATGTGTAATATCACATGATCTATTGTTCTTTTCAGAAAAATGTACACTTTTTTTTACACTTGAATTTAGAAATTACTGCCACATTTTGAAGGCACATGTTCAAGTGGAGCAGAACATACATGCAGCCACAATGCATGCTGAAATTCGTTTGAGCATGTTTGAATGTTTTCTTATGTTGGAGCCTGTAGAACCACATCTACAAGCCTCTTTTAAACTTTTCCTGTAGAGACAGTGGCATGGCATTCAGCAGCAACACATATTTTTCTTTCTAGCAAGAAGATAAGTAAGCTTTCAATAAAACACTAGAGTAATAATCAAAAAAAGACTATTTCAGGATGTTTTCAGGAGAGGCAAAAAGTGTTTGTAAAATCTAATCTGTTGGAAGGAACATGTATTTTAACCCTGCTCTTTGTACTCTACTCCCTATTAACTCAGAAGTGTTTTGATTGTGAAATGAGCCTGGTAAATGCCAAAGTACATTCATGTCAAATGATATTTCAAATTATTCAAGCAATGTCTTTCCTTTCTTATAACACCTTATGGAGAAACACATTATGACATGACACAGTGAAAATGTTATTAAAGAGATTCCTGTAATGGGTAGCTTGACATCAAATTTTACTAAGCTTTGTCATGTTTTAATTTTATTGAAAGGAGTAATAGAACAAATAAGCATCTTGCCAGATGTTCGTTGTCAAAGCAACTGAGCACTGTTTTGGCTGAGCACCACAATTCTTGCAAATCAGCCTAGAAGATGCCATGTCTTGCAGGGCAGCAGATGAAATTGGGTGTTGAGCACAGAGGGAGCACAATCTAATCTGAACATTTTTACCAGTCTCAGCAAAAATTTTGTTTCATAAAGTGAAAAAAAAAAAAAATCATCCTTTCTAAACAAAGATGTTAATAACTTTACATGATAAATGCTTGCCTTCCACAAGACATTAATCCATTTTTTGTGCAGGCTTTGCAGAAACTGTAAGCTGAATTATAGAACAATTTTCCATGCCTTTGATACAGTAACTATAAAGGAACACTTAGAGTGCCTATAGCTATAACAGAGGTGCTAACGTGGCCACTGTCTAATTGACAGACACTACAGGTGATCTGGATAGAGAGAAGAAAATGGATAAACCCTTATGTCTGTTTATTCTCCCTCTACGTAGTAGTAGGGCTAAAGATTTTGTTTGCTATTTTTTTCTTTTTCCAGAGGCAAGCAAATGTCTATTAATCAGTCAGGTAATGACAGTTGATAGATGCTTTTCCCCAAATCTCACTCCAATGAGAGGAAAAGAATAGATAAAGAAATTTATGAGTGTTCACATACAGAGATATGAACTGTATACTGCATGCACAGAGTATTTCTGGAGCATAGTAGCATGGTTTTTTGTTTGTTTTTTTTTTTTTTTTTCTCCAGATGGGTTCTATATACTGTTCATATTGTATCAAGTTTATAGCCCACTAAAATTAATGGCACTTTGAAAGTGTGTCCCCGCTATCTGGGACAAGGTAGAGAGCAGAGAGTAAATACATTCAGAGTGTTTCTGTAAAAGAGGAGAAAATTATTAGTAAGAAAAAAAATTGTGAAGTGTGGGAGATGTAATGGACAAGAAAAAGAACAGAAGGAAGAGAGAAGAAGGACCTTATACTCTTCCTGAAACTGACAATTACACAAAGAGGCTACAGAAGGCATGTGGGCATCACAATGCACTGCAGAGATATTCGTTGCTCTGCCGGATTAGAAGCAGAAATAGCTCACTGCTCTGAGCCTGAGGGACTCTTATGTAAGATTTCTGTCTAAAAGTTGTCTCCAGTAAGACTTAAGACAAAAGAGAAAAAGTGAGTAATGCAGAAACAGTGTGTGGGGTCAGTTTTCTTCCTTTTCCATATTCATCTTAATTCTACCAATATCTTATTAAAAAAATGCCTTTTGAAATACGAAACCTGGAACTTGTTTTCTGCTGCTAACTCATCGCTGCACTCAGGAGATGAGGAGGGGATCACAACGGGTTGTGCCTGTGTCACATGTGCCTGCTCAGAAATCTTCTCCTTGTGGAGACGATGCCTTTAGCCAGCTGGCAAAGCTTAGATCAGCTCCTGGACTTCATTCTCCTGTCCCAGAACCAGGGCGGAAATCCTTTCTGAAGAGAGAGCTTCTGCTGGTAGGACTGTAATTAACAAGCTGAATCTCTCTGTTTAAATCCATCTACCAAAATAATTCCTCAAAACATTGCTGTTTGCTTATGAAAAAAAAAAAAACCCAGACAGTTGAAATGACATTGAGCTTCCTCCTCTCTCTTCTTAAGGCAATGTAAAAACAGTCCTCCTTGCTAGCCTCTTTGGAATATTTTGGGCATAATGATTGGCAAATTAGATATATGTTTATGTTTCACGTGTCATTTGAAATCATTTTGTGCTCATGGTGTGTGCACTTGTGTTCACAGGGTTGCAGGTGGATCACATCAGTCCCTGCCAACTCGGTGATTGTCAATATTTCACTTCTTGGATTTATTTGGTTTATTAGATCTGATTCCGCATGCATATTTCATGTCTGACATAGTGTCAGATCTTAATTTTCTTGTTTGTTTGCAATTGTGAAAATAAACTCTATTCTTTTTCCATTTTTCAGCTTTTATTGCCATTCAGCATAGTATTTTTTTCCTCTGTCAAAGTCTTTACTTCTTTTCTATCATCCTTGTTGATATCTTTCAGTATTAAATGCCATGGTTACACAAGAATTTTCCAATACAGTAAGACCGTATTTTTAGATGAAAGCACAGTACAGCAGTTTGGGGAAAGCAATCTGTCTATCTTAATATAGAAGAGCTGAGGGCATAACTTCTTTTTGACTGCTGTCTTGGGACCTCAGAAGAGAATGCCGTTATCCACAGCATGAAACTGGATTCCAGAGGAAACTGGAAGGGTATCCACCAGATGCAGAAAGTTTATTCCTAATGTCAGTATTGCAGCCCTTTTCTACAATATACTATCATTTTATTCAAAATCAGAAAGCTAAATAGCCTGGTCTCCACCTCAGATGCTCACTCAAGACATGAAAAAGATAATACTGTCAGACCCTTCTGGCTCTTATATCAGAGAAAGTTTTCTTTGTCCTTTAGGTAACCCTCCAACCTTGAAGCCAGAGCAGTTCTGAGATTTATTTAGAAGTTTAGAGCAGTCGTGTAATCAAGGTGCCTTGTTACCACCTCTGAAATGCAGCACTTACAATCTGGGCTCCTGAGGGCAGCTATAGATATTAGCTCATACTTTTCAGGAGGGGGTCAATTTTTCCCTGCCTTAACTCATACACAGCAATTTTCTGTTCTTGGTTTCTCAAGCTTGCTCTTGTTGGTGTGAAATTCAGCTGCCAAGACATATATTGTGTCTCGAACAGTTCTGCAACTCTGGTTAAATTGCAGTTAGGACCTGCTTCTCCTAATAGTAGCTTTTGACTTGAATCAAATAATGTTTTACGGATTTTAATTTTCCATATTCCATTCATTCATCAAAATGCTATTATAAACATGTGCAAAAAAATTTGTAGAGGCTTTTTCAGACTTATTAGGACACTGGAGCCCAATTTATTTATGCAATTTGAAACAAAGGACACCCCATGTTTAAGACTTCATTTAAAAACTGTTCTGTAGGATTAAGCTTTTTAAAGTTTTATTGGTGTCTATGCTTTATATTAATTGTTCAGTATGCCCTAAGGTGTTTTCACAAAGGGCACTTTGGAAAGGTAAAATCAGCTGATGAATTTCTCTGCAGAGGTTTATTAACATTTTTATCAATTTATCCCACTAAATACAGGAACATTCTTCGGTGGTGATAAACTGCAGAAGCTTCACACAATGATGGCAAATTGATTCCCATAATTTTCTCAGTAGTACACTCATAGCACACATGAAATACTGCTCTGTACAAGTATGTCTAGGTAAGTAAAAAATACATAGAATAAAACCCCAAATATATTTTTATAAATATTCAGTTAATGCAAACCTAACTCACTATGTGCTCAGTCTTCAGAACTTTCTATAAGTGTATGCATAAGCTAACAAATGAGACATATGTATTAGAAACTTGAAATCTCACTTTCTCTAAAAGAAGAAATAAGTCATACAACACTCCAACACCCACAAATGCTGTTGAAATGATTCAGCAAGCAGTGCAAAGGGTGCAATAGCCTGATGAAAATCCAAATTCTGGTTGCTAAATATGTAAAATGTGCTTATGACTAAGTAAAATTTCTTCACAGGGATTATTCAGCAAGCAGGTTTAAATATTCAGTTTATTTGATACTCAGCATTTCATCTGTTTTCAGGAATATCTTGAAAAATGACAAAAATACCGAATAAATAATTCATTGCAAACTATTCCCTCCTTTGACATTGTCTATCTCTCACAAAACAAGGTATTTACTCTTACTGCATTGCTGCTTTTCTTTCCTATAAGAAATAATTGCTCATAAGAATCTAAGAAGCATTATAAAAAAGTATGCACTAACCTTGTATAGAACTTCTGAAATTTAAGAAGAACATATACTATTACAATGATAATGGAAAGAAATTAAGTAAATAATTAAGAGCACTGTGTAAAAACAATTTGATTGTGATCTCAAATTGTAGCAGTTTCTATGATTATGTCATTCATAGGCAAAGATCCATATAAAAATAGATTCAGGAGAAAAAAATTTGTAGATGTAACAGAGAAGTAAATTGAATACATTCTCTCCACACTGCCACGTGTGATTTTTGAATTATTTCTATTTATCTACACACTAAAAAATAATTTTATTTTTGGTACTTAGTATTTTAACAAGGCTATAACTGCTACATATCTCCTAACAGGCTTCTACTTGCTTTACATATCATCATGCTTTCCAACACACTGTGTGATAACTTAGTCTTTTGGAAACTATTTTGTGTCTGTTTCTTTACATGAAATAAATTGGATAAAGCAGAAACAGCGATTCCTAGTGGTGAACACTGTAAAATGAAGAAATGAGAAAGGATGCTGAAGTATCTTCATTATTCACCACTCCCTTTGAATGTATGATTTCACCTCACATACAGATGTGCCAAAATGTGTGCTTTTCCTTGCTTTGTTGTTTTTCTAAATCGGCCACAGAACAGAGAAAAACACAGCTTATTTGGTTCTACCAGCAATGGGCAAAGTTTCAGTTTCTAAACATAAGAAGATTCTATTCATTATTTTTTCCTTTCTTGAGAATAATAAAAGTCATCAAGTTATGCATCTTTTTCTTTCCTTCAGAACAGAATAATTTCACAAAATCTTAGCCATAAGTCACAGTAAAATTGGTTCTCAAATAAATCAGTGTCTGCTTGCATTTATCTTTGTTTTTACAGGTTATAAAATAAATACCAGTTACTGAAAAGTTTTTCATTATCAGTGCAGAACTGTTACCAACAGGGAATAACCAAATCCATAAGACTGATATACAAAGAAGTATATTTGATGAATCCTCAAGGATAAAAAGCCTATATTTTTATGAACTTTCATTAAAATATCTTTGGGTTTTTTGTCTCATTAATCCTAATACTATCTCACATAAAAACCAACTGAATAATCTATCAAAAGTCCAATATCTTTATTAGCATTGAGGATACTAACTACTTGATGGGACAATCTACATTCAAAACTGTCATTAAGAGACCATTTTTTCATAAGCTGGTATTATTTCTTTATATCAAGAAAGACAAATGCGAAGATTACAATCAACGCTACATGATGAAAAGCTTGCTCCTACAATAAGGTAAGAGATTTTTAATATGGTCAATTAGAAGAACATTTTTTTAATATAAAGTATTTTAATCCATTAATATTTTCTTCCTATTCTACCCATTCTTTTTCTTATTGCCACATGCTCATTCACTGATAAAGATATACATCAAATAATTCTCTTGTATGAGTTTTATAGACAAACTACTCATAAAATACTCTAATGATCAGGAAAGAAAAGCTGGTATTGGAGAAGTGATTATTCTAAGGACAGTTTATTTATTGAAACATTTCTCACTATTGAATGTTTGGTACAAATTCGGTTACTCAGCTGCAGTATAGCTAGTTCCTGCTTATTTTGTAGCTAGTAAGGTCTCAACACAGATGTGGATCAAAAATTAAAAACAAAATTATTTATATTCAGGAAAGCATTTAAGCTCAGAGGACTACAGTACAAATCCTTCAGCCACATCTTTCCTCTCAAGGCACCTGACTTCCTAATGTGGGAACTTGAAGAAAACTCTATTTGTTCCAAGTGAGAAAAAAACTCTGGGCAAAAGACTTTTAAAAATAAAGGGAGGGGGGGATTAGCATCATGTCTATTAATATTGTCATCAATCAAAAAGTTTTCTAGAGGGCATCACAAAATAAAATTTATTTTGGCTCACCTAAAAACTATTATAGCTCTTCCCTCTTTCCCTGCAAAAAGTCTTTCCTATGACCCTCACACTGACTATTTACTTATTGCCATAAATCAAAATGTAACTTTCAAGAGAAATGGTTTTATCTTACTTCTACGTAGGTGTATTCTACCTAGGTGCAACAAGAATCCATTTCTAAATCTACCAGTTTTTGCCCTTCCCATAATACATCTCTCAGAAAGATTGCACTTCAGAGACAACATGAACTACTTCACCTCATCTGAAGATGGATATTGAAATAGGTCATATGAATTACCCAGAAACTCTTTTTCCGCACCACCTCTGAAAAATTATATTTGATGCTAACTCAGATGGCATTAAAGAACCTAGACATCCAAAGACATCCTTCCAAGTCCTTTCCCTCTCTGTCCCACACTGGGGAGAGATAAGAATAAAAAGAATGTATATCAGAAACTGTTAACTATTAGAGATAAGAAAATATCTGACATGTAGAAAATCTCAGTGTATGGAAAAATTCACAGTTAGAAAATAACAAGGCACAGACATTTCAAAGAATGTAGTTAGAGTAGGAGCTAGAGGTGGTAGGAAGGAATGATTTTATTGGATAAACTCCACTTTCTACATTTGCCTGATCTGTAGATCCCAACAAACTCATGCCTCTGCTTCATGCACATCAATGCATCCAGAAAATACATCTGCTGTAAAGATATAGAAACTGCAACAAAATTTCTCACAATGGCAGGTCAGCCAAATGAGGATATCAATATCAACAAAAATTTTTAATCTCATTCACTCAGTAGAAATCTTCATGAAAATTAATGTCTTCCTGTAGAACAGGATCTTAAAAATGTGTTATAAAAACATACATTTTTCACTTTCACTGCAAATGAGGAAAGAGCTTTAGTTTTTGTTCATTGATATGGTATGAAGCACAAACACTGGCACAGGCCAGAGTACTCCTCTACCTCAGTGGAAGTAAGTAATTTAGTTCTTTAGAAGGATAGTACATGAATAACTTGTGTGCAAGACTATTATTGATTTTTCCCATGTAGCATTTGAGTAGGAGTCTTAATTGTCATTATTGTTCTGGGTTTAAAAGTCCTTTTTAGATGGGATAGACTTCAGTAATGTTTAATAGTCAATTCAATATGTTAATAAAGGATATATTTTGTAGTTTTTACACATCAGTGTAGTGCAACTATAAATATGAGGTGTCCTCATTGCTCAGTGTCTAAAAATGCTGCTTTTACCCAAAAGCACAAAGTTATTGCTGCTCATTCAAGTGAGGCCATTGAGGATATGCTTCCTGCTGTGTACATCCCAGCTCAAAATTTGTGTTTTAATCACTTGTTCACATCAAATATTTATACCAACTTAAGGTGCAGGCTACTCTCACATGAAAAACAAGGAACATGTCAACGTGTTGTGGTCCACTTGTGTTTTTTTGTGCTGGTGTATTTTTTGCAAAGAATTTTCTGCCCCTTTGATATGTTTCCAACACAGTCAGTGAGCTCTCAGTTTATTGATCCCCAAAAGAGGGAATCCTTTCCTATTTCCCTTCAGTCCTGGCTAAATAATCTGTCATCTAACTAATTTCTCTGAAGTATTTCTTGCCACCAAGGAAAACAAAAAAGATCTTCACTGAAACAGTTCACAAAGCAGACAATGAACTTTTTGCTTCATGAGTTTTAGCACCACAAGAAAAGTTACAAAATCACAAACACAGGAGTAGGAGAGATCAGGGAGAAAACTGAGGAAAGTGAAACATGGAAAAGTGTATCACATGAATGCTTTAAAGATTAGTTTATTCCATTTATTGGCATTCTTTGGCTATTCAAGGCTTTGTTTGATGAAAACTTTCCTTATGTCTCACCCTAGGAAAACTCACATTTGTGCAATGCCTACATGTCAACTCATTCTCATTTTCATGCTACTTCAGGGAAAATCAAATTACAAGCTAAATAAGTAAAAAAACCACAACGTTTGTCTTTGGCTTTAAATGTGCAAATATCTGAAAACAAAAAGTGGGATAACTAGGCTGGGCAGACAAAAGATATCTTGCTGACAGCTAAGGACATGGGGATTTAGTATTTATCAGCAGATATTAATCTAGTTCTTTTTATGGCCACCTGCTCCCAGAATACCCTGGCCACTTGTCTCTGCCCTCACTGTGCCAATTGGACCCAGCATTGCACAGCCTACCATGTTAGGCAGTCAAAAAGTTACCCAGAAAATTACTTGAAGCCTGATGAATTACCTGATACTTTTTACCTCCTGGGTGCACAAGCACTCACATTAGTTACACTTGCACCAGGAGAAAAGAGCCAGAAGGGCTAAAATCTTTTGTTACCTCAAAAAAGCCCATTTAACTTTCTAGCTGTGTCAGCTTCTGCAAGTAGAGTGAACCTCTTCTCTGCACAATTATTTGTTATTCCACAGGGCTGTTCAGGACTATGAAAGCCCCTAATTAATGTTTTTACTGCATACTGCTGCAACCTGTTATCGAGTGATGGCCAAAAGCTGCAAAGGGAGAAACATGTAGGTTTAGTTGACATGCTATTCTGTAGTTATCTGAAGTATCTTCGGTGTTTATAGTGCTCATGATGAACAATGGAAATAACTTCAGCAGTTTTTGGTCGCTGTTTCAAATACTCCAAGCCTTATATCAAACCTCATTTTGAGTTCTTCAGTAGCTGTTTAATACTTGGGGAAGAATGGGGGAGCCAGGAGGAGGAGAGATGTGTTAGAAAATGAGTGCATTGATTGAAAAATCATTTGCAGTCTGAAATAGTTGGGAAAAAAATAGATCACTCCTCCATAATCTCTTTAATCCATACAAACAGAACACTGAATTGGAACAAAAAGCCAGCCAAATAAGCTTCCAGTCATCTAGTGATAATATTTCATATTAATTTTTGAATAATTCTTAGAAGAAAATTGAGGGGTTTGCATTCTAGTCAGAATAAAAGCCTTAAAATATACAATCATAATAGCAGTATTGTCTGTTTGGTACGGCTAGTTTCTCCTTGTTTCCCAAACAAATAGAACTCCTTTTTCCACAAAAACAAATTTCAAAAAATATTCCATTAAATTAAAGCTCATGGAATTGCTGTACTGCAAGTGCTTTCTGAATAAAGTGAGAGCTGATAACCAAGTGATTCATGACAGCAAACTGATCACTCAACTTGAACATTTATTGCAAAATTGGATTAGACTTCTGTTATGTTATAGATGGCTGTCTTGCAAATCTCCAGATGTCCCCATTAGTTTCTATAGTTTTGCATCAGCTGGAAAACATTAGAAGTGGTTATAGCATCCTAAGCTCTTGTACCACGAATCTAAATCAAGTTGATGATGCTATGAAAGTTCTGCAAGTTCTTCGGAGAAGTCCTATCTTACACATGTGTAATTATACATATGTCTAGCAAGCTTTTAGGTAAGAATTTTTCATTTTATTTTGTATATAGTGGTTCAGGAAACAAGTTTAAGTTGATCAACAAATTATAGTATATCAATAAAACACCGTTTGAAATAGTTTCCTTATGCTGTTACTGTAGACTCCTGTTGTAATTCCACTGGGTTTAGAGTATCTAGTTAAATATTTTGTGAAGACAGAAAAAAAACATGCTTAAGGCAACTGAATTAAACCATGAGCCTTCTCTTCATATTCTGGTTTATAGTCTTCCTATATTCAGGAAAATAAAACTGTGAAAAACAAACATAAATCTATCAGAAAATGAGTACACCAAGACAGGGTGTTTATTATGGGCATACATGAGCAATAAGTACTTAATAAATGAAAAGGTGAGACGTGGTATATGGTATGAAGAATTCAGTTAAGATCGTGGTGCTAGGCTGAGATCATCAAAATGATGGTACAATACAATGAAGTCAATACAATGAGGGAACAATTACATTGATCTTCATCAATGTAAGTGGTAAATTCAAAATTTAAAAGGAAATGTTACTCCTTAGAGGTTTTTTTGATTCCTTGAAATAATTATTCACTGATAAGAGACAAGTAGATGAAACAATTTTTTCTCCTACTGTTAAGCATCCATTTATAAAGCAAATCAGGGATGTATTTGCTAACTAATTTCCATATAATGAGATCTTAATAGAGTCTAAGAAATATTAAAATAAATAAGCACAAACTGCGTATAGCTCTTGTGTTTTGACCTTACTAAATCTGTAGTATTTTAGTTTGCTGAGTTCCGAGTACCTTCTCAAATGAAATCTCCTGTCAGAAGGATATCCCCAAACTCATTCTTGTAACAGAAGCTCCAAATAAATTAATTTAGTTTCACCTGGGAAGGGAAAAAAAAAAAGGATCACTCCTTTCAGGTACAGCAGCATTGAAATCTGACCTTTGAAATTCCTTGTAGAATTCTGACAGAGCTGCAAGAGAAACAAGAAATTGCCCTCAGCATGGTATTGCTCACGTTTCACAAACACTTCAGAAAACTGGATGTAGTTTTCTCATGGGCCTACCTTCAACTCATTACAGACAGCAAACTGTGAGGACTGCTCACAAAGCAAAATGAGTAAATTAATTATATGACAAGTGGTAATATCTTATTTAGAATAAGTAATCCCCAAGTATCAATTAAAAGTTTTTCTTGGTGCTGGAAACTGTTTACATCTTAAAGGACAAAAAAACCCAGTAAAAACTCGATGCGAGTGCAGTCTAATGACTTTTTTCCCCTATCTTGAAACATGTCATATGATTAAAACTGTTCATCAGACTTCAAGCAGAGATATTTTGGGCTAAAAAGCATTTCATAATATATGAAGTTTGTTATTGTTCCCATTAACAACATCTGAGATCTCTAGCACCGGCTCTTTCATCTTAAAAAAGACTTTAATATACAAAAACCTCTATTATTGCAATTTGCAACAGACCAAAAATTTTTATAAGCATTTCAGTATTATCCTTCCATCCAACTCTGATACTGCCATCATTGCCATGCCCTAGGAAGAGAGGAAATGAGTTGCTCCTGTTACAGGAGATGAAGTAGACAGACAAGTGAAAGATATCAGAGAGACATTGTCCATTATCTAACTTCTTGCTTGTATTAATGCTCTTATGGCTTATTTCATCCCTTGATTTGCATTCACCATTTCTAAACTGCAACCTCTCACTCAGAAGCTTCTGAAAACAGCTTTTTAGAATGTCTGATGGCAGGTTCTCTTGTTGAAGATAGAAGGCTGTTGAAATCTGCAAGAATCCAGCAAAATTCAGATAGTGATGCAAAGCAGGAAAGACATGTCTCAAGATTTTAAATGGAAGAAACCTTGATATACTTTGGGAAAGGTTGACTCAAAATTAAATTTCTGTTTCTGTAAACATATTTTAAGACTAATGAAAAATCATGGGATTAGATATATATCATAATATTTTTTGTTGCAACACTTGTTGAAAACAAGTAAATAAGCTTTACAGAGATTAGGAATCTGGTTCTCAAAACTATTTATATTTTTTAGAAAAACTTTAATTCCTATAAATTATTTATATTTTTTGAGGCATAATATATGTGATCATTCAAGATTCTGCGCACAAAAAGTGAAGTCATGAACAATCTGAAAATAATGATTTTGTTTCAGTTCAACAAGTGTCTTAAGCATTGGGGTATATGGGGATATTATATTTTTATTATTCATTTTGCTGTTTACTTAAATTTTGATATGCTGCAATTTACTCATTTTATTTTAGTGTGAAGACTAAACATTGCTCTACAAAAATCGGACTGCATATCTGTCTACTACAGACTTGGCCCTCTGAAAACAATTTACGTCCATCCTTCACAAATATTATTTTCAATTAAATAAATTATATGTATTCTATGAAGAGGTATTTAATGTTGAATGCCTTCACTTGAACAGAATTTCTTATGTTGAGCTTACATAATTCATAGATAAAATATCTGTTATTTTTTCTATTTTTAATATTCTGTTCTACTCATCTTTATGTAAGAAAACTGCTTGTTGCCTTCATACCATTTTAAATTAAGGATTCAAAATAATTTTTAAAAAACTTTTTTGTTTATATAATGTTTGGCTGTTTTTTAAATGTTGTCTTTCTTATTTACTTTCCCTGAGGATAGCCTTTCTAGTCATCTGCTTCTTCTTCCTTCCCTGTCTTGCTTCACATTCACACTAAGCTGGAGAACTGTGAATTTGATACATGGACTCTATGATGGTTAAGGAAGCTAAAACACAAGGCTCCTGCTTTCCTGCTAAACATGTGTCTGACCTCAGGCAAACCCCACAGAGCATTAAGACAAGAAATGGAAACACAAGACCACCACCCTCCCCCTGCCTAACCAACCGGGGGACCACCAGGCCCCCCAGCCTTTCTCTTCCCACCGTGTTCCCTTGGAAAGTGCAACTCACCAGTGATGTCCTGCAGCAGACACACCAGGAGGAACATCCCTCACACCGCACAGGAGGGCAAATGGTGGCTGCTGCCCTTCCCTGCTGGTGTGAAATAGGAGAGTGGGTGGAGGGGGCTGATTGGGAACAGCTGAGGAGGGAAGGAGTCTCCAGTGGAGCCCAGGTGTGGGGGATTTGGGAGAAAATGGGCTGGAAAAGGGTTGGTGTGGGGCAGAAGCAGTAGATGGGGGGAAAAGAGGGGTGTGTGGAACCTGCCTAGAGGCAAACTGAGAGGAAAAATGGAAGAATTTGAGTGTTCACCATGAGGGTGGTGAGACACTGGAACAGGTTGCCCAGAGGATGGGATCCCTGGAGATATCCAAGGCCAGGCTGGATGAGCTCTGAGCAATCTGATCTGTCCCTGCCCATGGCAGAGGGGTTGGAACTAGATGATCTTTAAGGTCTCTTCCAACCCAAACCATTCTATGATTCTATGATTCTATGATTCTATGATTCTATGATTCTATGATTCTATGATTCTATGATTCTATGAACTAGTCCTCTTTTCAAAACAAGGTAACCCATATTGCAAACAGGATTCCAAATTATTATACATCACTGATTTACATTAAAACTTTTACATTATTCACATTAGAAACATATGTAAACATGATTAAAATAATTTTCCAAATTGATCTCATAGCTTTTTTTGCAGTATTATAACAGCTCTCTGACTAAGAACTTCCACTTCTGGAGTCATTCTATAATTATATGAAAAAGGCTTTAGCTCTCAGTACAGGAAAGGTGGAGCAGCAACATCCTTGTTACTGAACAACACTGTTTGTCAAATGGTGTGCAATACTCAACTATTCTACCAATACAGATCTTGAACATACAGCTTAAAACTGACATGGAAAGTGTAGACTTTGTCTCTAGTGAAATATTAAGTACAAAAATTTAGAATGTTTTCTTAAATTTTGGGATTATAATTAGCACTTAATTAAGATATCTTCTTGCCATACAAATTTCTATTAAAAAAAATTACTAAAATGTTTGTGGAATTGAAAAAAAAGAACAAAGGACACAACTCTAGCATCACAGAGTGACTTTCGAGTTATTTTCTCATGTGGTATAAACTGCATACCAAATATCCACCTTTTCACTCCTCAGTCAAAAGGTTTTGTCTCTAGTTATATTTGCCTTCTTTCTCACATAAGAATTGAAGCATGCAACAGTGTTTTCATGAGAAACATTTTTACCTTACCTCTCCTTTGAAGATACAGTATTATTAAGTTCATGGCAACCCACTTTTAAGACAACATTAGCATATCCTTTTAGAGTAGTCGAATGTGATACAAGCTCCAAACCTCTGAGTAGACCTAGCTACAATATTTGAGGTTTTTGAAATTTACATAATTTCTAAATCTGTGTGTTCAATCTGATTTGATACCAACACAATATATAGTAGAGACCTACCCTCTTTTCTCATTGTGCTCTGGACTCTGTATGTACTTCTATTTAGCTTCAACACTGTTGTAATAAACTGCCTGAGAGAGATCTCTTCTGTCTTCCAGGCCATCTGGGAAATGATAGAAGGCTGAAGTGCACTGTCTTTCTTCCTGTCAAGTCTGTAACACACATCAGATGAGAAAGTCAAACAGAAAAAATCTCTGCTTGCATTACACTATCCCCCACTTTCTTATTTTTCTGTCTATGCATATATGCATGTATTTGTGTGTATATATATATATGAATCACATATATTTGCAAAGATATGCCTGTGCATGCATAATATAAAATGCATAATACACACACAAAAATATGTATTTTGTTCTCAGAACATAAACATTATGTTCTGAGTAAAGTACTTCTGCTGTGACTGCTCTGTCTTATTCTAGGTTGGATCCTAATAATTATAAATTGTATTAATATACATTTTTCATTGAATGTAATATTGCATCACATTTAATAGCATGCAGTATTAATATTGTACAGAATTGTGTAGTTCACATTGTCTGGAACTTTGTAATATTCATAGCCAACAAATATGGCACAGCTTACCTTCTTCTTACCTTCTGACCTACTTGAGGCAACCAACATGGCTT
>VZTY01031382.1:9607-20484 GCA_013400935.1 Turnix velox
ACTTTTCTCTATAGAAAAGAGATGATGGGATGGGGTGGGATGGGATGGGATGGGATGGGGGAGGCAGACCCTAGCCCATGCTCCCCCCAACCCCAGAAGCGTCTCGCAGGACCATGGAGGTGGGCACCATTTCTATTATAGGGGTGCAGAAATATTGCAAAGAGGAGAAATATCGCAAGGAGGGAAGAGGGGAAAGTGACAGGGGGCTGAAGAAGATCCGGGGAGAGGTGTTGGGGGTGGGGGGTCAGAGCTGGGAGGTTCTGTAGGAACTGGGGGAGGGACGGACAGATACCACTTCCTGCACCCCCGTCACTGGGCGGGAAGAATTGGCGGCAGCAAAGCGAAAGGAAAAGTAGCTTTGCAGCCTTCCTTTCCGCTTCACCCCCCCTTGGAAATCCTAAATTCTCCCGGAGGGAGGAGGTTAGGGAATGGTGGAAAAGCCTCCAAGTGTCCTACACCGAGAGCAGGAGGGAGCACAACCGTTTGCAGCCAGCAGAGAATCTCTCCGACTCTTTACAAGGTGACAAGGGGGATGGAAAGGGGCTGCTTGCCCACCTGGTGGCTCCACTAGCTCTTCTGTGCGGTGGGGTGGGTAAAAAGGGCTGTCCACAGGGGATCTGCGTGGCCCCCGTGGGTGGAACCAGGCTTCCCATCCCTTCTCCCCCCAGTTCACATGCTTTTCTCTGCATCCCACCCAGATGGAGTTGGCACTGCTGCCTGTGTGGATGTGGGATCCCAGCTGGGTAACCCATCATGCTCCATTCCATCCCACCCACCCACCAGGGAGGAAGACTTCCAGTTCATCCTCTGTGAGCGGTGCCGGAAGGAATCACCCAACCTCAAGCTCCTTACCTGCCTCCACACCTTCTGCCTGGATTGCCTGAGCGAGAACAAGCCCGTGGGGCAGTGCCCCTCCTGCCGGACCCCCATCCTGCAGGCCAACGGCATCCCTGACATGGACAACCTGCTCTTCACCAACTTGCAGGCCAGGCTGGGCATCTACAAGAAGCTGAGTGAGAGTGGTGGTCCCAGCTGCAGCCGGTGCCAGGGGGAAGTGGCAGCAGTTTGGTGCTCAGAGTGTGAGGAGTTCCTCTGCACCAAGTGCTTCCAGGACCATCAGTGGTTCTTCAAGAAGAGGAACCATGAGGCCAAGAAGGTGGAGGAGCTTCGCGCTGACTCAGCCCATCAGTTCCTGGAGGACACTAAAAAGTCCTGCAACCTCTTTTGCTCTAATCCCATTCACGCCAACCAGGGCCATATCTCCAGGTGAGAGCAGTGCAGATAGCCCTGAGGGGTCCCATCCTGCACGGAGGGCTTTGGAGCTAGAGCTAATGGGGTTTACTTTGGAGAGGGACTGCCCTGGGAAGACCAAGCAGGGATGATATAGGGCTGGCAGGTCCACAGGGGTAAAAGCCCAAGTTGGGTTTTTTTTGGAAAGGGTCTGCAACCAAAGTAAGACCAAGCAAGGGTGATATCAGGCTGACGGGTCTCCAGGGGTAAGACCCCAAGGCATTTTTTTTTTTGGAAAGGGTCTGCTGCAACCCAAGTAAGACAAAGTGAGAGTGATATGGGGCTGACAAGTCCTCAGGGGCAAGACCCAAAGAAGTTTTCTTTAAAGAAGGACTGCCCTGGGGAGGCCAGGCAGGAGTGAGAACCACAAATCCACCTTGGTGACAGACATCAGGGCAGGGTCTTTTAAGGACTTCCTCAAGGGCACTAGGAAGACCAGTAACTTGTTCTGTTCCAACCCAAACCATAAAAGCCAGATTGTAAGGTAGATCTAAGGAGGTCTGTCTCCATCTGAGTGGTTTCTTGTCACAAATCTCTTTGGACTAGTACACAGTGGAACTGAGCAGAATGTTTCTGTCTCTCTGCTGCCTCAGTTGCCACCTTGTCATGGAGAAGATGGGTGGGAGGTGATGACTGGTGGGCTTCAGGGCATTAAGGGAGTCCATGATGGCAGGGAAAGTCTTATTCTTGACCAGTTTGGAAGCCATCATGGAAAAGTCTCCAAGTCTATCTCAAAACTGGAGGTGTCCCTGCCCATGTCTGGGGGTCTAGAAGTTTAAGGTCCCTTCCAACTCAAACCATTCTATGATTCTATTATGGAACTGAGCAGGGTGTCCCAGTCCCTCTGCTGTCCTAATTCCCACCTTGTCATGGAGAAGGTGGGTGGGTACCTAACTTTGTGCCCAAATCAACAGCTGATGGTGTCAAGTAAAGCCCTTTTCCTGCCCTAGACTGACAAGTCCTCAGGGGCAAGGCCCAAAGGAGTTTTCTTTGGAGGACTGCCCTGGGGAGACCAGGCAGGAGTGATGTGGGGCTGGTAGGTTTTTGGGAAGAGGGAGGGAAGCAAAGGTAGGTTGAGAACCAGCTTCATGTCTCTTTGAGTAAAGCCCTCTTCCTGCCCCACGCTTCAGTTTCCCCTCTTGTTAAGATGCCCATTGGGGACGGGGAAGTACAGCCAGCTTTTCACCCCATGCTTACTTACTGGTTTTGAAGGCTGCTGCCATCTCTTCTTCACAGCATCTACTGCAGGACATGCAGGAAGGCCCTGTGCTGCTCCTGCGCGCTGCTGGACACCCACCATGCCTTCTGTGACATTAGCAGCGAGACCCAGCGGCGGCAGGAGGAGCTGGGCACCATCAGCCAGGAGCTGAAGCAGAAGAGAGGAGGCTTGGAGGCCACCTATGCGGGGCTGCAGGATGAGGCTGCCCGGCTGGAGCGGGCACAGCGGGAGATGCGGGAGCTGATCCAGCAGCGGGTGGAAGAGCTGGGGGGGCTGATCCGGCGGGAGGAAGAGGAGCTGGTGGGGCTGGTGGAAGCGGGGCAGGAGCAGGGCCGTCGGGAGCTGGCCAGGGAGCTGGAGCGGGTGGAGGGGATGCTGCGGCGGATGGAGGCAGGCGAGCGGCTGGTGGAGAAGATGAAGCTCTACGCCACAGAGCAGGAGGTGATGGACATGCAGCCCTTCATCAAGGACTCTCTGGAGGAGCTACAGCAGATGCAGCCACCGGTGGCCAGGGACCAAACGCAGCCCGAGGACTTGACTGAGTGTAGGCGCAGGCTGCAGGCACTGGTGGAACGTGTCACAGGGCACCAAGGTGAGGATCTGCCATGCAGGTGGGTCCAGCCACTCCTGCGGGCCAACTCAGAATGCCATCACCCACCTCTGAGTTCCACAGGGTTCAGGGCCACCTCCTTGCAAGGAAACAAGCCCAGATTCACTCTTTTTAGGGTGTTTGTTTCCACTGGGACCAAGATTTGCTTATTTCCTTGTATGGTCAGAGCCCTTTTTTAGCATCCCACCAATCTGACAGGCTCTAGTAATACTGGTTTCTGGGTCCTCAGAGGTATCTATACCCCTTGGGGCATCCCATCTAAAGGCTGGGAGATGGGAAGGAGACTTGAGCTGCCCCTCCTTGCGGCAGCCACAAGGTTTGTTTGTACCAATTTGGCTGCTGCAAGAGCTGGCTGGGAGCTATGGAGGCTCTGATTTGGGATTGCAGCCATCCTCTCTCCATTGCAGGTACTGATTTCCAAGACATTCCCACAGTTGAGGTGGCCCCGGAGAACAACCTGGTGAGATGTCTGTGTTTCATCCTATTGTGCTGCTGTGCAGGGAGGGTTCCTGGGTCAGCCAAAACATGGATCATCTTCCTTTCCTCTGACCTTTGCAAGACTCTCCCCCCACCAAGGATCTGCTCTCAATCTCTCCTTTCCCCCCCGCCATCACTCCTTTTCTTCATCCACAACAAACTCCCAGGGCAGTTTTGTCCTGGACAGACAAGAATCTCCTTTAGACCTGCTTTGTGCTCTCTCTGCCCCATCCTGCTTCATCCCTCATTTTTGGCAGGGGAATCCATTGCCTCTGCAGCTGTAGCACCAGCAAACACCCCCAGCTCAAGCCAAGCTAAAGGGCTGGGCTGTGCCTCAGTTTTACCCCACTGAGGATTTTTTGCCCTCTCCTTTGGGACACTGCAGTGGATTCTATGGTCTAGAGGTTCATCTTGACCCTTCTTTGTGCTCTCTCTGCAGCAGGAGGAGCCAGTCAGGCCCCAGAGCCAGTGTATCTTGCCTTCCTTCACCATCAGCCTCGAGCAGATGCACAAAAGCTCGGTAAGAACCACCCACAGCTAGACAGGAGCCTCAGGGACCACGAAATGTTACCTCACCACCTTACATCTCCTCCTTTTCCCCCCCTCTTCAGGACCTCCCCATCACTGTGTGGCCCAAGCGGACCTCGCCTAGCATGGAAATGGGCAGTCAGGTGTCACCCAAGCGGCCGAAGCTGGAATGTGACAGCACACCAATCCTCAGCCATCCCAGTTCAAACCAGGCTGATGGCAGAAGGGAGCCTGGCACCTCCACACCAAACAAGAATTCCAGTAGCATTCCTGCCACCAACAGCCATGATGATGATGCAGGTGGGAACTATCATAGAATGGTTTGGGTTGGAAGGGACCTTAAAGAACATCAAGCTCCAACCCCCTTGCCATGGGCAGGGACACCTCCCTCTAGGTCAGGTTGTTCAATAAGCTTTATCCAGCCTGGCCTTAAACACCTCCAGAGAGGGGGCATCCAAAACCTCTCTGGGCAACTTCTTCCTCTGCTCAACCACCCTTACAGTAAGCAACCATTGAGCAAAGTGTCTTGCTTCTGTTCCTAGGAACATGCCCCTCCATTTACCCTTCTGGGGATCTCATAAAGGTCTTTTCCAGCGTCTGTGTACTCAAAACCTTGGCCAGATTAGAGCAGCAGAGGGTGGGTGCTGATGCTAAATACATGAGAGGTGGGTGCAGATGCTTCATGCATCTCCATATCCTACTTCTGAGGGAGCCAAAAGCCCAAGGCTAGGGAAGAGCATGGCAGCAGAAATGTGCAGAGGCCTTCTGCTCCAGGAGCTCTGGCTTTTCCTGCAGTGAAAATCACTACAGTTTTTGCCAAAACATGTTTTTCTTCTCTGAGCTCACCTGGCCACACTCCAGCATCCCTCAGTGAAGGGTCCCAAGCTAAGCTCTGAGAAGAAGGGAAGACAAAATGCATCTTCTGGAGTGGTTGGTGCAAGGTCCAGAGGTGACTTGGAGTGCATCCAAGAGTACCTAAGGGCTGTGTTGTTCATGGTCCTGGGTAGTATTTACTTGCTGCTGCAATGAGAGATAAGCTATGTCCTCCCATGGGAAAGCCAAAGTAAGAGTCTGGAAGTCTCAGCATCCCTCCTGTTCCTTCTGCAGGAGACACCAGCATCATCATCAGCAGTGAGGAGGACAGTGAGGAAGACTTGGTGAGTGTAATGCACAGCCTCCCTCCTTGTTGAGCCCCACGCTCCCTGCAGAAGAGTTGGCTGTCCCCTTCCCCATCATCTCAGGGAGCCATTCCCTGTCCTCACAGCTGTACCTTCTCCCTTTCCACCATCAGTCAGAGACTTGCTCACATCTTTTCTCCTCCTTTTCTGCTGCTCCAGAGGAGAAGGGCATCCAGGCCAGTCCAAACCTAGTGCTCCTAGGATGCAACCTTTACTGGTATCTCCTGGTATTCTGGAGCAACCAGGGTCCTCTCTCATAGACTGCAAACTATGAAGTGGTTTGCTTTGATGTGGGATCCCACATCCTCCCCCCAGTCCTCTGAGGTGAGCCACTAGGGACCATCTGAGCATACCCAAAATGACATTCCCAAGCTGCCTGTGGGGGTATTTTTTGTTGCTCCTGCTCCAAACATTTGCATTTTGACCAAACAGCCCTGGCTGAGGGGGTTGGATGTACCAAAGGCATGGGATCCCTCCTGAGATCCATTTGGAAGTGGGGGCAAGTGGTAGCAAGTTCCATTAGGAAACTGGGGAAAAGGGAGGTGGGAGGGGGTGATTTTTCAACACTGGCTTACTGAGAGGCTTAACAGCCTTAATTTTTATTTGTATAAACTGATTCAGAAGCTCTTCTTACTCTTCAATAAAGCTGTTTCCAGATCTCAGCTTGTTGCTGGCTTAGTATTTCTTCCCTTTGCTGTTTTTCCTTGCTTTCCTTATTCATTTCTAACAGGGTAAAAAAAACCCCAAAAACCCAAACAAGCAAAAAATTCCTTGCTATGGCAAAAAAAATGTCTCAAGGCCAAAGCTTTTTAAGGATGGTGGCTGCTTGCTGTGATTAATGCCTGTGTGATTCCAATGTCCTTTGGTATAATGGGGATTTAAGGGTGGAGCAAAGGCACAGGCTGGAAAAGAGAGGTCCCTGTGGTATAAACATCTTGTGATGGTCTGGTGCTGGGCACTAGAGAACTGAAGCCCAGAGAGGTGAAAAAATTGGTTTTAAAGCCTGGGAAATGGCTGTGCTGGGGGGGAAACATGAGCAGAAGGAGAAAAAAGTGGGATGAGGCAGTGAGATGCAGCCCAGGGGTGCTGCAGCCTTTGGAGGATAGAGGGCAAAGGCTAAGGACAAGCCTGGAGGCTCTGTGAGGGGATCTGGGGAGGAATCTTTATGGGGTCACCTGGAGCTGAAGCTGTAAGAGCATCACTAGCACCTAAGCCAGATCCATCAGCCATGGTTGTTTCAGTGCTGTAAATCTATGTGTCCACCTGGGTGATTTTCCTCCCTCTGAAGTCCCACAGGCTTTCCCTGTCTGCCTGACCCCTTCAAAGAAACCTTTTAGCAGATAAATTCCCTTTTCATCTTGCTGGTTTGGGTAACAAGAGCATCTGCCATGATGTTTAGTCCCCAAGTTTGGTTCATCTAACTCCCCTTCAGGCCAGCTGAGTCACTCTGAGCACAAACAGGTACTACCACTAGCCCACCATTCTCCTCTTGTCCCTTCCCAGGCAGGGCAACTCCATGTGGCCTTCAAATACATGTTTTTAATCCATCATTTAAGCCATGTAACCTGCAGAGCTAAAGAGTGCTTGGTATTCCTCACATGCCTGCAGACACAAGTCCAACCATGTTTCCACCACCTCTGGGTTGCTGGTCTAGATGCAGGGAACTGGTGCAAAGGGCCATGGATGCCCCATCATCTCAGGGTGCTTGTGTCAGGGGTACAGGACTGTCCCTGGTGGCGAATAAGGGAGGAAAACCAAAGTTGGAGCCTCTTGAACGTATTGCTGTCCTCTAGCCCTAGAAGACATTCCCTATGTATGTCCATCCTTGCCAAGGTCAGGTTGGCATGGCTGATTTTAGTTACCCTTCTGGAAGTATTTCTGTAGAAATACTTCTTGGAACTGCTGAGCCTGGAGAAGCACCAAAGCTCCTCCTGGTCCAACTCAACCTCCTTTTCCTCTAGATACAAACCAGATCTTTAGGTCTGGTGGTATCTCACGTGATCTTGCTCAGCCACATTTATCATAGGGTTAGAAGGGACCTTCAAAGACCATTTTGGTCCAACCCCCTGCAGTGAGCAGGGACATCTTGCACTAGATCAGGTTGCTTAGAGCTTCAGAAAGCCTGCTCTTTAATGTCTCCATGGATGGGCCCTCTACCACCCCTATGAGTAACCTGCCCCTGCATGAAGTGCATCCACATGAGATGTAAAAAAGGACTGCAAGTCCCCAAGCCTGTGTGTTGTGGTCTTCTGGCCACTGCCCAAATCCCACGACTTGCTTAGGAGGAGCTTCATTCATAGCTCTGCTCTTGCTTACTTGGCTTGGACCCTGGGTTTGGGCTCTTAATGGGGCTCCCCCCTGGCCAGCCCATTCATGAAATGCAACACACAGTCAACCCATCCCTGGCAGTGCCTGGACATCACACCCTAGGGGTTTTCATGATATCACACACAACCAGGTCCTTGCCCTTTGTGAATGCTGCACCTCACACCTTCCCAGCCTGGTCTAAGCAGGCAGATGGGACTTGTCCCTCTTCTCCAATCTCTTTCAGGCCTCCAGCAAGCCCTCCAGCCCCACATGGTCCAGGACTGGCACCTCACCCCACTGCAGCACTGGCCCCACCAGCCCCCACCACAAATCGGAGCCAAGGACCTTGGTGTTCCTCAGCTTAAAGATTGACCACAAAAGTGAGCATAGACATTCCTGGGCAAAGGGGGGTGGGAAGCAGAGAAGGGCACTCCCAAATACTTACTCCAGCCACATCCTTTTCCTTCTGCAGCCCAATACATCATGGAGATGGCAGCGGTGAACGGAGAGCACACCTTCAAGGTGCTGATTAAGACACCTCATTCAGTGCCAATTCTGTTCTCTCAGGGTGTCTCCATGGAGGAGGGGCTGCAGAACCTACTCTGGTACCTCTCCCTGGTCCCCAGGCCCGTTCTCATCATCTATAACTTCTGGGCACTGGAGCTCCCCATTCTCTTTAAAGCCCTGGATGCTACAGGCAGCAAGGAGGACTTCTGCAGTATTGTGGGTGGTTACATGGACATGTTATCCTTGATCAAGCAAAAGCTGCCCAAGGCCTCTTCCTACAGGCTGAAGAACCTGCTAAGAATACACCTGCAGCAGCAACTCCATGAGGGCGATGCACTGGCCACAGCCCAAGCCTTGCAGGAGCTTTGGGGAGCCCTGATGCTCCCCGATCAGCCTGAGGCAGGGATGATGCTCACCCACTGCAACTTGCAGAGCTACACCATCTTGCAGCCCCTGGTGAGGGAGAAGCTGCTCACTAGGAGGGCGGCCAAGATCCTGGCCCAACGCAGCCTCATCCTCTGGGAGCTGGAGGAGGCATGAGCGTAACCATGACACGAGTTGAGCTGGCCAGATCTCAGACTAGCCAAAGAAAGGATGCAGGAATGCTCTCCAAGGATGCAGGGATGCTCTTGAGGAATGCCTGCCCACCAAGGGTGCAGAGATGCTTTCAGCAGCATCAAGCAGGACTCACAGACCTTCTCCACTCCTAGCATGGGAGTTAAAATGTTCAGTTCTGGGGAGATGGTGGAGGGAGGGGGGACGACAGCCCAATCAAATCAACGTCTTTAGAAAATTGATCCCGCAGCCCAGACCAGTGCAGTTTATTGGGACATCTCTACCTTCCTTTTGCCAGTCAGGCGGGAGGGGGGGATCCTGGGAACACTGGCCATCCTGTCCAAAAAGTAGCACGTACTAAAACCCCCCCACAAACCTTCCCCCAAGCCTGGATGCAGTCGCTGGGTGACCAGCAGAGGTTGATAGTGGTGTTCCCAGGCTGGGCTGCGTGCGACAAAGCAATGCGGGGGACACACCGCCAGATGTCCTCTTCGTACAGCCTCACGGCGCCGGCACTGGATCCTGGTGTGAACAATTCACATCCAGACCTGCACCATCACTCGTACACACTCACCCCCACACCTCTCACGTGCACCCACGTCCATAGAGCCCCACCGGTGGTCCCTACCCCAATCTGCAAGGTGCCGCGACCATCAATCATCGCAGAATCTGGACGAAGAGGGAGGGGGGGAGGAGGTGGTGAGATGAACAGGTTCCTCTGGGTGGCTCCATATGGGTGAAGATGGGAGGGGTGGGATGAAGGTATCCTCTCTGAAAGGGTGCCGTGGGAGCTGCCAGATGTGGAAAATCTGGGAGGTGGGAAATGTGATCCCAATCTTCTGACAGCCCCACAGTAAAAAGGGATGCAGAGATACTGGGAGCTGCCAGGTGTGGAAAATTTTGGGGAGAGACTTGCAGCAAATAGGGCCTTCATCTTGTGTGAGCCCCCCAGGAATAAGCAGTGGCCGGGCCACAACTGGTCTACTGGAGCCCAGCCAGCGAGGCAGGGATGCCTTCCCTGGGGGTTAAGGTCTTCCTGCCACCAGGAAAGAGCCAGCCCTGTCCCCATCCATCAATTTATCAGAAGCAACCTCAAAGGAGTGCCCAGGACTGCCTGGTGGCACGCAGGGCTTGCTGGCAAACTCCAGGCAATGCCATCTCACCCTGGGGATTCTCTGGTGTCTGATACAGGGTTGTGCACAGGGAGCAGCCTCTTCAAGGAGCACAGCCGGAGGAGAACAGCCCCCATCTGTCCCCTGTCACCAGCCTCATCAAAGCCTTGTAGGACAATGGTGAAGTCAATGGGCTGTGGGAGTCAGATTAGCTGTTTCTGTGCCCAGAGCTGCCATAAAGCTTGTTCATCTGGCTAGAAAAGGGTTTGGCATTGTGGGGGGAGCAGAGCAGCATCCAACCAGTCCCAGCCCTGGAGGGAAGTGTTGCAGCTGGAGGGGTGAGGGCTTTCCAAAAGGTCTCACCAGCTTCCACTTCCACCAGACAACTGCTATGCACCTACATGTTGGTACAGTCCTGCTTGGACCTCCCAATAAAAACTCCCCTCCAAGAGGTTTAAGGAAGAACTAGAGTCTCTCTGTTTTTCTCTGGTTTTCTCAGTTGTGGGGTTTTTTTTTTTCATTTGGGGTTTTTTAAGGGCAATAAGTAACTTTTCCGAATTAAATGAATCTCCTGAAATGATATATAATGGGCTGCTGGCTTGATTGGTCATTATTAATTATGCATCACTCAATCTAAACCATTCATAAAACGAGTCCTCAAGCAAAGGGCTTTAGGACTTGGGAGCAGGGGAGGAAAAAAAAGCAAATGCAAAAGGGAGCAACATAAATCCTTTCTGGTTATGAAAATGGATTTCCTCTCCCAACAATCATGCAAAACTAATTAGAGCCAAAGGGCTGGTTCCTCTTGCATTCAATTACATCCTGAAAGATGGCTCAGGTTGGATGGAAGTCCAAGGCAGGGTGGGACATGCCCTTGAGAAAGATTACCTGGGTTATATTTTTAATAAAACAATCAGTCCATTACCATCCGACCAGGTTTTTGCATCCCAAAGAGCATCAAAAGCAAGAGCAGAGTGGTCAAGACCCTAATATTTGAGATATTTGCCTTAAATATTTGGACTAGTAAAGAAGAAAAGCTGAAGGAAACCTTGTCATAGAATCATAGAATAGTTTGGGTTGGAAGGGACCTTAAA
>VZTY01031382.1:32311-62906 GCA_013400935.1 Turnix velox
GAGGGGAGGGGTCCGGGATGGCTGGTTGGGGGAAGGAGGGAAGGATGGAGGGAGGGCTGGCTGGTTGTTCAAGGCTCTGGTATGCGGCGTGCAGGCCCCGCACAGGCCGCCCCCGGGCTGCTTCGGTCCGCCCCGGCCGGGAGGGACAGCGAGAGGGGCGGCGGGGAGAGGTAACCGTGCCCACCGGGATGCTGGGGATGAAGGATGTAGGGGGGTTCTGGGGTGAGAAGGGAGGGAGTCGGGGTGGAGTGGTGCTTGGATTTTGAGAGGTGAAAGCTTAAGGACTGCGGGACCCCCCCCTCCTCCATCCCAGTAGGACAACCGCCCCCGAGTTGTTCCGCACCCCCAGCCCAGCTTGGTGGGGATCTGTGTCCCTCCTCGCTGAGGACAAATAAGGGACTCCCTCCCAAAATACACCGCGCTGGAGCTTTAAGCATATCAGTCAAAGGCTAGTCTCCCCCCTCAGCTGCTGGGCTCTTACCCCTCCATCATCCCTGCAGCCCTCAGCATCCCTTCCCCAGCCCTCAAAGCCCAGCTCTAGGGTGGTCTATCCCTATAGGACAGGAGCCTTTGTGTCCCCTTTTACTTCTCCCCCACCTCCCCCAGCCCCAGGAATTCTTGTGCAGGACTTATTCAACCCCTCCCTTGCCAATAAACAATCTCCCCCCTCCTGCTGTAAAGGAGAAGGTTGGGGACGTACAAATGAGATGTGAGGCTGGAAGGAGAGCGGGGAAACTTGCCGAGAAGGCAGAGAGAGACAAAGGGGTGTCGGTGCCAGCTCCTGGCAGAGCCGCAGTTAACCTCTTCCCCGACGGGATATGGCTTCCCGAGCCCAGCACGGAGAGAGAGAGGAGAGAAGGAGAGGAATAAGGAGTTAGCACCAAAATATTTCACTTTAAAGACTTCCAGCAGCCAGGGACCCCTCATTCTCTGGCAGAGGAATAAAAAAAAGAAAAAAAAAAAGGCGAGTTTTTTTTCCATGACATGGAAAAAGAAAAATAAACCATGGAGAGGGGGATTGGTTGGAGGTCTGAAAGCATGCTGAAAATCCCAACTGGTTTAGGGGAATTGCTGCTGAGGCCAGTTGTGAAAGAGCTGAGGGTGGAGAAACAGAAGGGAACTCTGAACTCCCAGCTTCCACTTTTCATCCCTAAACCTGGGGAAGGAAAGGGTTTAGAGGGATGTCTACCCTCTCACGTAGGGAGTTGAAGGCTCTGCTTTTGGTGAGGAAATAATCAAATTAGGGGTTGTTTCAAACAGGGATAATCAACATGGATGCTTTGCTGCTTTCTCTTCATACTTGGCAAGGAAAAGCAGATCCCCATCTTGGCTGGACCCATCTGGTTCATTCCCCTTCTGTCTCTGTTCCCAGGAGGAAGGATGAGGCCCCTGCTCTGCTGGCTGGGGCTGGCTGTGCTCCTGGGGCCCTGCTTGGCTTGTCCCAGTCCCTGCTCCTGCTCCACCAAGAAGAACGGGCGGCTGTTGGCAGAGTGTGCCTACAAGGACCTGCAAGAGGTACCCAAGGGGTTGTCTTCCAACGTGACCATCCTCACCTTGTCAGCCAACAGGATTGGCTGGTTGGGGCAGGGCTCTTTTGCTGAGGTTCCTGAAGTGCAGTCACTGTGGTTGGGCTACAACCAGATTGGGGTGGTGGAAGCGGGGGCTTTTTCCTCCTTGGTGCACCTGAAGAACCTGGACCTAAGCCACAACAAGATAGCAGATTTCCCCTGGCAGGACCTGCAGAACCTCAGTGGGCTGCAGATCCTGAAGATGAACAACAACCGACTGGCTGGGCTGCCCTGGGATGCTTTCCGCTCCTTGAAGGACCTGCGCTCTCTCTGGCTTAATGACAATGAGTTGACCACCTTGGCCGAAGGCACCTTTGACAACCTGCCCTCACTATCCCAGCTGCAGATCTTTAACAACCCCTTCAATTGCTCCTGCAAGGTCTTCTGGCTGAAAAAGTGGACCGAGAAGACTTCTGTCTCCATCACCAAAGGGGGATCTACCCTGTGTGTGGCTCCCAACAGGCTGAAGGGCAGGGCGGTGACAGACATCCCTGACCACCACTGTGTTGCCCCCTCTGTGCAGCTCACCTACCTCTCCAACCTGGACAACACTGTCATGTACAATGGCCTCACCCTGACCCTGCACTGCAGCGTGGCAGGCACTCCACTGCCAGAGATCAGGTGGAAGATCCAGACCTCCAGCCACCGCGTTGAGATCAACGGGCCCAACGTGGCACGGGATGGAAATGTCAAGCAGAGCCAAGAGCGCTTCTGGGTCTTCAAGAATGGCACTATGGCCATTCCCAACTTCCGTAAGGAGGATGAAGGTATCTACACCTGCCTTGCTGTCAATGATGTGGGCATGAGGGATGTCTCTGTCAACGTGGCTTTGGCTGGGTCAGAAAATCCGGCTGAAGACCTGCTCCAAGATGACCCTCAAGCCAGCAATCTTGGGGAACGGAGTTGCTACAAGGGGGATGAAATGGATCCCTCTGGTGCTGGAGAAAAGCTGGTGATCGTTTACCACATGCCAAGAGAGTCAAAAAGCAGGTCTGGGGGATTGATGCCCCAGGTCCACCTATGGACCCTCCTGCTGGCTTTGGGCATTGTGCTCTGCTGTTAAAGGGGGAGGAAGGGGACAGTGTCTGAGGGGGGTTCCCCTCTTTCTGTAGCATTTATCTTCACGTAGTGCCATGCCTTTGCTGAGCTTCTGGGAACTGTGGGCGGTCAGGAGTCAAAGAGGGCTGAGATTCAGGTCTAGGGCTGATTGTTCAACCCCTCCTTAGAAAGGGGTCAGGGCTGGGCTCCGTAAGTTGAGAGCTTCAAACAGGCTTGGGTGATGTAGAGCAGATCCTTACCATGCTGCCACTTTCTAGGCAACCAAACCCACCACCTCCTGACTTACCTCCCTCCTGAGACCAAAGTGCAGCTGGAGGATTAAATTCCACCCTCAATAGGGTGGCCATCACCCATCCCCAAAGCCCACCACCATGAGCTCTTCTCCACCTGCAGCACTGAGCTGTACCAGGAGAAGAAAGACCAGTCAGAGAGGGGTCCCTTAGCGTGTGGCTGCGGAGGCAGAGATAGAAAGGAGTTTGCAGGCAGAATAGGTAGGGTAGGACAAATCACATGGCAGCATGGTCTTGGACCAGGACATTTTGTGAAGCAGGAGAAGCTTTCCCATAGGCTTCATCCATGTAGGAGCAGAAAAATCTCCTTCTGGTTGGGTACTGGAAGTACTCAGAGTGCCTGCACCCTGCTGTATGTGAACAGGCTTGGGTCCTGCCACCATCAGGACCTCTCCTAGATGTGATAAAGATTATTTTTTCTCCCTCCTCCTCCTCTTCCCTTCCACAGCTGAAGCTTGCAATTTACACTGCTTCACTGGGCTAGACCCAGTGAGACACAGGGGTCCAGCTCTGACTCCAGCACAGAGGGATTGAACCCAAAAAAGACCGAAGTAATTTCCCAGCACTCTTCTCTGATGGGAAACCAAGGGGGAGGGCAGTGTGATGGAGCAATAGGAAGAAAGATTGGGAAAACCCAAGTGACAGAGAGAAGCTGAGCTGACCTATAAACACATTCCTCAAGTGCTTTAGCATTCCCATGCGGGATATATATACCTTACCTGGCTGCTCTGGGGTGCTGGGGGACCCAGTGTCTCATAGTGTGGGGGGATGAGCATCTCCATCTCCTCACCCCAAAGCACAGTGGGGTCTGGCACTTGTGCCTTCTGCCAGCACTCATCTGGGGGAGCTGGAAATACCCCCGTGGCCAATTTTGCCTTATAACCAAAGCTGTATGGACAGTAATAAATAACTTTCAGGTTTCTTTTTTTTTAAACAAGCCTAGTGTGTGCTGCTTCTGTGCATCCCCAAATCCCCCAGGCCTAGTATCACCTGGGGTACCACAGCTCATCTTCAGTGCTTTTCCTCTCCTCCAGCCTTGCTATAGCCCTCCCAGTTCTGCAGCTTCCCTAAAGCTCTCCCATCTCCATAGCATCTGCCTCAAAGCCCTCTCAGCCCCTGAGCATCCCCCCAGCTCTCCCAAAGCCCTCTCAGCTCTGCAGCATTCTCCCAGCTCCCCCAAAGCTTTCCCTGCTCTGTGGAATCCCCCCAGCTCCCTCAAAGCCTTCTCAGCTCTGCAGCATCCCCCCACAATGACCCAAAAGGGAGGATTTACTTGTAGAGTTCCCTAAAATCCCCCTCAATCTCTGCCTGCAGCAGGCAGGGGAAGGCAGCAACAACCAAACCCATCCTGAAGCCTCAACCTTTCCATTCTCACAAGCTGGTGTCTAGCCAGCTCAGAGGATAAGGATAGGGCCAGGCAAGGAGGTGCCACAGGCCAACGCCGTGTGGGTACAGCACTGAGGTCTCTGTAGGGGTCCTGAGGCAGGAACAGCCCAGAACCAGCCAACAGCTCCTCACACAAACCAACAGGTTTCGATGCTAAAAGTCCAGCACATATTTTCCTCATTACAAGCAGAAAGGGTGAAAAACATCTTGGCCTCAAGGAGAGTTTTGGTTTCATTTTGTAGAAGAACAACTTTTCACGTCAGTTTTAACCCAGCCAGGGTCCTCCCCTCCCTGCCTGCCCAGGGATAGCAGGGGTATGGGAGTTTGTTCTGACAACACAGGCTGAGAACAGCAGTTAAAGCCTGAGATAAAGAAAAAAACAAAGGTTATGGGTCTCATCAGTCATAAGCCATGTCTGCCTTGCAGAGCTGCTGCTCCCCTGAGCTCTCCTAGTTTGTCACCAGGAGGGTGACTTACTCCATGTTTGTCAAGCTTAATCAGAGCTTTTAAGGCAAATTATGAACAATATTAAGCATCTCTCCTTCAGAACAAACAGGGCACCCTGCCACCACACAGCTCCAGGTGACACCACACTTAGCCTTCCCCATCCTCACTCAGCACAGCCACCAGCTGGGGCACACCTGGGATGCCACAACTCCCATCAACTCCTCTCCCTCCTTCCCATTTGGAAAGCCACAGCATGATATAGACATGAATTTTAATTCCCTATTTTTTATGTTCATGATGGTTTTGAACCAGATAAGCTCTCTGAACCACCTCAATGCAATGTGGAAAGGACTGTGGAGGCACAGGGGCAGAGCTATCTAAGGAGAAGAGGTGAGAAGCCACCATGAAGAGGAGCTTTATTCCCCCCCCAGGGCACCATACTTATGTCAAAGAAGGGAAAGAAAACAAGGAAACCAATGAAAAACCTCCTGCTTTCCTCCCCGGGGCTGTCATCTCCAGAATCGATCCCAGCCCATCAGCTGCCAAGACATCTCCAGGAAGCCTCGGGTAGGGCTGTGTAAACAGATGCTGAAATCCAGCTCCACCCATGGCCTGGAGCTCTACATTTCAGGGATTATGAAGCTGCCTTCAAAGCCCCGGTGCCTCCCAGACCAGAGATGGTTTGGGATGAGCTTCAGGGGAAAAGGGAAGCCTTTGTCTTAGGGCATCACTTCACCTGACACAGTAGGGTGCCCCAGAACATCTCCTGCGCTCAAACAGGCACAACCCAGAGATGGGAAAGCAACAGGGATTGCACCTTGGGTTCCTGCAGTCTTAAAAAGAATACAACCCAGATCTGCCCTCTGGTGCCACCACTGTCACCCAGCATGGTGACACTGTACTATGTGCCAGACAGTAATCCAGGAAGATTAAACTGGTGTTGGTCAGGGTGGTGGATGGCAAGGGGTTGGAACTAGATTATCTTTTAGGCCCCTTCCAGCCTAAACCATTCTGTGATTTTATGTGACAGGGCTTTGAGCAGCCAAGACAAGAATGGCTGGACAGCAGAGGAAGGTTGGGATCACCCCCTCTGCTTCTCTGGGATGGAAAGGGAGGGGGTAGTCAGGCTCCTGGGGAAAGGGAATGGCTCCAATATCATGGAGAGATGCAAGGAGCCACCATTCAAATCCCAAAACACAAGGTTCAGCCTTGCTCACCTCCAAAAGTACATTTGTTCCTTGAAAGCCTGCAGAGAGCAGGTCTACTCACCTCCAAGGCAGTCCCAGGAACAAAGAGCTCATAGAACCTTGCACTGGAAAGGACCCTAGAGAGTACCCAGTGCCATCCACTGTCCTGGGCAGGGACACCTCCCACCAGCCCAGGCTGCTCCAATCCCAGTCCAGCCCGGCCTTGAACTCCTCCAGGGATGGGGCAGCTACCACCTTCTGGGCGACCTGGGCCAGGGGATCACCAACCTCACAGCAAAGAATTTCTTCCTCCTATCTCATCTAAATTTCCTCCCCTTTCAGTTTAAATCATTCCCCTCCTCATCCTTTGGCTTCCCTCCCTGACCTAGAGCCCCTTCCCAACTTTGCTGAAGCCTCTCTAGGAACTAAAAGGGGTTCTAAGTTCTCCTTGGAGCTTTCTCTTCTCCAGGCTAAACCCCTCAGCTCTCTTAGCCTTCCCTTACAGCAGAGGGGATCTAGCCCTCACAGAATCATCAGTTGATCACCTCATTGAACAGAGAGGATGGTCCAGCAGCCCTGCTCCATGCACAGTGGACAGCAAAGTCTCAAAGACACCTGAGATGGGAGAAAAAGGAGCTACCAGTACAACTTGCCATGAGCCCTGCCTGCAACGCCAGGCATCACTTCCAGTCACCTAAGGCAGGATTTTCAGGGGACATGTCATGGAAAGAGGCAACACATCACCTTTGACACCTACCTCTGGTAGGTCCACGAGACATGTCCCTTCTATCTGCAACAGCCACAGACCAAGCACAGCCCAAGTGTAGGAATGAGGTATGTGATTTATTATCTTCCCCCGACTTGGCACATCCAAGTGAGGTGTAAAACTGCTTTCTATGGATTCAAGCTCAGCTTGCTCGAAGGGTCACTGGCCTTTGAACAAAATGGAGTGGCAGCAAGAGGCACCAAGGGGGTAAGAATTATGGGAAAGAATTAAAAAATGGCTCCACAAGCACATGGCCCAGAGCAGCTGGAAACTTCAGCCTTCATAATACTGGGGCAAGGGTAAAATAAGAGTCTGGGGTTTGGTACAGCAATCCAGGAGAGCCAGGATTAGCCCTGAAAGGCAGAAGCTGGGGATGGGACCTCCTCTGCAAGAAGATGCCTCCACACATACACAAACACATCATCCCCCCCTTTCTTCACTTCACTGGTGCTGGGGACTTGTGCCTGCCTTGCCACATGTCAGAAAGACAACTGTTGAGAGCCACTGGGCTCATTGTAGGAGTTATTTTTCAGAAGATTTTTCTGAGATGCCTGAAGGGTTCAGCTTGGCTCATCAGACCCTCTGCATCTAGGTCAGGCTTGTTAGTGGCCCATTTGCCTGGGCACTGTCTTCAACTCTGGACCTTGGTAGAGCTAAAAACCAGCCCCCATCACCATAGGAAAGGGAATGGAGGCTGGAGAAGAGCAAGAGGTGCCCAAAAACTGCCAACACAGGAGGAAAGTCAACAGGAAACAGGGATGGGAGAGGAGTGTGTGAGGCAGGCAGAAAGAGGTGGGAGAACTTCTCTGGAGGTCAGGGCTTGGGGGGGCTGAGCTGGGTGCCATTGGCTGTGGGGTCAGAGAGGACAGTTTTCCTGCAAGCCATCAGTGAAGGGTTGTTGAGGAGGGTGTATGCCAGCCACCATCGGGCTCGGCTCTGCTTGAACCTGGCTGTGCTCAGTGGTGTCTTCTTGGGCTGCATCAACTGGATGCCTGAAAGGAAAGCAGAAGGATTTAAGCCCCATCTTCTCACTGGGGGTGCCCAGATGCCATCTAAACCCTGGGGTGAAATTGAGTCCAATCCCACTCTTGCAAGGGCAGATTAACTGTGGCACCTCCTGGGATGGAGATGGTCACACATCAAATAGAGGATCACAGAATATCAGGGATTGGAAGAGACCTCAAGAGATCACCTAGTCCAATCCCCCTGCTAGAGCTGGACCACCTAGACTAGGAATGCATTCAGATGGGTTTTGAATGTCTCCAGGGAAGGAGACTCCACAACCTCCCTGGGCAGCCTATTCCAGTGTTCTTGTCACCCTTACTGTGAAAAAGTTCTTCCTCAGATTCCCATATTCTTTCCAGTTTGCACCCATTGCCCCAAGTCCTGTCATTGGAGATCACTGAGAAGAGCCTGGCTCTATCCTCCTGACACTCACTCTTTACATATTTATAAACATTAATGAGGTGGTGTAAAAACAGAGGGAGCAGCAGAGCCTCAACCCTCAGTGGTACCAAGGCACAAACAGCATCTCTAGAGGAGAAGTAAAGTCACAGAGGATGCCACCCCATGATGATGGCTGGTGATAGAAAGGTCTTACCTTCTTCCACATTTCTGGCCTGGAGCCCTGTTGGCCCCTCCAGCCAGGCTGGCTGGAGAAGCAGTAAGCAAAAAGCTTTCATCAGTGGGTGAGACTGGCTGACCTCGATTTTCAGATAGTGGCAGTACGTGTGGTAGCCTGGGGGAACACAGCCCACAGTAAGCACATCTTGGAGTCGGGAGGGGGGCAGATTTCATTGTTTCCCCCTCCCTCGTGCCCTGGAGCAGGGAGGAAGGTTGTTTGTCAGACTCCATCTCTGCTCCTCTAGAGCTGCTCTGCACCTGGAGACAGAGATGAGCTCTGCTTCTAAAATTCTGGCAGGAAAAGCAGAGCAAGAGTTGAGCTCTCCTCCCTTCTGACTTTAGTGCATGAAAAGATGAGGGTCCTCTGCGTGTGGGGAAAAAAGGTCTGGCCACTGGTGAAACCCAGGAGACCCCAGCAGGACATTATCCACCCTTGGATATGGACGGAAAAGCAGAGCCAAGCCAGCATTGGAAGGAACCACTGGCTGTAGTTGTCCCACCTGATGTGGGCCACCAGCAGCTCCAGGTGATGAAGGACCCCCTGACCTCAGGAGCTTGATGATGGAAGAATGGTCTCCCATCCTCAGATGTGCTGCAGAGGGACTCACTCCCATGTCCTACCTGGGTCAAATGTCTCCACACTGCGGTTGAGCAGGCTGATGTCCAGCTGGCAGAAGTGGATGGAGTTATAAAGGCCAGAAATGACCATCCTCCACACCCCAGCCAGGACTCCCACTAAGATGTTGATGGGGAAGAGGAGGTAGGTGACTATATAGAGAGCTCGCCTGCAGGAGGAAAAGGAGGAATTAAGAACACAAACACCACGGGATGGGAAGCACAGCCCATCCCTGCCAGAGAAACCTCGAGCCAAAATAAGCTTCCCTCCCTTCTCTCTCTCCTCAGCAGACATGGTCCCTGCTGGAGGTGTCGCCATCCCATAGAGAGAAGCCAAACACCCTTTAGGGCTCTTGAAGGGGAGATAGCCTAGTGCACCATCAGGGCTACGGAGCTTGGCTTTGAAGACTCAGAAACCAGACATATACAGAAGTTCAGGAGAGAGGACATCAGAAGAACCTCAGCAGCTTCCCTGCAATGCTGGGTAAGTGACAGAGGCGACAGAAGTGCCTTGACTGGATATCCAGACCCATCTGTCACCCTGGTCTTCAGCANTGACAGAAGTGCCTTGGCTGGACAGAGCAGGATATCCAGACTCATCTGTCACCCTGGTCTTCAGCATAAAGAGACATCTTAGGTTGTCTCCATTCATGAGTGAGGGACCACATCAACTGGCAGCATCTGAACCCATCCAGCATATCCCTGAGGGATCTGAGGCTTGCAAATAAGAGAGGTGGAGCTGGTCACATACCTCATCAGCTTCATTCCACTGAAATCAAGGCTGCAAATGGCCCACAACCCTCTGAAGCATTTAAGGATGCTCTCTGAAGCATGGGGCTGCTTAAAATCCCCTAAACCCATACATTTCCCCACCCCTGAGTTCACAGCACAGAGGATGCCACAACATCAGGGACATATGTAAACCCAATGTAGACGTGGGGTCTTGGACCCATGCTCTGCTCCAAAGGCTCCCCACATCCCAATACCTGTTGGTGAGCTCCTTCCGGAGAGGATGCTGCTCCAGGAATTGGTAGTGAGCTGCCAGATGTTGCACAATAACAGCAATGACCAGGGTCAACCAGAAGGGCCTGGGTGAGAGGGAAGAGTCACAGTGGACATCAGGATGGTCCCAAGCACGAGATGCCATCCCAGGCAGCAGAAACCTTCAGGCGACTTGAAAAAAGCCTGAGATAGAACCTCCCCTTGACAAGGCAGTTCAAAGCACACCACAGCCATGGCACCCACTTGGGTCTTCCATCCCTCCCTGAGGGCTGGGAGTGCTCACCACATGTTCTGAATCATTCTGAAGAGGTACATGTTTGTGCCTGACTGGAGAGGGATGACGAAGAGGAAAGTGAACCCCACGGAGCAGATGAAGAAAATCACCTGCTGGATAAAGAGACCTGGGAGGAGAGACACAAGGAGAAAAATCACGTCAGGGGCCAACAGCAAAGTGGTTCTTGCTTTTATTCCCCAAGCCCCTACTCATTGCTAAGCATTGCCTTTCATTTTAATCCGATGAAGAAACTACAAGATTCTTACCTGCCTCCTCTGCTCCAAACACAATGCTCTGCACAGGATTTAATTACAAGTTCAGCCTCTCTTATCACTCCCCACATTATCCCTGCCGAGAAGAGCTATCACTCGGGGCTGCAGCTATGATGTCTCATCATAAAAATCAGCCTGAGCTCTGACTTCTAATCATAAATCAGACCAAGATCAGCAGTGGTTGTGGTTTCCTGTGCTTGAGCTTGTGTTTCACTGCTGCCACTTTGCTTTAATGGCTTGAAAAGCATTACTTTAAAGCAGGAGATAGATTCACGGCAGCACAGTGAGATGCAGCCACCTCTGCCAGGGATGCAGCAAGAACTAGGTGACAAAAGGAAAGCAGGTAAAGGGGTACAAGGAGGTTCCTGGCTGCTACCTTCACTCTGATTTCCATAATCTTATCTGCAAAAGAGGTCTGCTTTCCTGAGAAGTGGTCACCAATAGACCTGGTGGTACCACCAATCTTCTCATTACCCTCCCAGATTTTCATCTTGACTCTCCTGTGCAGTCTTGGAGTGCTGATGTGGCTGGGTACCTATACACCTGCAACATCCTGGTGAGAGTTACCTCCCATGGGGCAGAGAGGCCTTAATATATCTTCAAATCCATGGTGAGGTGAAGATTGCTGCCTTTGAGAGCCTCCACCCATCTGTGAGACAGCCAACCTTCCCAGCTGGGGAGACCCAGGCTGTGTGGGGGAAGATGCTTAGCAAGGAGCACTCAGGATGCGAGGACCAGGAGTGAAGGAGACAGAGAATCCTTTGCAGGAGGTGCTGTGACAGCTTCTCCAGTCAATCAAAATATTTGAGCTTGAGCCAAAAGGAGTCATTGTCTTCCCCCCAACCCCCTTCTTTTTTTCTTCCTGACCATTTGGTGTTGAGCAAGGTTCTCCCCATGGAGGGGCAGATTGTGTTTGGGAAAAAAGAAGACAAAATCCTCACGGCCATCCCTTTGTAAAAAGGGGGGGAAGAGATGCTTAAATCTGGGACAAGCTGTGCATGGTGAGGGTTCACCACCCATCCAGCCCCCCCAACACCCTTTACCTAAGCAGGCAAAAGCTGTCTGGAAGCTGGCAAAGCTCATCCAGCAGACGATGGCTTGTCGGGAGGGGCGGAGGATGTGGGCTTTGTAGAAAACATCCAACACCGCCCCTTGGTAAAGAGCCTTCAGGTTGTTCCTGGGAAAAGAGAGGCCGGTTGCATCCTGTTGGTGACAGGGACAAGGGGCAGATCAGCGGGGACCAGCCTCTACCTGTGCATCACCAGTGTCCTCAGGAGCATGGCACAGGTCAGCAAGCAGCACAGCACCAATGAGCAGATGTAGCAGACTGAGGGAGAGACAGTCAGGTCAGGCATTTTATTGTCAAACATCTCAGCATCACTAAAATGGGAAGAATTTCAGGGCTGGAGGAAGGTATTCTCCCTTCAGCAAGGTGCTGTGACTCAGTTTCCCTTCCTAACCTCTTTGTGATACAGGGATCTCCAACTCCCAGGTGGGCATGAGATAGTGAGGCAGTGAAAGAGAAGGCGAAAGACAAGCAGCAAGGGGAAATACCAGCACTTAGGCTACCTCAGCACTGGAAAAATCATGGAGTGAGCTGTGATGAGCAGGCTGTGTGAAAGAGAGAGCCTGAGAAGATGCTCCTGGAAAAAGGGATGCTGGGAAGGGAAAGCAAGAGGGAGAGGAATATCAGGAGAGAGGAGGGAGATGTCAGGAAAACAGAGAGGTTTGGTGACTCAAAAGAAGCCATAAAATGCCCCCCTTAGGTTAGTGCTACCCAATGGTAAGGCCACTGACAAAGGGGGACACTCCTGCCATCCCCACACCTCCTCAGGGGCTATCTGCACATAACAAAGGCCACAAGCAAAGTGCAGCATCTCTGAGATGCCTGGCACAACACCAGCCTCCTGCAGCCACCTTTCATGTTTACATGGCTTTGGCAGCTATTTTTCACATCCCCCTGGAAGCTGCCCAAACCCCTAAACCAGACTCCTAGACCATCATATGGATTAGAAATCTCTGGCTAGTTCCAAAATCCTTCCAAAAAGTTGCCTACAGATGCAGGAGCTGGCTGGGGACCCACCTTCCAGTGCCCACAGGTAGTACTTGACAGTGTTGAGCTCCTTCTCCATGTCACCTGGGACAGCTGGGTTGTCTGAAGGCACCAACCCAAACTGGACCAACAACACCACAATGTCTTTCGTCATCCCAGCCCGCACGATCTGGATGGTGGGGACAACAGCTACCAGGAGCAGCAGGGCCACCTGTGAAGGAGCAGTTCCACATTAGTCCCCTCCACCACCACTGGGGTAATGGCCATCCCTGAGCCATCGCCTTGGCTTAAGACTTTAAAGCTGGCTGAGCCCTGGAAGCACATGGCCGGTTACTGGGGCTCAGCTGAGGGATGGTAATACCTTGAGGCATGCTAATACAATCACCAAAACCAAAATTGTTGTGGGGCAATGACCTCTGAGGTCCTCTCCCATCAGAAAATGCAGCCAAGAAGGCAAGGAGAGATCTGCTTGGCATTTAACCATCAGCATAGAATCATAGAATAGTTTGGGTTGGAAGGGACCTTAAAGCTCATCGAGTCCCACCCCTCCAGCCATAGGCAGGGACACCTCCCACTAGACCAGGCTGCCCAGTGCCCTGTCCAGCCTGGTCTTGAACACCTCCAGAGAGGGGGCATCCATAACCTCTCTGGGCAACCTGTTCCAGTATTTCACCACCCTCAATGCACCGGAAGAGGAGGATGGAGGTGTCTGATGACAGCAGTGGTTATGGACACAACAAGCTTCAGTGGGATCTGGAAACCTGGAATGCAGAATGGGAGGGGGTGTTATTGGAGAAGACTTGGTATGTGAGATGGTGGGGGGAAGGGAAGAGGAGGATGGAGGTGTCCCCAACCCAAAGTAGAGGTCCTGGGGAAGAGCACCAGAGATGGGCAGTCAAATTAATTTGGATTTCTCCAAGGAAAGGACATTTGTGAAAAGTTTCTTCAGTCCTTAGTCCTCCTTTCTGCCAAGCCCATGGAACCTCATGCACTCATAGCATGGGTGCCACCACCTGGGACATCTGCTCCTCCCATGAGCAGAGGGGATAAGGAGTAGCTCCCCCTTCCCAGGCTGGTAGGGAGTTTTATCCCCTTATCATAGATTTTATTCCATTCTGGCAGCCTTATCAAGCCATCAGAGGCTGGAATATCAACACAAGCCATGCCCAAACCTCCCTGCCACAGCCCACCCATGCCCCTATTGTGGTGAGGTCCTCCCCCCAACCCCAAACCACACCAGTTTGTTGGAAGCTAAGGTGTCATGTGTGTAGCAGCTGCTGTGGCACATATAGTTTGGAGAAGGACCCTAGAAAGGCATTTGCTCTCCCAGGGAGTGGGGAGGCAGGTGGTTTTGCTGAACTGCTGCCATGGCCAGGAGCACATCCTATAGCCCACCTTCCTCTGGAGTGTAGATGTAGGAGCGTAAATATGTCTGGACCCTTGAGAGGAGGTTTTCTTCTGTCTTCACAGAGCTGGAAGGGAAAGGAAAGGGGAGGAAAAGCGTGTTTCTTGGGAGTGGGGACCATCCCTGACAGGCAGGGCTGGCACAGGGTCCTCAGAAGGTGCCATCCTTACCTCCCCTTCTGAGGACGTTTGGACAGGACAGCTTTTAGGTACTTCTTGTAATAACTTCTCCCTGGAACCTTAAGAAAAATGGCAATAAACTGATTTGAGCACAGGGACCTGTTCAGACACTCAGGGCAGGGAGAGGTGACCCCCCGCAGCCACACTCAGCACCCTCCATATGGGACCCAGGTGATGGGTTCCCAGCCCTCATTCAGCTAAGGAAATCTCTGGCATGATGCCGGCATCAAATTTTCTGGCACAGCAAAGGTGAAAATAAATCTGCTTTGTTGCCATCAACAAAAGCAGCCCCAAACCAGGCACAATGGTATGACAACTGAAAACCCCCTTTCCAACCAGCCAGCTCCCAGTGAAACCCCAGGGGTCAGTTCAGTCCACACTTGGTCTGACAGCTTTATTTTTTTGAAGTAGATTTTTCCTCCTCTCTTCCCAACAAAGACCAGCATTTCCCAAAGGGACAGGGATTATCCAGCCTGCCAGGAAAACAAGGCCACCCCAGTCCCAGCCTGAATGGGATGCATTGATGCCTTAAGCCTCTTGTACTAAGGAGTTTACTTCAAAGATGGATTTTTCACTCCCTCTCCAAATCCAGTGAGATAAACAGAGCCACGACCTGTGCCATGAGATGGATGGAGGGGAGGCAGCTCCCGGTGCCAGAACAAAACAGGAAACGTGCTCTGGGAGCACGACAGTTCTGCCAGTCCCTAAGGCAGGCAGATGGGCTGTAGGGCAAGAGAGGTGCCCAAACCACACAGCTCCATCAAAGGGTCCCCGAGTCACCCTGTGGATCTTCATTACCTCCATATCCAAGGTCTCCTCTTGCCCAGTGAAGCTCCTGAGGAGTAAAGCTGGATACCAAAGGCTTAAAAGCACAAGGCAGAGGATGATGGGGAGGTAAGAGAGCATGGAGTAGTACCTGTATATCTGGGGAGAAGCAGAGCTGTAATATGTGGGAACATCCCAACCTGGCCAGGTGACACCTTTGTGTCACTCCAAGGGGGTGGTGATAAAGCCACCTCCAAGCCTGGGCCACATCAGCCTCCTCACTCCTTCCTCGGGCAGTGGGACACGCACCTTGGGTGACTGGGGACAGTCCACCTTCTGCCAGATGTGGACTACACAGTGGCACCAGGAAAGCAGGCAGCCCAGGAGGTAGCTGACCCTGTGCCTCACGGTGGCACAGGCAATCAGTGGGTAGTAGAAGGCAGGGTAGTAGAGCAAAGCCAAGATCTTCCAGTACTCTAGATGGAATTTTGGGAAGAAAGGTGGGATAACAAAATGGGAGAGAAGGCAGAGCCCTCAGTATGGACCAGAGTGAACAAGCTGCTCAGGGGATGTCACCAAAAATTGCATGCCTCCTTGGTAGGGAGGATTTGGGTGTCCATGGGCCAGGAGGTGCTTGCCTTACCCCGGGTACTTTTGGAGGAGTGGGTGATGAGTGGCAAAGGATCACTGTCCAAGACCAGCACACACAGGGAGGAGAACAAGATGCCAAACACTGCGGCCACCAGCCCTCGGTTGCCTTCCTCCTCCAGAAATTTGGCTGGGCTGCAAGCCAAGGTGGGCATGAGCCACTCTGTTCCCACCATCCTCTGCTGCAGAGCTGGTTTATATAAAAATAAAGATTTTCATTCCTCCACCCACAGGGTGACAGGGAACCTGGGGACAGGTGAGGGTACCTGAGCAGTCCTGGGACACCATTCCAGCAGCTCTGGTAGAGACGCCTGCGTTTCACCAGCAAGGACAAGCCCATGAGCACAGCCAGCTGCCAGAAACACCATTGATGGATCAATAAATACATGATGGGTTGGGGGCTTAGACACACTGCTATGTGATGGGAGCCTCTGCAGAGACACCATCTCCATCCAACATCCTAAATCCAGCCATGGCTGAAGCAGGGACAGGCACTTCTCAACCTACTCTGATGAGTTACAGGCTCTAAACGCCTCAGAGGGACCACATTGGGAAAATATAAAAATAAAGATTTTCATTGTCCCCAGGCAGGAAACAGAGTCTGGAGCTCTGTGTTAGAGCATCCCAACTCAAGCTGAAGAGCCCAGACTTGCCATCTGGGAATAAATGGGCATGACCTGAGCTGGGGCACAGAAAATGTGACCTTAGGGCTGAGACTAAGTACTCACAGAGATGGGTGCCATGCAGATGTGGTACATCCTGGGAGAAATGGTGGGGTCACAGTCTGGGATTGCACTGGGAAACATGCTAGAAAAAGGGGGAGGAAAAAAACCATTATGAAGCCTCTGTGGTTGTATTTAGTCCCAAATGGGCAAAGCAAAGACACGGAGTAATGCCCACACACACAGTGATGGGGGAGATTTCAGTCTGATCCTGATAGGGGACAAAGCCCTGAAGAGCTGGGTTACACAACAGGCAATAACCATGGCTGAAGTCACCCTCACGAGATGATTTTATAATCAATTTAGAGAGATAACACCTAGGAGGGGTCCTGAACCCATCTCCTTTGCACGTAGAGGGACAAAGAGGCAATCCGCAATGAGGGATGACATCCCCCATTGCCTCTTTTACACCCCAATCTATTCTTACTCAGTTTTCAGGGGATGCAGGCTGCAAAGCACCCTAAATCCTTGCTTCCCAAAGCCATGTGCTCAATAAACACAAGCTGAAAGGGTGAAGACACCTTGTAGGGTGTTTTGATGCATTTTCCATGACAAAGAGACCAGCCCTGGTGCTGGGGGGATGGTGGTGGTGCTGACTGCCATATCCCCAGGCCAGCCAAGGTCAGTACAGAAGATATGTCAGACCTGGCTTTATTTATCCATGCCCTGGCCTCTGTTACATCCTTTAATTCAGCTTTGCCACAAACCCTCCTTCTCTCCCCAAGGCCAGGCACCATCCTGCTCCGTCACCTTCACCCGTCACTGATCAGAAAATCCCTGTGCTGGGGCATGGAAACTTGTGAGCCCCATAACTGGCAGGAAGGAAACCTCCCTGAACCCTTGTGCCCTTCCAGAACTCTGTGGGGTAGGCAGGGACAGGAGACCACCACATAGCAAGGCTCCAGGGAACCATTCTGTGAAGGATCTGATAGTGAGATTTGGATTGCTCAGGCATCATACCCTACCAGCCTGCCCAGAAAAGGCTAAGAGCAGTTGCCATCAGTAAACCTCCAATTTCTGGCTTTTCTTTTCCTCCACTGCAAAAAGCTGGCCTTGGATAGATCAGAAAGTTCCCGCTGTCCCAAAATATTCAGGCCCTGGAAAGCCAGGGCACCCACCCATATGACTGAGGATTGCCTAGAATTTTTGCTGTCTTTTGAACTTTGGCATCTAGATTCAGAGGATCTAGGAGACATCAGACCAGCAAATTCCCCCAGTGCTGCCTCCATCCTTTCACTCAGACAGAGCCCAGAAGGTTTCCAGTAGAGGTGGGGGTCATGAAGGCAGGGGTTTGTCTCAGAAAACCAGGGCTGGACAAGAAGATTTCAAAAGCTGTTTTTCAAACCAGAAGATGAAGGATGAGGAGGAACCCATTGAGCTGCTCGCTGCTGGGATCTCCTGCCTGTCCTCAGGATTAAGTATCATTCAAGTCAGGGGTGTGAAAATACACCCACAGAGAGTTCAGTCAATAGAGGACACAGTAGATTCTGGTAGATGGGCCTTGGGATGCTCAGCTTTGAGCCTTGTTAGACTCCTTGGATAATCACACTGCTGCACTGTGCCTCAGTTTCCCCTCTCTATAGCACTTCTCTTGTCCTTGGGAAGGACACTTAGCCAGGAGGACAATTGTTTGGGCTCTGGAATGCCATCCTCAAGGCAAGCACAACCCACATGACACAGCTTTGGGGAATGCACCCCATTAAAGAGAAGAAATAGGCTTCACATCACCCATAGACACACCAACTGGAGGGAAAGGTACTACCTGATGCCACAGCCCAGGGATGCTCTGCTCTATTTTTGTGGTAGGAAAGCTGGTCATTATCACCATGCTGAAGGGTCAGGGTAGCAAGTTCACACTGCAAACTTGATTTTGCATTTTGGGTAAGGTTAAGCCAAAGGGAGCACCAATAGATAATGGCTGCAGCATTTACCTCTTGCCAGAAGCACTGAACAGATAAAGCATTTGTATGGGAGAGCAAAACCTCCCACCCAGGGAGGAATTAATCCTGGCTCTGGTGCTGGAGAAACCTCACACTATGAAAAGGGGTTAGAGGTGGCTGGTAGATGCCAAGGGTGAACCCAGTAACAAGTGTCACCCATTGGAGAGTCTGGATACTTACTCATCTTGTCCCACAGCTGGCTCCATGGTTTCATAGATGTACCAGTCAGAACCAAGATCATGGTCAGCAAAGCCAGCAAAGTCCATGTCCAGCGGAGCATTGTGCATTCCACCAGAGCTATTAACTGCCATGGTCTTCCCCTCCTTCCCTTCACAAGCTGGAAAGAAATAGAAAGAGGTAGTAAGTAATCTGGTTTTCCCAAGGTTCTTGGAAATGCAGGGATGAAGGTGCTGAGTCAAGAGCCTTTACCTTCTCAGGTCAGTCCTACAGCTGTGGAGGGGGAAACCAGGAGCTTTTCAGCTGTGCCTCCAAGGATCAGGCTTTTGTCTGAAGTTGAAGGGAGGCAGAAGGGATGAATCCCACCCCTACCCTACAAGAGCTTAAGGCACACCTAATCATCCCCTGGCTGCTCCCTGCCCACCACAGGATGCTGATAGACTCGGAGCCTTTGTTTGGGTTGTTTTAACAGTTTTTTACACCAACAGTTTGAAAAATTGGAACAAGGGTCAATAAAGTAGTAGGACGGTTGGTGTAAGAAGGGGCTGACCTCCACGATCAATATGATCTGCCAGAATCCGTTTATTGAGAGCATGAAACAAGCTTATATACAGTGATGGCTAGTTATCAGTGCTACTAACATACTGATTGGTTACAAGTTACATCCTCTGCACGATATCAGACCCTCCTCTTAGAGTTCTGCCAACACACAACTGCACACAAGTCCCTGTTATCTGTTTCTTCCTTGACTCCCTCTTTCCCAGACCATCGAGGACTCCTTCCCAAAACAGTGGAAGACACAAGCGAGCTCCAAGGCCTTCAGGTGGCTTGATAAGATTTGCCTCAGGCTCTGAGCTGAGCAGTTGTTAACCCTTTATAGCCTGTGCCCATACTGCAACAGGTCAAGCTTTAGGCTCAGCAACATGGGCTGGCTGGGAGAGCTGGGGAGCTCATGTTCCCCATTGTACTTCTGTGACACCAAGTGTCCCACACAACATCCAGCCACCCCCAGGGAGGGGAAAACATCAGCCCCACTCCCTTTGCAGCAATTAAAAACAGGATTTGACCCAATGCCAGATCCAACAAGCTCTAATTTCTCCATCTCTCCATTATTTTTGGATGGCTTTGGCTCTGACAGCCCCACAACCTCCACTACTGTCCCAGAGCTACATGACACAAGCTGCAATGGGTCTCATCTCCCATCACTATCAGAAAGGCAGTGCCCAGGGATGCCCCTGAATGCCCCTGTGTTCCAGGAACCAATCCAGGACTGGGAGACACCTCATCTCACAGCTCAGGGATGTCACCAGACCACCTGGGGTTGACTCTGAGGTGACAGATAGGAGATGGATGGCTGAGCCAGCAGCTTTGCTTAGGGCTGCTGTTTGTACAGCTGGTGCTCACTTCAGACCACCATGCATACAGCATGCCAGCTTCAAAAAGATTCCTCACCTTGGGACTGTGGCTCCACAAGCAGGATCATATCTAGACAGAAAAGTGGCATTAGCCACCACAGTTATTGTGTTCCACACATCTCATGGTCTGCTGGATGCCACTCCCCCCACCAGGTGGTGGGACTTCACCTCACTTTCCAGAGGACTGAAACTCAGAGAGAAACTGGGTCCCCCCACATAGAATTTGATCCATACTGAAGTGACACCACCCCCCTGTTCCCCAGGAGCACAGGCTCCAACAGAGGATGGAAGGACCCCTCTAGCTCTGAGGTGTCCAGACACCAGTTAGATCCCAGACCCTGTCCTCAATCCACCCAACCTCTACTCTCCAGCCATCCCTTGGTTTCCCCTGCTCTGGGAAGCAGCTCTGACCTCACCTCCCAGGAATGTAGCACTCTGTAAAACCTTTTAAAAAGGTAGAAGGAGACTGCAGAGTTCATGGCAGTACACACTGTCTGCAGGCTCCTTTCTGCTCTCAGAAGGTCACCAAGGGATGCCAGAGCTTGGGAGATGCAGCTGGGATCTCTGAAGGTAGAGCAAGGTAATGGCATAGAGTAGCATCCCTCTTGGGATGCTGTTTCCCCCTGACAAACACCACTCTGACAAGCTGCCTGGATGGCATGTCTGCTCCCCTTCCAGCTTGTCCTTGCTCAGGGTATCCCCTGGACCTCCCTGGGGCTTTGCTGCTTGACTGTGGCTGGGACCAAGGTGGGTCAATACCATCCAAGCAGCAAGTGCTTCAAATCCTCCAGCCCAGCCAGTTCATCTTCACCAGATGGATGCTGGTGAAGATATTCCAGGAGAATGTCCTCTTGTGGTCCTCCAAGTAGGGTGGCAACATTTTTGGTCATCAACCACAAAACCCAGGTGTCTAGAGAAATCAGGAGGTGCTTTGGAGCCTTCAACACCATCAGGCAAGCCATGGCAGCCCAAGGCTGAATGGGTGATGGTGGGACTTGGTAATGTGGTTTAGGCTAGACCTCCAAAGGTCTCTTCCAACAACCACCATTCTGTGGCACTCAAGCCTATACTCCAGTGGATCTCCTCTTGCCCTATTTCTAGGGCTAGCAGAGATCTCAGGCATTTCATCCAAGGAGAATGATGTGATGAGGCTCTTCTGCCTCACCATGCCACACAGAAGAGTTAACTCCTCCTATTACTGCCCCAACCTCAAGTGCTGGGGTCCTGGAGAAAGAAGAGGGACAGGTATGCCAAAACCACAGCAGGATCTAGCATCCCTGGCCAGGACATGACCACTGCTCTCCACCCTGCTCCACAGGTGCTGGGTCTTTTGGCCAGAGCCAAGCTGGGAACTTGTTCACAGCTCTCTCTGTGCCTTGCTTTTCCCCTGAAACCTGATCTCTTTGCTCCTCTGAGTAACCTCTGCCAAAACAGGCAGGGCCTTTGATTGCTGCAGCCTCAGCCGAGATTGATGGGCTCAATAAAGCTCCTTCATATTCTTCATTTCCCACTATCCATCACTCTCCAGGGAGCTTTTGCATCCCACCACCATGAATTAAACTGGAGTGGGGGGGGATAAACAGAGGAGCCATAAGAGAATTACCCCCCTGCCTCTCCTTCCCTCCTCCTAATGGTGTTGCCTTGTGTACAGCTTTTAATAAAAATGATAAAGATCTCATTTCACAATTGTTCAGGGAGCCCTTCAGCAGAGACAAGGAAGGGGAGGGGGGAGAAAGCAGGTGGGTGGGAAGAGTTGTTTAAGTGAAATTTCCTCTAAATCAATTGCCATTCAGGAGCCATGCAGGTGACTATTTGGCTAGTCTCTGCAAAGCCAGGTGGCCCCAGGATGGCCTTAGATGACATTAAAGTAGAGGAGCTGTTGCCCCAGTTCTTGAGATACTCCTTCTCAAAGGCAGATTTATCACCTTCAGCTGACGTTCTGAGAGGCAAAGCCTGGTGTCGCATCAGGACAAGCCAAGTTGGCCAGCTTCAGTCCCCAAAATCCAACAAACTCAGTGTCCCAGACCCAAAATGAGGTGAGAAAAGTTGGCTTGAAGCCACTTGTCCTAAGCTGTGAGGGGCAAGGGGATAGTCATTCCCATTCCTGCCCACTCTTTTCCCACAACAGGCTCAGCCCTGTGGAGGCTGAGGATGCTGAACTCATCACACCAATGAGTCAATGCAGGAAGCTGGTGAACTCCAGCCCATGGTGCAGGGAAAAGTTTAGAGGAAGTTTTTCATCCTACCAGGAATCCCAGTCTGATGGTAATTTCCATCAGCCATCCTGAGGCCAGTTTTCTCCTCATCTACACTCTCCACAGCACATTTCTCCCCCAGATTTCTCTAGCACCCCAGTCTCCACCAAACCCATAGAGCCTTTCAGTTCTTCACAAACCCCTTCTGTCAGCAAAGCTGGAGCCTGCAGATAATAAATCCACTGCTGAGATCACAAACGAGCCAGGAGGAAGAAGACCCTTCTGCATTTTAAAAGCAAAAGCAGCTTAAACATTTAAGCCAAGGAGGCTGTTTTAAGGTTATTTTTAGGCTCCTGACCCCCCCTGCTCCTTCGTTTCAAAGCAAAGACAGCAGCACCTGCTGCACAATGAAGCCTCCCACCCCCACAAGCCAGGAAAGGGGGAAAAGTTTGCACAACTGCAGCAAAACCTGCTGATAGAGTATCAGCAAAGAAAGGAGGGCTTATGGGGGGTTCAAGGCAGAGCATCCCATAACCTCAGCTTCTTCAATTCAAGATGGGAGCAACTATCTCTCACGACACCCACTCTACACACCACCTCCAGTGTGGTCTTCATCTCCAAGGAAGATGTGAAATCCCTGCTTAAGGGGCAGAGATGGGGGATTCTGGAGGGGTCCTTCACCCCCAGAGAAGGATTTAGCCTACCATAAGCAAAGAAGCAGCAGGGAAAACTTGGGAAGTTCCTCCCCACCGCACCAAGACAGCGAGAAAAGGAGGTGAACAAAAAGAAAAATTATAGAAATTAAAAAAAAACTACCTTCTTCCAAGCAGCAAGCTCCTGGAGAGGTCCTTCGGGGCCAGGCTGGTTGGGGGTCCTGAGGAGATCTCTAAGCCAGGTCTAGAGCATTGGTTTTGGGGTGCCTGAGGCAGGATGCAGCCATGCAAGCTCCGAGGCAAAGTTCAGAGCAGCAGCGAGGGAGCGGAGGCTGGCGGGGGCTGCAGGAACTTTATCCCCTCCATCGCCCAGGAGGCCTTGGCTGGGGGCCACCCTGGGCTTTTGGAAATTAAAAACAACCAACCCCGTGCTCCGCTCGCCCCTTTGATTAAGGCAGAGCTTTTCGGGAGAGGAGGCAGCTCCACCCAGCCTCTTTCTTCCCCAGATTTCCCCCCCACTCCCCCCCCCCTCACCGCACACACACACAATTCCTCCGGGTCAGCTGGGTTTTAGCTGCTCTTTCCACCCCTCTTGCACTAAGATGCTGCTCTGTCCCCTCCACGGATGCAAATATCTTGGCTTCTTCCTGGGATAAATGAAAGGGCTGTCTCTCTGCTGGTGTAAATCACTTGAGCCCAATCCTTTGCTCAAAAATCAGGCAGATTTATTTGCTTCCCCCCCCTCCCCAGCCCTGCCCAGCACAACTTAGGAGAGGGAACAGAGGAGAAAAGTTTTAGTTTAATGCAAGCTTGAGGACACACATCCCTTGTTTGGGGACATCACTACCAAAGTATCCCCCTCACAGCTCATTAGATCCCACCCAGGGCTTGCTCGGCAAGTGACAGCCTCACAGGAGCAGAAAAGGGATGCAAGACATTTCAGGATGCAAAACACTTTCGGGTGCACCCACCAGGGGTGAGGGCAGGGGTAACCCTTCCCCTTAGCCAAGCTAGTGGTACCTTCTTTCCACCACCTACCCTTAGTCCAGGAGACAGCAGCCTACAAAAATTAAGATAAACACAGAAAACCACCCTCTCTCCTCATGTGACAGCAAGTGAAGCAAAGGAAAATTAATCAAGGTTGAAGATTTAGCTTAATTTTTAGCCAAAATCTTGAGGCAATGCTGTACAAAGTGACCCAGATGCTTGGGTTTTGTCTCCCCATTCTCCGGGATCTTTTTAAAGAAAAAAGCTGCTGATGAACCCAAAAGGTGCTTCCTGGTGAAGCTGATGCACTGGGAAAATGCAGAGAGAGAAAAGGCTGAAAGTCACAGTCCCAGTTTTTCCCTAATGCAGATCTTAGCAAAATGATCCTCAGATCCCTGGAAGGGCTTTGTCTCTAACAAAACTTCAGGGCACTCTAAAACCCTGCAAAAAAAGTTTATATTCCATGAGTTTGGGATTTTTTTGATCCCGAATTGGCTGCTGGGAAACTGGTCACAAGCCTTACATATGTTGCTGGCATTCAGACTCTCATGACCCACCTTGCCAAGGTCCCTGCTGCAGAGACCAGACTGGGGAGAGCCCTGCAAGGTAGGGGTGAACTAGGAGCTGGGTGGCAGCTCTGAATGCTGCTATTCCTGCTGGATTAGCAAAGAAATGGGCTGGTTTCTCTGTTTCCTACACCTCTCCCAGTCCTGAGCAGCAGCTGAAGGGTGCAGAGATGCTCCAACACTACAAGCACCTCACTGTGTGCATCCTTGGCCTCTGCTCCACACTGTAAAGTCTATCCCAAATCCTTTCTTCTGCTCCTGTAGATGTTGCATCCTCTCCTTGTATGTTCCTATGCTCCAGACTTGGTTTATCCTATGCCATCCAATAAAAAGCTGGAGAAGAGACTAGAATGCAACCCAGCAGCCACAAGCAAATCACTGCCTCCCACTGTACCCATGGGTACTTTTACCTGAGGTAAAGGACTTTTCCATGGAACTCTGCAAAACAGGAACCCACCTTTGGCAAAAAACACCCATCTTTCATAGAATAGAATTATTTGGATTGGAAGGTACCTTAAAAGATCATCTAGTTCCAACCCCCCTACCACAGGCAGGGACAAGTCCCACTAGAACAGGTTGCTCAATGACTCATCCAGCCTGGCTTTAAACACCTCCAGAGAGAGGGCATCCACAGCCTCTCTGAGCAACCTCTTCCAGTGTCTCACCACCCTCAACATAAGGAATTTCTTTTATCTAGCCTTCTTTCTTATATCTAGCTTTCACCATTGCATTTCCAGATGCGAGTCCCAAGCATATGACACAGGCAGAGCTCCAGCCAAGGCTACCTTTCAGTTTCTGAAGAACAACAAAAAAGTCCTCCAGCTGCCAAAATGAATAGACCTCACACCATCCTATGAATCAGACTCATTCCCAGCAGAGACATGGAAATGTTTATTTAGTTTTGGAGGAGCAAGGGAAGGTCTCAGCCCTGTGTTTGGTGCTGTGTTAACAAAATGGAGGTGGGAAATCCATTCCTTCTGCACGTGCACCTCTGCCACAGCAGGGGAAATGCTGCAGGAATGAAAGGCTCCTGCAATTAGATTACGAGAAAATTAGCCTTTGATGATGCTGTCATTAGTGGCAGCTCCATAATGTGTTTGCACAAGGGTGGGAAGGAAATTAAGCAGGCTAGTTAAGGATGAAATGGGTCCCATTTCCCCACATTAGTGCCTGGCAGGGTTTTAATTTGAGCAGAGGAAGCTGCCGGATGCATTTGGGAGGTGAAGACTGGGGCATAATCCTCCACATGGACACCAGTTGGATTACCATGACCCATCCTACAGCTGTGTCCCAAGTAAACAGAGCTCAATCCACTCATAAAGTGTACCCATCACGGTATGGGGGTGAAAGAACAAGTCTCAGTTACATATAGAATCATGTAGAATGGTTTGGGTTGGAAAGAACCTTAAAGATCATCTAGTTCCAACCCCCCTGCCACGGACAGGGACACCTCCCACTACACCAGGTTGCTCAATGCCTCATCCAGCCTGGCTTTAAACACCTCCAGGGAGGGGACATCCACAACCTCTCTGGGCAACCTGTGGCATCTCCCTAGGGGATGAACAGCTCAGGTGGCCACAGTCTGGTAGGTGAAATAACTCAGAGCAGCATCAATTCAAGCATCTTGGAAGAAACTGCCTTCTCCACAGGCATCTCCACCCTGAGAGCACTAAGTTGACTCCAATCCCCAGGGGAAAGATCCACCAAGCCCTCCAAAAGCACTAAAAGCCTTTCTGGTCTCAGCACTCTTAAGGAAGCAATCCAGCCATCAGCATTGCCTAGCACCCTGGAGACATTGAGGCTCTTCCCGACAGTCTTCACTGGCAGGAGAATGAACCCCCCTGCCATCTCCATTTCATCAGCTCAAGCTTAGATTGATCAAGCTTTATCATCCTTTTCTTGCTTTAAACCCAACTCAATGCCCCAAAACTCCTGAATCATGACCCATTTTCTTCCTTCTCCTCATCCTGACCTCTGCAGCATTGTCACCATGGAAGGAGGGTGAAGGCATCAGGCAAGGTTGTGTTTGGGATCCATACTTCAAAGTCAGATTCCAAGCTACCTTATTTTTTCCCCCCACTCAAATAGAAAACAAGGAGCAGAATGTACAACCAGCCTCCTTGGAAGCATGGAAGAGCTGAATTATTTTTGGGGAGTCCATCCACAGACCTCTCATCCTTCCAAAGGTATTCTTGGAGTAATTTTGGTACAAGACTTGGCTGGCTAGCTCCTCACAGATCTCTGAGCTGCCCTCAGACTAGAGAGGAAAAAAAAGCAAAAATTCTTTTGCTCCAAGGTCTCAGATGTTGCTTTATCCCTCCATCCCTCTCCCCTCCTGCCAGGGTAACCTTGTTGTTTCAGGCTTGCACCAGTGTGAAGAGACTGGAATGTGTTTTTTCATACGGAGCAGGAGGCTGCCTTAGAGAAGAGCCATCTGGTAGCCCAGCACCAGCTCACATTTCACTGGGAACATCCTGAAACCTATGGAAACACCCCCTTCTCAGCAGCAGTGGAGGAATGAGACATGACAGGAGGCCCCGTGAGAGGATCAGAGGGTGCTGTTTCAGTTGCCTGCCCACCCCAGGGACCACCAAATCCCTTGAGAGTCAGTCCAAAAATATCCCCAGTGGGAGTAATCTCCAAATGCTCAGCTGGCTGGGCAGCAGGTTGAGCAGACAGGGAGCTCAGCTCCAGTTGTACCAGTAAGAAACATACACAGAAAAGAACAACTCATGTAACATCAAGCTGGAGAATAGCAGACCTGGACCAAAACCCCCATGAAGCCACCTTTCACTCAAGACACCACCATTGAAAGGTACCAAGCAGCCCCAGTTCCCCTTCCAACGCCTGGCCATTATCAGCCCCAGGCTGCACTGGTGACAACTGCTTGGTCCTCAAGGATAAGAGAGCTCCCCAGCAGCAAATGCACATCTCCAGACCATGCAAGGAACCATTTCTACTCCTTGTTTTGTAGAGACACTGCTGGAACAGTTTCTGCCTTCGACTTGGCTGCAAAGTCACCAGGTATTTGGGGAATGAATGTCCCCTATCCCTTTTGGGAACAGGGCCAACAGTCAAACACTTCTCTCCAGGGTCATTCCATTTCTCCATGGGAAGCTATTTCCACCAGTAAATCCAGTTAAAGACTTGTTTTGGGGATAAACTAAAGCATTGCCAGAAGCTTGGCTGCCCAGTCCCATCATCAGAAGATCCAATAAATGGCCCGTGTGTGCAGAAGGATCAGGATTGTCCCAGAGGGGTCAGCAACACATGGAAGCATGGCTTGCCCTATTCTCAACACCAGAATCTCCTGGAAGCTCTGCAGTATCTTACAGGTCACTTAGAGTTGAGTCTTCCAAGAAAAAGGACTGGGAAGGCCACTATCCCCTCAGTGCAGGAGTGCACAGCCACCCCCCAGCACTCCCAGTATGCTCACAGTGTGACTGTGCCACATTGCTCAGCATCACCCTGGATATGCTGGGTTGTTTGCTGGAGGGCAGCCACCACTTTGCATCTAGTTACCTGGTTTCCAAGAAAACAAACTGGAGTTCAAAGCCCATGTCCTTCCTTAGGCACAAGGAGAGGAAACCCCTCAGCATCTCCCAGACTTTTTTTTTTTTTTTGTGGATGGAGACAGGGATTTCTTTTAATTTTCTGCTGCCTTTGAAAGCTGCCTGTGGAGATGTGAAGCCAACACATCCCCAAAGTGCACCCCCAGGCACTTTCCTGGCAGGGGAAGAGGAGGAAAAGAGAGTGGCAGTAGGTTTCTCTGCTCAGAAGCCAGCCTCAGGCTTCCAGGAGGGCTCACTTAGAGGGAGAAATCCTCAAGGTCTTTGCTCTCAAGGACAGTTCACCTCCAGATCCCACCTCTGTCCCTATGGCAGACAAGGCAGAGGAACCTCACACCCCCCTGGCCCTGCAGTGCTCCCGGCTGAAGGCTGAGGAGAAGATCCTGGATTTTGAGTTCGAGGTGCTCAGTGCCCAGTTTAACAGGAGGGGCCACTATGCCCTGAAGCTCACTGTGGAGAACCCACTGCTGCAGATTTCCAGCTCCAGCATCAGGCTCTGCATCAACAACGGAGAAGTCACCCAAAGCAGCACTGGCACCACTGACACCATTGAACAGAGTGACCTCAACCAGATCTACTCCTTCCAGAGGAGGAAATTTACTTTTATCCTGCCTAAAGGTAAGAAACTAGATGACATGGGGATGGGCTGATGGCAGAAACTCAGCTCAGTGGGATGCTTGGGACAGGTCTAGCTTGGAGCTACCAACAATGAAACCCTCTCCCCCCAAAATCTAGATTCTAGCATTTACAGAGCAGAACTAACCAGGGCTGCTGAGAGATGAGCCCTGGGATCACCAGCCCTCCTAAACAAGGCTGGGTTGACAAGTTCTCCATGGGCCAGCAATGTATCCTTGCACCCAGGAAGGTGAAGGGTTTCCCAGGGTACATTAAAAAAACCCCAAAACTATGGCCAGCTGGTGGCAGGAGGTCACCCTCTGTCTCTATTCTGCACCAGGGAGGCTACACCTAGAGTACTGGGTCTAGTTCTGAGCTTCAGGTCAAGAAGGACAGGGAACAGGGCAGGCTGGATGAGGTACTGGTCTAGTGGGAGGTGTCCCTGCCCATGGCAGAGGGGTTGGAACTAGAAGATACTTTAAGGTCCCTTCCAACCCAAACCATTCTATGATTCTACAAACTGCTGGAAAAGATCTAGTGGAGGGCTATGAAAACGATCAAGGATCTGCCACGTCTCTCTGCTGAGGAAAGGCCACCATTCTGTGATTCACCCTCAATTGCTTTTGGCAGGTTTCTGCAAAAATGACAAGAACCACGATGTCCGGCTCCATATTGAGGCTTTGTACTTCCCCAGTGGGGCAGAGAGGATGAGGAGGAGCAAACAGGTGGGTGAAGCCTTCTTCGCCATCTACCCTCGTACCAACCAGCCCCGGATGAAGTTCTCTGCTGGCAGAGATGAGGACTGGTACCACTATAGTGCAGTGATGGCTCTGCTGCGTGTGGGCAGTGAACAGCCAGCCATGCACTGTGGCAGGTTGGCCTTCACCGCATCCCTCCATGAGCACCGGCCACCCACCATGTTGGCATCACCCCCACTAGCCTCCCACAGCACTCAGGAGGAGGAAGAGGAGGACCAGCAAGAAGCAGGAGCAGGCCTAGCATCCCCAACCCTGGACATCCTAATCCCCATCCGCACACTCCATACACCCGAGTCTGCCTATCACTCACTGCCCACCGAGGGACATGCTTGCTCCCCTGAGGTAGGGGTTTGTCCAAATTTTGAGGTCAGAGAGTCCAAATTCAGGCATAGAATCATAGAGTGGTTTGGGTTGGAAGGGTCCTTGGAAGCTCCAACCCCTCCACCATAGGCAGGGACATGTCTCACCAAATCAGGCTGGTCAGTGCCTCATCCAGCCTGGCCTTAAACACCTCCAGGGAGGAGGCATCCACAACCTCTCTGGGTAACCTGTTCTGGTGTTTCGCTACCCTCACTGTAAAGAACTTCTTTCTTATATCTAGCCTGAATCTACCCTCTTCCAATTTACATCCATTATTTATAGTCCTTCTATCACATATCTTATTTAAAAGTCCTACCCCTGCCTTTCTGGACGTCCCCTTCATGGCTACCATGAGGTCTCTCCTGATCCTTCTCTTCACCAAGCTGAAGAACCCCAACTCCTTCAGCCTATCTTCATAAGGGAGGTGCTCCAGCCCTTTGATCATCTTCATGGCCCTCCTCTGGACCTGCTCAATGTCCTTCTTATGTTGAGGGCTTCAGAACTGGACACAGTAACTCCAGGTGGGATCTCACCAGAGCCCAGCAGAGGCAAAATCACCTCTCTTGACCTACTGGTCACACTTATCTTGATGCAACCTAGGAATCATAGATCCTATGCTCCAGGAAAACAAGAACAGACCAGTCTGGTTAGGACAGGGTTCATCCCTAATCTCCACAGAGACAACAGCTCAAACAAACACAAAAAAGGTCTCTATGGCTTTTCATAGAACCATAGAATGGTTGGGATTGGAAGAGACCTTAAAGATCATCTAGTTCCAACCCACCTGCCATAGACAGGACACCTCCCACTAGACCAGGTTGCTCAATGACTCATCCAGGCTGGCCTTAAACACCCACAGGGAGTGGGCATTCACAGCCTCTCCTGTACTTAGTGGTAGCTGCTTTTAGTAAATTCTTTAGCAAACAGCACAGCTCTGCCTCAGTTTCCCCTCCTTCGTTACTCAGCATAGCCTAGTACCTACCCCCCTACCTGTCATCAAAGTAACAGGCCTTTTTCCAGGACATGAACAAGTAGCAGGAGCTCAGGATACAGGCAGCGTGTTGGTGAGGCATCAACCACTCAAGCAAAACCAGTAAAG
>VZTY01031384.1:0-38489 GCA_013400935.1 Turnix velox
ACAACCCAAACTCCTCCAGCCTGACGTCAGAAGGGCTCCAGCCCTCTCATAATCTTCATGGCCCTCCTCTGGACCTGCTCCAGTAGCTCAATGTCCTTCTTATGTTGAGGGTTCCAGAAAAAACGTCAGACACATTTGTTTATTTCAATAAGTTGTAGTTGTAGCATTAAGGATGACATTAATATGGGTCAAGCTAAGAAAGCTATTTCAGTTTACAGCCCTGGACTTCTTCAGAAGCGGTGTTCAACAGCTTTTCACCAGTGCAAACCCTGTCTATTTTCATACCCAGTTCCTCCTTGTGCCCCCCAGTGCCTCCCTCTCTCACACACCCCTGTACCCACAGAACAAGTCCTTGAGATTAACCACAAAATGATTACATTTTAATTGAGGCCAGCTTAGTGTGGGGACATCCTTTTAACTCAGGAGGCCTCAATTCCACAGAACCATAATGAACTAATAATGAATGTGCTAAAGTCATTAAATCAAAATTCATAAAAGGGTGAATATTGCTTTCTTTTATAATAAAGCAATTAAAATCCCATATAGTATAATAAATACTACTAAGGTGCACTAAGTGTTCTTTAAGGAGGTTAGTGTTTAATTCCACCACACATGGATTGGGGGATCTTCTGCAAAATAAGACTGCTACACTATTAATAGATGATCATAACTTTTAAAATCTCTTCTTTGGTTTGGCATTATTCCCTTCTATAAAGAATACAGGCATGATTTCATTAGCATGTTTCATCATAGAATCATGGATTTGGGTTGGAAATGTCCTCAAAAGATCATCTGGTTCCAACACCTCTGCCATGGGCAGGGACACCTCCCACTACACCAGGTTGCACAGTGCCTCATCTAGCACCATCTCTAGCCTCATCTTAATCACATCCAGAGAGGGGGCATTCACATCTTCCAGTGTCTCACCACCCTCAGAGGAAAGAATTTCTTTCTTATCTCCAGCCCAAATCTCCTCTCTTCCGATTTGCATCAATTACTCCTAGTCCTGCCATCACACATCCTATTAAAAAGTCCTACCCCAGCCCTTCCATAGTCCCCCTTCAGGTATTGAGAAGCTTCTATGAGGTCTCCTGAGCCTGGGAAAGGACAGTTTTACAGAAGCATACAACTGGACAAAGTGTCCAACCCAGAGCAAGCTCAGAGTAGTGTACATAAGCCTCTGTTCTTGTCCCCTCTACCCTGCCACAGCACTTTTCCAATTTTACTAATTTCTCTCAGCCCATGCAAAGTGTCTGCTGCCAAAGGCAGGCCCTTAGGAGAGCTGCACCTCTTGGTACCTGCACACCAGAAGTGTCCACTGCCCAAAGCTCATGTTCCCACTTAGAAGAGTCCTTTATCTGTAGGGCTACAACCCACCCATGCAACAGCTGAGAGGTAACAAGAGGCACAAGCCACTTGGGTCAGACAAACCAGTCAGGAGCAGAACAGAAACACCATAACCCTGTGCCAGTAGCCTCTGTACCAAGCCTCTGAGCAAGCCTCCTGGAGGCCTTGGTCCTCCATTCAGGCACACTAAAATAATAATCACTGCTCACCTCATGACTGGGGTCTACACACAAGACAGCTTATTGTTACTCACCAATTCAAACAGGAAACAAATGTTCTTTCTCTTAATGACACCATTATGGCAAACCCCAAAACTTCGAAGAAAGCTCGGGAAGAGAGGCCCAAGGGAAATGTGTCCCAGGGCAGGTGGGCACATGTGCCTGTCTGAAAGAGAACAGACTGACAGAGAAAGAATTATTAAATAGTAGAGCATGGGGATTACCTGGAGAACATGATACAAGAACAGACAGATTAAAGGAACACTAAATATTTAGTATAAAGTCCTTCATATCATGTGCAATAATACATACTGTAGCTCCTGCTGAATAACACAGGCTACAGCCACTTACTGAGATTGCTCTCTGAGTTGGATAAAATAGAATTAGAGGCTTTTATCCACGGAAGATGGTGCACTGTTATACATAATAATCAGATTCACACCCATGAAGGTGATGAAGGGATTGGAGCATCTCCCTTCTGAGGAAAGGCTGAGAGAGATGGGTTTCTTTAGCTTGGAGAAGAGGAGACTGAGGAGTGATCTCATTCATGTTTATAAATATGGAAAGGGAGTGTATCAGGAGGATGGAGCCAGGCTCTTCTCAGTGACCTCCAATGCCAGGACAAGGGCCAATGTGTGCAAGCTGGAACACAGGACATTCAAACCCCTCCTGGACACCTTCCTGTGTGACCTGATCTGGGTGTTCCTGTTCCAGCAGGGGGATGGACTGGATGATCTCTTGAGGTTCCTTCTAGTCTCTGATATTCTGTGATTCTGTGAAAATCACTCAGAAAAGAGAGAAACAGTTCAGTGATCACAGTAACCGCATGAGACAAGCTGCACATCACAGAGGGGTGGGAAGGGAATAGAGAACTGCAGCTCTGTTTGTCACCCAGCATGGGTGCTAGTGGGAAGGATGAGCCCAATGGGAATCAAGGACTTCAGCCCATAAAAGAAACAAAACCTGAGCCTACTGGTAAGTCCATGGTCTCTGCGACAGGATATGAGTCTTTAGGATAAAGATCAGTGTACTTTAGCATGCTCTAGGCACAGCTGAAATTATTCTGGTTCTCTGTTCTGTGCTGGAGGAGCACATTAGCACACCATCCAGACAGTCTCACCCTGGAGTTAGCAAGGCAAAAACCACGTCATTGCAAGACAGCAGCTCCTCTCATGAGCCCATTTCTTCTGTTCTACCTGTACCAGACCCTTCCAGCAGGCAGAGCAAGTGCTCTCCTGGGTTCCCTTGGAAGTTAAAAATTGATTTACTTACATAGAAAAGCTCCTTGCTGTGGCAAATGCCTAACACAGGCAACAAAACAGAGGGGTTTTCAAAACAGGAGTTACCTGCCATTGTGCAGCAGCTTTTGTATCTCCCAGGGCTGATTCCTTGTGTTGGTTTCACAACATGGCCAGATATGTCCAACAAAAAAACATTTTAATTGATTTGGGTGACTTTATTCAAAACCAAAGCGGTCCTTTGCACTTTCCCCTTGAGGGAGAAAAAGGATAGGACTTTTTAATGGGATGTGTTATGGCAGGACTAGGAATAATGGATACAAATTGGAAGAGGGGAGTTTTAGGCTGGAGATAAGAAAGAAGTTCTTTACTGTGAGGGTGGTGAGACACTGGAACAGGTTGCCCAGAGAGGCTGTGGATGCCCCCTCAATCCCTGGAGGTGTTTAAGGCCAGGCTGGATGAGGTATCGAGCAATCTGGTGTAGTGGGAGGTGTCCTTGCCCATGGCAAGTGTGTCGGAACTGGATGATCTTTAGGGTCCCTTCCAACCCAAACCATTCTATGATTATATAAAAGGGCCTATGAAGCAAATCTGGTTCTTAACCAGATACAGTGATTATTTTTTTCTACACTGTGGGTGCCACCAGGGAGGTAACTGGGATGACAGTAAGGTGGAAAACACAACCCTGTGTTGTTGCTATAAGCCACAACAGCTAAAATTAAAGGACCAGATTCTCCACTGGCTGAAATCCACACATAGAATCTGGTTTATTGGCATTCAGCAGAGCAAGCCTTCCCCTCTCAGAGTGTTATTCCCGCTTTTGCTTTTGGAGGATTTGCACAGGCAGTTCCCACTGGCACTGGCACAAATTACTCAGAGCAACCCACCATGAACTGAAGAGAGCGTGGATCCCTGGGAGTATTGTATTTCTCAGTTTCTCATCCATCCCAAGAAGAGCAGAGCTGATGCACCGCAGGAAACCCAGGTGCTGAATTCATCTAACAAGCTGCTTAAAACCCTAAACAGATGTTTCTCTGTCTTTCCTGCTTCTTGAGCAGCCTGTGTGGAAGCACCAGCAGACTTACAATGCAGCAGATGCATGAACCATACATGATTTAATACCAGGGCTGGAGTCATTGGAAAATGGTTTATAACTACTCCGCGTGCATGTCATTTGAGCAATGGGATGCAGGGATACAAGATAAACTTTGTAATGGAAATGTGGGTTGACCAGGCTAGAAGCAGAGAACAGGCAGCAAAATTCACAATGAAATTGGAAATCATACTCATCTTGGTGCCTTCCCTGCTCTTGCAATGACTCATGAAAATGTAGATTGGGTATTTAGGCTGGATTTCATCCAGCTCCCACAGAGGTGGACAAACATCTCATGGATTTCAATGGGCACATTTGCTGGGTCCTTACCTTTCCAAAGATTATGGAAAGATCATAAATAGACCAGTAAACATGCTTAAATCCCTGAAAAGCTGATTTTCACTTATGTTCCCTCTTTTTTTATACACTGAGTGTATAAAAAGGGGTCTCAGTGGCCACACCTGGGGGAGCTGGGTCTCTTTAGCTTGGAGAAGAGGAAACTGAGGCATCACCTCATTAAAGTCTATAAATATGGAAAGGGAGAGTGTCAGGAGGATGGAGCCAGGCTCTTCTCAATGACCTCCAATGATAGGACACAGGGCAATAGGTGCAAGCTGGAACACAGGAGGGTCCAGAGAAATATAAGAAAAAACTTTATCAGGGTGAGTGTGGGAGAACAGTGTCCCAGGCTGCCCAGAGAGGGTGTGGGGTCTCCTTCTTTGGAGACATTCTAACCCCACCTGGACACTTTCCTGTGTGACCTGCTCTGTGTGTTCCTGCTCTGGCAGGGGGATTGCACTAGATGATCTCTCCAGGTCCCTTCCAATCCCTGATATTCTGTGATTCTGTAATTTCTGACTGCAGCATCACCAGGCCCCACAGCCTCCAGGGGTCTTTAAACTGATTTTAAGAGCAAATACTAAATTCCCAGAACTACTGCATTTTCCTGGTGTTTCCTAACCCTTTTAGGATTCACTACTTGCAACTTTTTATGTGAACTTCTCGTTTAACAGGAAAAAGTGAAATCTGAGAATCTGACTTCAGGAGATGAACTTCAATGAGAGACACCAGTACCCAAATTCTAGGTCAGAGAAATCAAATTCCAGCTGAGAACAGTCCAAACAGCTGCACCATGGCACTAGGACAGGACAGACACATTGGGGTTCCAGCTGGCCAAGCAAATTGCTCTCAGTACAAGTTGTTGGCTTCCTTCTTCATAAAGTTGGACATCCTGGGCTGTCAGGATTATTCAAATGCTTTAACAGCAGTCCTTAAGGCAGTGAGGACAGAAGCACAGTAAGTAAATCAACCAACCACAGTGGATTTAGCTCACAGAGCTAAAGTGGATTTGTAAAAGTGTACATATAAAAGATGGTTTCCCCTCCTCAAAATCTGTCCATGGTTCATGGCATGTGATGAGGATGAGCCTTTATAGTATCACCCTGATATTGTAGAAAACCCCCTCAATTTCAAGGAAATTGTGTGTGGACGCTTAATTCCCAAAGACTCAAAACTTCTGAAGGTGCAGAGCACCTGAACCTGTGGCCTTCTGGGTGGGCACATCCCAAGTTACTGCCTCAGCTGGAAGAAACTGCAACAACATATGGACCACGAGTAGTAGAGAATCCTCAAGAAAAGTTCCAGATGCATCAGACACAGCAATGTTCAAGAACCTCTTGTTTAATACACACTAGACAGACTTATTTTGTCAGATAATGGGTAGTAATAGCCAGTTATTGATCCTTTCAAGTGTAAATTGGATTTTCTAGGTACCACAGACATTGCTGACAGGGATGGCTGGCACAAGAGATTGCAGGAGAAATCCTCCTCTCATGGTAGTGCAGGATAACTCTGTCCCTGCCTCTCATGGGGACATGATTTTACTTCTTCACATGAGCTGCAGTTTTCTAAACCAACTGGTTATGTCAGAGTTAAATCTTCAAAGACATTCTTAACATCAAATATACCAAGACTTCTATAAAGTTGGGAAGAGATTCCCTGTGAGCAAGGAAGACTTCTGCTTCAGTTAAGTGTTTATGCCCACTGCATTACACATGTTGCATTTCCCCAGTGAAATGTGTTCCATTATTTCTGAAATACTTAATATGGAGAACAGAGCTATAATGTATGAATTAGAATGTTGCAAAAGTGATCATTGTGTCAAATATTTTAGCATTTCAGTGTATAAATATTGTACCAAGGAGCTTTTATACTAATGGGTAATTGCCTGCAGTGCACATTCAGCCTTTGTCCACCTCAGTTGACTTGGTCGTGCTACCTGCCTACATCAAATATCAATTTGTCCAAGCTGGCAACACATTCCTTCATCATCTTCCTGGCTGAATTCATCTATTAACAGTTTGACTTTTGACCTGGAGGCCACTCCCACCTAGATGAGATACATAATGCCAGCCCTTAGCTTTGCTGCTGCATCACACAATGATTTCATTGGAGACTCTAATGTTCAAGACCATAAAATCTTTCGTAAAGTGATTCCTTTGTAGGTATCAGAGCCCATGGAAGTTCCACAAAGCAGTTCAACCCACCCCACAGCCATGGGGTAAATAGAACCCTAGAGGTACCTGGTTTGACTGTCAATTATAAATAGCTCTGTACAGTAGATAGGTCACATGCAGGCAGTCTAGAGATCCCCTCACATTGCAAGCAGACACAATGGAAAAACAAGAGCTGAAAGAAAACAAATACATCTGCCCTGTATCAGTACAGCAGACTTTCTGTAGACAGAGAATTTCAGTTATGAATAGTGATCACAGATGACCAACAGCCAGGAGAGCTCTCCTGCCACCCAAGAGCTCTTTCATGACAGTAGCTGGCATCTGTCAGTAGCCATAAAAGCAGCTGCTCCACCTCTCCTCAAAGACCTCATGATACTCTACAAACTCCCAGTTAACTAAGGTTAGCTCATCTGGGAAAGCATCAGAGAGGCTGATGATGGAGATGACATAGAAGCCCAGATTTAGCATTGTGCTGAAGGGTGTAAACCAGGTAGCACACTCTAAGAGAGAAGTGATTTTGGGGTGTCAGTGGACAAGAAACGCAACATGAGCTGTCAGTGTGTGCTGTCAGCCCAAAATCCAGCCCAGTCCTGGGATGCATCAAGAGAAGTGTGGCCAGCAGGTCAAGGGAGGGGATTTTGCCCCTCTACTCAGCTCTGGTGAGACCCCAACTGGAGTTACTGTGTCCAGTTCTGGAGCCCTCAACAGAAGAAGGACATTGAGCTGGTGGAGCAGGTCCAGAGGAGGGACAAGGAGATGATGAGAGGGCTGGAGCAGCTCCCTTCTCAGGACAGGCTGAAGGAGTTGGGATTGTTCATCTCTGGGAAAAGAAGGCTCAGGGGGGACCTCATAGAAGCTTCTCAATACCAGAAGGGGGCTACAGAAAGGCTGGGGTAGGACTTTTGAATAGGGTCTAGGATGGCAGGACTAGGAGTAATGGATGTAAATTGGAGGAGGGGAGATTCAGGCTGGATTTAAGAAAGAAGTTCTTTAGTGTGGGGGTGGTGGGACACTGGAGCAGGCTGCCCAGAGAGGATGCGGATGCCCCCTCAATCCCTGGAGGGGTTCAAGGCCAGGCTGGATGAGGCATTGANCCTCATCTAGTTGTCCTGCCCATGGCAAGGGGTTGGAACTAGATGGAGTTTAAGATCCCTTCCAATCCAAACCATTCTATGGTTCTATGAGATGCTCTGTCTGTTCAAACCTTTCATGCAAAAATCACTTAGACACTTTTCCTGCTTCTGTGTTCAGCAAGAAGTTGCTTCCCTCATTTAAAAGGCTGGGTAACACACTGCTGCTAAAGTACATTGATGATGGAGGGGAGTTCACTTCTCTTCTGTGATGGCTCTCCCCAGTGGTGTCTTCCTGGGAAGCTGGGCAGGGATAGCAACATAGAATCACAGAAGGGTTTGGGTTGGAGAGGACATTAAAGATCATTTAGTTCCAACCCCTCTGCCATGGGCACATTGCTCAATGCCTCATCCAGTCTGGCCTAAAACACTTCCAGGAAGGGGGCATCAGCACCTCTGAGCCAACCACTTGCAGCTTCCAGGAGCCTGGGAGACACAAAGCACAAAGCTTCACACAGCACTCGCTGAGATCTACATCCCCAGTGTTATTTCTGCACTCCTGCGAAGTGCAATTACCTCCTCATTTTGCAGCTCTTTGTGGCCATTTAATCTCTCCCATTTTGTTTCTGACATCTCCAATAATCTGACCCCAGCACTCCTTACAGGTACTGCAATTACAATACAGAGCAGCTCTTGACAGGATGAGTTGTATTTCGCTTCCATCCTGTAACCACTAGGCATGGCTACATGAAACAGCAAAAGAAACCATCACTGATATGGGCCCCCAGCAGACAGTGACAGTGCCATATATCTGTCTTAGCCAATTAAATGCCTTGAAACTGCCCAGAACAGGCCAGCAAGGTAGAATTTACATGTGTTTCTATTTTCAGTAATAACTCAGCTGTGATTTTCTCTTTCTTTCCTTATATCTGGGTCAGAGACTTTACTGTTCCCATTCTCCTGCCTTCCTCCCCCATGTCTGCACACTGGGTTTAGACATGCTTAGAATGGTAGGGAGAATGGTGCAAGAAACTGGAAGCAGAACAATTCCCAAAACAGCCTCAATAAATGTTTTTTTGCTTCAGCCATTTCAAAAATGGGCAAAGGAATTTGCAACACGTGACTGATCTGGAAGATAATAAATTAGCTTGTAGAAAACACCACAACATCATAGAATCATAGAATGGTTTGGGTTGGAAGGGACATAGTTGGAAGCTTGGAAGGGATCATCTAGTTCCAACCCCCCTGCCATGGGCAGGGACACCTCACACTACACTAGGGTCCTCAATACCTCATCCAGCCTGACCTTAAACACCTCCAGGGATTGAAGGGACATCCACAACCTCTCTGAGCAACCTGTTTCAATGTCTTCCTACCCTCACCTCACCATTACATAACATTAATCCCATGCTTTGGGAATTGCAGTCACCTGCAGGAATTTGGAGGGACCGTTTTCCCTCAATGATGCACAACTTCCCCTTCCAGCCACTTTCTTTTCATGCTCTCCTCCAAAGGGGTTAGTTTTACATTCATCCTCTAATCTGGAGGAAGGTGATACTCATTCCTACCTTGTGTGTGGGATTTGTAGTAAGACAAATCTTAGCCTTTGGCTATACTAGACTCTACTGGGGTTGCTCCACTCCTGCTAGAGTTGGTCCTGACTTTGGTACACTCTGAGAACCAAATGGTGTCTCTATGAGAAGACATGACACCCTGCCTTGGCTGTATTTATCCCTCTGCAAAGCAGTTCCATGCACCAGCCAGTCCATCTGCATCAGGGAGCTGCACACATGGCTTTAAGACACCTTCTGGAAGGGTTCAAGGAGAGATTTCTTACTGCAGCTCAGAAGAGGTGTGGGGATGGGGGGCTGATGAGAAGCTGGGAGAGGAGGCAGAGCCCAACATCTGTTTCTCATCCACGCAGTCACAAACTCTCTTCAGATGCCCTTGAACATGTGCTGTCAGCAGCACACTTGGAAATTTCTCTCTGTGGTGAGGACAATTAAATCAACCCACCTCACAGGTGTTGGGGAGGCTTCTCTTCCACAGCCATTTATGACTGTCACAGCACAGTGTACGTGCAGGGAGGGAGCAGGGTTTGTGCAGGAGGAGCTTAGCTGAGATTAGCACCTCCAGGGCCCCATCCAAGCAATGCCTGCCTTTGGAAATATCTAATATGACGAGGGTCTTAATGAATAGAAAAAAAGAAACTAATTACCTTACCTGCACCTTAAAAAAAGTATTTTACATATTATTGCAGCGCTGACATACTTTGCCTTTCATATGGAGATGTTTTATATGGAGCACAGGGATAAAAAGACACCAATGGAAAATTTGCTGCTTCCTTCTGGAGTTACTGTGGTTGTCTTGTGTGGTTTCCTTAATACCCACTAGCTCACTGTGTTCTCTTCTGGAGTTCTCTTCTGGAGCCCTCAACATAAGAAGGACATTGAGCTGTTGGAGAGGGTCCAGAGGAGGCCAAGAAGAAGGCTGGAGCACCTCCCTTCTGAGGACAGGCTGAAGGAGCTGGGATTGTTCAGCCTGGAGAAGAGGAGGCTCAGGGGGGACCTCAGAGGAGCTTCTCAATACCTGAAGGGGGCTACAGAAAGGCTAGGGCAGGACTTTTGAGTAGGATCTAGGATGGTAGGACTAGGAGCAATGGATGCAAATTGGAAGAGAAGAGATTGAGGCTAGAGATAAGAAAGAAGTTCTTTAGTGTGAGGGTGGTGAGACACTGGAACAAGTTGCCCAGAGAGGTCTGGATGCCCTCTCAATCCCTCGAGGTATTTAAGGCCAGGCTGGATGAGGCACTGAGCAACCTGGTGTAGTGGGAGGTGTCCCTTCCCATGGCAGGGTGTTTGGAACTAGATGATCTTTAAGGTCCCTTCCAACCTAAACCATTCTATGATTCTGTAATCAATGTAGTGATGTCAGGGTGATTGCTTTTTCTTCTGTAGTGTGTCCTTGCCTGTGATCCTTGAAATCAGTCTAAATATTACATTTAAGGAGCTAATGAGTAGACACTTGTGGCACAGCTGCGAAGAACGCAGTGAGCTAGTGGGTATTAAGGAAAACACAAAAGACAACCACACATGATGTATGTATATTAGATGTATTTTTTGCCAATATTATGACTGGAATAGTTATACCAGTGTGAAGTTTGCTTTCTTCTCACCCTCATTACAGTTCAACAAACTAATCCCTTTATTGATGATATAACATGCTCCCCTGTGCTAACAAATTATTTACTGTGTGCAATTGATTTCTGCTGCTGTAATCACTAGACACAAATATCTTCTGTATCATTGCTCTGTAGAAAAATATACTTTCCAGCAAGATTATGTAGAGTAATGGTGTTATTATTCAGCTTCTATAAAGTTATCTATCTGCTTAACCTCTGTTCAGCCTTTACAGCAGGTTTATACAGATAGGCTTTAGAAATTTATCCACCTACACTTTGTAGAACATCTTGTTAAATCACCTTCCATCTCAGCCTGAGGATGAACTTCCAACTACTTCACAGAGAGTGTGTCTAAGAGTAATTACTTAATTTAGGAGAGCCAGCCACCTTCCCTTTTTAATGATATTACTCTTCCAAAGTGAATTTCACACAGGTAAAAGTCTCTAATGGACTGGACTCCTCACCTGAATGCAAACCTGATAAAAGAAGGAGCACAGGGTTTTTTCTGTGACTGAAATTTAAACTCAGCTGGCAGCAATTTGTCCCCTGCACCAACTCAGATCTAGAGTTTTATTTTGGAGGATGGCCAAGGGGTTCGAGTTAATGAGTCCTTGTGTCTACAGGCTCTTGTCCAGCAGGATCAGCTCAGTGTTCCCTCTCCATCCCTATGAGTTGCTTTTGTCCCACTGCCCCAAAGCAGTGGGTGTTCCCAACCTGCTGGTCCAATAGGAGAATTAAAGTAAAAAAACAGACCCTGGCTGGAAGTGATGGCAAAACCCATTGACAGAGCATCTCTTGCACAGTGTCCACTGTCACTGGCTTTGCTTGGTCTGCAATAATTCTACATAAAGAAAGGTTTGCTGGTAGGAAGAAGTCCTCACCAGCTCCTGAGGTGGATGATATCCCCTTCTTAATCTCTCAGCCTTCTCAGAACAGCTTTGCTGATACCACAAAGCAAAGAGGCAGCTGCTGTGCCGTGATATTCATAGAATGATTTGGGTTGGAAGGGACCTAAAAGATCATCTAGTTCCAAACACGCTGTGATGGGCAGGGCCACCTCCCACTACACCAGGTTGCTCAGTGCCTCATCCAGCCTGGCCTTAAACACCTCCAGGGATTGAGGGGGCATCCACAACCTCTCTGGGCAACCACCCTCACAGGAAAGAAATTCTCAGGTATTGAGAAGCTACTGTGAGGTGCCGCCTGAGCCTTCACTTCTCCAGGTTGAACATCCCCAACTCCTTCAGCCTGTCCTCATAAGGGATGCCCTCATAGATCTCTGAGGATGGCCACCTGAACCAGCAGTGGCAGCACAGACAGGATGGTTTACTGCAACTGGGGATCCAGCCTCTCTTGTTTATCCTCTCTATAAAACTGTCTTGTAAAGGTCATTGTTTGCCCTGCTTGTTTTTGTCACCAGGCCATTTTGCTCTACTCTTCTCCCATGCAGCTGATGAGCCTGAAGTATTTCAGACAGCCCCTAGATACTCTTAAGTAGAATGGTTACACACCAACCAAAAGTAAATGCCATTTAGTCACAAGAAGTCACATTCTGGTGTAATGGATGCAAATTGGAAGTGGGTAGATTTAGGCTGGAGGTAAGAAAGTTCTTTACTGTGAGGGTGGTGAGAAACTGGAACAGGTTGCCCAGAGAGGCTCTAGATGTTCCCTCTGAGGAGGTTTTTAAGGCCGGGCTGGATGAAGCACTGAGCTGTCCACAGCAGGGGGGTTGGAACTAAATGATCTTTAAGGTTCCTTCCAACACAAACCATTCAATTATTCTATTATGCACAATTATGTGCTCGACTGTAATGAAAAGTTCTGCTTCTCCAAGACTGTTGCAACTGCACTTGCTGCATCCTCAGCCACTCCCTCCTTCCTTCTCAGAAAGGGAAGGGAAGGAGAATCAGTTTCACCCTTTCTCATTGCAGAAACAGCTACTATTCTAATCAGCTACAGCAAGAGGGATGATTTGGGCCTTGTATAAATGTAAAATACAAGCCATCAATTCTCCTCCAAGGTACCAAACTGAATCTGAGACAGGATGACAGGATCACACAGACCCAGCAAGTCCCACAGTTCAAAAGACACTCTAAAAAGCCATAGAACACAAGCTGTCTACTCAGCTCCAAGCTGTCTCATAAAAATCTCCCCTTTTCCTGAAGCAAAGCTGCCTGCCACCCATATCTCCACAGCTAAGGTGCCTGGGATGCCCTGCTGTGATCCCACAATCAACCTCTACAAGGCAGCCCTGTTGCTACCTCATTCATTTCTGGTTTACTGGGGCTTGGTGCTGAGCTGGGAGCAATCATGGTGTTTAAGGCCAGGTTGGATGAAGCAATGAGCACTCTGATCTAGTGGAAGGTGTCTCTGCTCATGGCAGGGGGGTTGGAACTAGATGATCTTCCAACCCAAAACATTCTCTGATTCTACTTCAGCTCATCACAGCTCACCACGGGCACTCCAGCATGTGCACATCTCCAAGCTCACTGCTAAGCCCTCAGGAACATCATGAAGCAAGAACTGAACACATACATCCCTCTCAGCAGGAATAAAGGCAGTCTACAATGATGTAGAAAAATATGGGCCTTTTTTCTATTTTTATACACATGGATGAGAAGCTGGTGCAATTAACTCTGCTTTGAAAAAAACAAGGTTTTCAGTGAGGAATGTTGTTTTTGCGTCGAACTTTAAGATGCTCAGTGATGCATTTAGGACAGAGGTAGGCACCTAGTGAGGGAGACACACACTCACACACTCTGTCTGACAAAGGGAACCATCAATAATTGCTGAGCCTGCGAGTACAAACCATCTCTTGAAAGGAACTAAGAGACCTGGAGAGCACTAAGAAAAATAAAACTCAACAGGGAAAGACAGTAACCTGACAGTTTCCCCTTGCAAAGATGTCTCTCACACTCTTAATTGCACAGATTGCTTCTTACTACATCAGGTAGCATAAGGAAGTAGGTTACTCTGAAGAAAGAGGTGACAAAATAAGCAGAATTCAAACCACGGTACCTTTGATCCAGGCTCTGGTTCATCAAGACTCTCATTTCTGACAAAACCCAGAAAAATCTTCATCATCACATGGCAACACCACATGTGACTGCTTCAATCACACTGGTCCCTGCCCCAGGTCCTGATGCTTCTGTTGGGCACTACAACTGGTCATGAACATCAGAGGGGTGTTGGGATGCATCCACTTCTTCAGGATGTAAGCTAAGCATCTCAGAGACAGCAATGGGCCTGAAAGTTTGAAAAGCCAGAGGCAGGAGCAGCATGCACAGCCTGCCTGGCATTACCACAGGAAAGAGTCTATTTGACTAAAGTTTTTAAAACAAACCGTGAGCTCAAGGACTTCAGCAAGTGGGTGCCCTCCTTAGGGCAAGCTTGAGAAAGCTGATTCTCACACAGTACCTTGGAGAACTGAGAGAATTCAGCTAATGATTTTCTTTCTTTCCTTTTCCCCTTCTTCCTGTCTTTTTTTTCCCTCCTAAGTTGCTGCAATTTCTAAGAACAATCAAAGGCATCAAATACTCACTCTTCCAAGGCCGAGTGTTTCTCCCCAGCAGTCCCTTACAGCAAGCAAGGGATGGCATTCATAGACAGCTGGCTGACATCTCTGGTATAATTAACACTTTAGAAAGGTCTATTTTCCAGCTAAAAAAGGAAGTTCAAGTGTGTTGTCAACTCCCTTTTTGTTTTCATTCCACACTTGAATCAAAACCACTTGAATCAAAAGAAACCTTGCAGGCTGCCTCACTGGCACACAGACCTCACCTGCATCTCTTCCTACAACTAAATCTAAATGACTTCCAATAACTATGATATTTTCTAAACAAAGATTATTGCCACTACCACTAAAGGCAACATATGACCATATTCAGATGAACATCCCCCAAAGACTTAGAGAAAACTGAGTTGCACAGACACTAATAGACCAAGAAGCCAAGAAGATTTAGTAAATCATAGAATGCATTGAATTGGAAGGGCTCTTCAGAAGCCATCTGGTCCAACAGGGAAATCAGTTGAGGACAAGCTCAACAAGAGCCAGCAGTGTGTGCTTGCAGTCCAGAACCAACCCAGTCCTGGGATGCATCAAGAGAAGTGTGATCATCAGGTCAAGGGAGGGGATTTTGCCTCTCTAGTGGGCTCTGGTGAGATCCCAACGGGAGTTACTGTGTCCAGTTCTGGAGCCCTCAACATAAGAAGGACATTGAGCTGTTGGAGCAGGTCCAGAGGAGGGCCATGAAGATGATGAGAGGGCTGGAGCACCTCCCTTCTGAGGACAGGCTGAAAGAATTGGAGTTGATCAGCCTGGAGAAGAGGAGGCTCAGGGTGCACCTCGGCATAGCTTCTCAATATCTGAAGGGGGCTACAGAAAGGCTGGGGCAGGACTTTTGAATAGGGTCTAGGATGGCAGGACTAGGAGTAATGGATGCAAATTGGAAGAGGGGAGATTCAGACTGGAGATAAAAAAGAAGTTCTTTCCTGTAAAGGTGGTGAGACACTGGAAGAGGTTGCCCAGAGAAGCTGTGGATGCCCCCTCAATTCCTGGAGGTGTTTAAGGCCAGGCTGGATGAGGCCTGGTGTAGAGGGAGGTGTCCCTGCCCATGGTGGGGAGGTTGGAACTAGATGATCTTTTAGGTCCTTTCCAGCCCAAATCATTCTATGATTTTGCACTAGATCATGTTGCTCACTGCTTTATCAAACTTTGCCTTTAACGTCTCCAGGGATGAGGCCCCTACAACCTCACTGGGCATTCTTTTTCAGCATTTATTTAACAATAGACACCAGCATTTACTTAGGAATAGCCTGGGTTTTGATGCTGCTGTATTTGTAGCCCATTTGGTTTTCACATTTGCATTTGACTTTATGAAGAAGTATCACTGGGAAGTGAGTTACAAACAGGAAATAGTCACAGGGACATCTAAAGATCACTCACATGCATAGGTAGAGGGGTGAAAGCGGGCTGCCTGGGACAAAGGAGGAAATTAAAAGTGTGGAATAGAAAATTATATCCATTGTCCTGCACAATTTCAGGGTTACCAAGTTAAAGGCAATGAATAAATAAGGGAAATTCCAACCCAAGCAAATCTCCAGGATGAGACAAAATTCATTCCAGGGTGTTAGAGCAGATTTGAGGAAGGAAATGTGTGTGCCAACAGCAATTACCATGGAGAACTCGCTGAGCACAAGTCTAGAAGACTGGAAAATTGGAAAATAACAAACCAAATGTGGTATCAATATGCAAAAAATGAGAGCAATCCCAGAACAGGAAATTACAGCACTATCGGCTTAATATTCATTACATATAAGAAAACGTGAGGTCCCCATTGTATACAAGAGTGTAATTAAATCAAGGGGTTCTGCTGAAATCAACTGCTCGTGATGTTTATGAATTAGCAGCAGATTCCAAACGCAGCCAAAGCCTTTGCATTCAGCCTGGTCTTATTTGTTATAATCTATAAACCAGCCCCAGTCAGAAGTTTTCTCCTAGATAGTGTAAATTTAAAACCTCCTGCTCAGAGGTTTGGGATTTAGGCTTATTTTTTGCTCTGCATGTGATGGGGTGCAGTGGAGGATTAGCATGAATGGGCCATCAGAGGAGAGTGTCTGGGGGAGAACATAACAGGCTGATTTACTGATTAGTACTTTTTTTTTTTTGTTATTCAGAGCAAAGGCAGGGAAACATACAGTATCATAGAAGGTTGGAAGGGACCTTAAAGACCATCTGGTTCCAACCCCCTGTCATGGGCAGGGACGCCTCCCACTACACCAGCTTGCTCAGTGCCTCATCCAGCCTGGCCTAAAACACCTCCAGGGATTGAGGGGACATCCAAACCTTTCTGGGCAACCTCTTCCAGTGTCTCAACACCCTCACAGGAAAGAATTTCTTTCTTATCTCCAGCATAAATGCCCCCACTTCCAATTTACATCTGTTATTCCTAGTCCTGCCATTCTGGACCCTACTAAAAAGTCCTACCACAGCCTTTCTGTAGCTCCCTTCAGGTATTGAGAAGCTACTCTTAGGTCCCCCCTGAGCCTTCTCTTCTTCAGGCTGAACAACCCAACTCCTCCAGCTCTCTGATTAATCTTCTCTCTGCTTCTTTTTTTCACCTCCTTTGAGTAGATTCCTATTTTCCACATCTCTCCAAATTTCTTAGAAGCCCTTTTGCTCCTACTGCATCTTTGAACAAGAGCAACAGATGTTTCCAGTTGGTTTGTTTGTGGGAGGGAGAACATTTTGGGGTAGAAATGGTCAAAATTTTGTCCATCCAGCTTATGTGTGAAAAAAACAGACCACCCTGCCCTCAAATCTTAAACAGATAAGGGGGCAGATCTGTAAAGTTTTTGAAATACAGATCATGGTTCCAAGGCACATTTTGACATTTGATTTCATCTCCAACTCTACCCCCAAAAGAGAGAATAATAAGGAATCTAATGAATACAACTGTCAGCTCTGCTAGCTGTGTCTCTACTGCAAAGAGAACTCGGGTTTTCCTAAACTCTGGGTCTTGTTCTTTTTGAATTATCTTTTAAAGTACATTTTAAAGTAGACTTTGAACCCCTTACAGCTGACATCAGAGACAACTCACAGGCTCCTCACACTGAACCAAAGTCCCTCCACAGCTTTCCTGTAGCCCCTTTAAGAATTTGAAGGGGCTCTAAGCTCTTCCCTGAGCCTTCTCTCCACCAGGCTGAATATAGAATCATAGAATGGTTTGGATTGGAATGAACCTTAAAGATCATCTAGTTCCCATACCCCTGCCATGGGCAGGGACACCTCCCGCTACACCAGGTTGCTCAATGCCTCATCCAGCCTGGCCTTAAACATCTCTAGGACAGGAGCATCCACAACCTCTCTGGGCAACCTCTTCCAGTGTCTCACCACCCTCACAGGAAAGAACTTCTTTCTTACCTACAGCCTAAATCTCCCCTCTTCCAATTTGCAGCCATTAATCCTAGTCCTTCCATGACATATCCTATAAAACAAGTCTTTCATTGTGTCTCTCCACAGAAGTGTTCCAGCTTTGTGGTCATCTTTGTGGTCTCTTCTCAGCTTGGTCCAGATCAACTACAAGGGCAGGCAGAAAAGCCAACACACGAAGAAAGGACCATTGCTCATGGTCACTTCCAGCCATCAAGGGGTCTCTGAGGGGCATGGCCCTGTTCCATCTCCCTTCCTCACTACAAAGACCTAAACTGAGGGTTTGGCATCATCTTGTATAGTGCTGATGGAACATGGTTTAGTTAAAATTCACCTGACAAGGAGGAAATAAAAAAACCCTCAAGATCCCAAATTAAAAATTGTGACATGATAGAATGATTTAAAAAAACGATTTAAAAAAGACCTATCTCCTGCAAGAATCTTGTGAAGTGAGTATTGGAAACTAATTAGGAGACTGAATCACTAGGAAAAAAAATGCTGTTTTTCTGTTACTCATGACAAGATATTACTTCTTTGGCCCCAGCGATCAGCATAACCCTGTGGGTGCTCCACAGCACCTCCTTGGCTGTATTTCCTTTCTACTTCAATAGAACAAAATAAGGAAAGGATAAAATTGATTGTTTCCATTTCTTTAGTAGCACCTGTAGATGCACACTGTCTTTTCCCTCCTTATTATTTGACTACAAAGCAGAAGGATGGGAGTGCACTTTAAATGCTTGGCTAAATACCCAGAGAGAGAATCTGCAAGCAGAGACTACATCCTAAACTAATTTTAACAAAATAATAGCAGTCAGCATCAGCAGGCTTTTGTGCAGCCCATGGAGAGACAAGTAGTTCAGTGTCCCCAGCCTGAGAAAAAAACATGGAATCCTGGGCTGTATCAAGAGAAGTGTGACCAGCAGGTCAAAGGAGGTGATTTTGCCCCTCTACTGGGCTCTGGAGTTACTGTGTCCAGTTCTGGTGCCCTCAAGAAAAGAAGGACAATTGAGCTGGTGGAGCAGGTCCAGAGGAGACCACAAAGGTGATCAAAGGGCTGAAGCATCTCCCTTCTGAAGACAGGCTGAAGCAGTTGGGGTTGTTCAGCCTGGACAAGAGAAGACTCAGGGGGGCCCTCAGAGTAGCTTCTCAATACCTGAAAGGGGCTACAGAAAGGCAGGGGTAGGACTTTTCAGTAGGATATGTGACAGAAGGACTAAGAATAACAGATGTAAATTTGAAGAGGGGTTGGAGGTAAGAAAGTAGTGGTGAGACACTGGAAGAGGTTGCCCAGAGAGGTTGTGGATGCCCCCTTACTCCCCAGAGTTGTTTAAAGCCAGGCTGGACAAAAGACTGAGCAACCTGGTCTAGTGAGAGGCAGGGGGATTGGAACTAGATGATCTTCAAGGTTCCTTCCAACCCAAATTATTCTGTGATTCTAAGTGAACCTGTGGAGACCAACACACAGCCTGGCCATTGCTCATGTATTGTCTGAGCTGCTCAAGTGGGTTCTGTCACATTAAAGTTAACACTCTCCATGTAAAAGAGAGGGCTGAAGGAAAAAAGGAGGTACTCGGAAAACATATTTTGAACTGAATCCTCTTGCTTGTAAAGAGCTCTGGCTTTTTGGCTTACAAAGTACTCCAAGATCTCATTTGCAAACTACCACTGCTCACTACTCAGGGTTTTCTTGCTGGCTGCTCACCTAGTCCTTGGAGATTTCGTATTCTTCTAAATTTCCTAAATGGCCACTAAAGTGGAGATGAACATTATAAAATACATTTCAATCACCCTCACAATTTAGACTCATTCATTGGCAGCTGTACAAAATGCTGTTTACAAGGTACTTCCATCAGCTGATATCTGGCATTAAGTATTTTGAATCAATCTACAATCATTTTCATTGCTTCCTTTTCATAAAAGGGAAATTATTGATTGAAGATTTTCAGACTTGCATTTAATATCTTGGAATAAGCTTGATCTTTAAGGTCCTTCCCAGCCCATACCATTCTATTATTATATGATTAGTAACTCTGGCTTAATGCAACAAAAATCAGTCTTCCCAACAATACCACAACATTACACATGGCATCATGACCACTCACTAATTGAAAACCCCTGAGACAGGCACCTGCTAGAAACCCTTCAGGGACTCCCCAATTGAGTTTGGGTTGAGTTACCAGTGCCTTCAAGGGAAAAATGGCACCTTCATCTCTGCAGAGCAACATGTTGGATGTATTTGTGTGGAGGCAGACTTTTTTCTTTCCATTTTTCCTATTAAGTATGCACTTGGTTTTTGAATCACCTTCGATTCTTATTCAGTTGTCACTGCCATGGATGTGTGCAGAAGACTGGGTTGGATTTGTGTGTGTTGAGGACACGTAACTTTGCTGAATGTTGATGAAACCCTCCTTGAATAAACAAGCAAAACATCATGGAGTAAGATCCCCAGCCAATAAATGTATATGGTAGCAAAACAGCCAGTTACACAAACAGAATATATCACACTGGAACAAGCACTGATGATTTTGTAATCACTCCAGCAGCTTTCAGGCTGTTAGACATTACTGGAAAAAGCAATATACAAATCATAGAATGGTTTGGGATGGAAGGGACCTAAAAGATCATCTAGTTCCAGGCCCCCTGCTATGGACAGGGACACCTCCCACCACACCAGGTTGCTCAGTGCCTCATCCAGCCTGGCCTTAAACACCTCCAGGGAGTGAGGAGGCATCCACAACCTCTCTGGGCAACCTCTTCCAGTGTCTCACCCCCCTCTCAGTCAAGAACTTCTTTTTTATATCTAGCCTGAATCTCCCCTCTTCCAATTTGCATCCATTACTCCTAGTCCTGCCATCCTGGATTCTCTGAAAAAGTCCTACCTCAGCTTTTCTGTAGCCCCCTTCAGGTATTGAGAAGCTACTCTTAGGTCTCCCCTGAGCCTTCTCTTCTCCAGGCTGAACAGCCCCAACTTCTTCAGCCTGTCCTCAGAGCGGGGGTGCTCCAGCCCTCTCATCATCCTCACCTGTGTCCAGCTGACAGCAAAAAACAAGTTATGACCATGTTACCAAAGCAGCAGTGCAGTGCAGAGCAGTACACCTATCCCTGATCCAATTTAGTCTAGAGCTATCTGGGTGTACTTTACTAGGCATTGCTTCCTCAGCCTGAGGGAATTCCACACTGCCATGGTAAAACATTGCTCTGGAGATCCTACAGGATAAGGACAACTGGATGGATTGAGCAGGAACACAAAAATGTGAAGAAATCCAAGACTGCAAATGCTGTTACAACCAAAGCCCAATGCAAGATAAAAGTGCTTTGAGCTACTGTGAAATCCACACTATTGCATTCATAGAATCATCAAAAGGTCAGAGTTGGAAAGGACCTTAAAGATCTCCTGATTTCATCCCTTGCCCTGGGCAGGGACACCTCCCTCCAGCCCAAGTTGCTCCTAGCCCCATCCAATGTGGCCTTGAACCCCTTCAGGGATGAGGCAGGCACATCTTCTCCAGGCAACCTGGGTCAGAATCTCACTCCTGGTATAGCAAAGAATTTCCTCCTCAGAACTCATCTAAATCTCTCCTTTCTCAGTTTAAATCCCTTCCCCCTCGTCTTGTTGCTACATAACTCTACAAATCCTCCCTCTCCACTTTTCCTGTAGGCTCTTTCAGGTACTGCAATATACATTTGATACAAGACAAGAGAGGATGAATGTGCTCAAGTGCTGAACTTCCAGTGGTGCATTTCATGGGCTCATTTGTGTGCAGGCTGATACTTCCAGCATGTTTCTGTACTAACAGAGAATAATCTTAGGCTAAGCAGAGCAAGGTAAGTACATATGCTGCCATTGTTTTCTTGCAGCATAATAGCATCATCAATGAAGCCTGAATGCAGCTCAATTAGCATACCATAATTAGAATCACTGCTGCTTCCTCCGTGTTCTTCTGCAGACAGTGAGGAGGTGCTGGTTGCAGTGTGCAGGGCTGCAGTCCTACAGATAATGCCAATTGTGCAAAGCATGTACCCTACTCTCTCATCAGGGGAAACAAGAGAGGCATTAAAACTGCTTAAGCTGCTAGAATTTCAATTTCAGCCTGACTCAGGGAAGTCTCCAGCTTCCCTAGAGAATATCTGAGCATGGGCTGCTCTCCCAAGAGACAAGCACACCACGAATACACCTTGCTCTTAAAGGCAACTGGAAGCTTTAATTTCATAATTTAATAATTATCTAGGTTGGAAGGGACCTTTCAGATCATCAAGTCCAACCATCAGCACAACTCTGACAAGCCTCATACCTGGACAGGGATGTGAACCCTTGACCCTCAGATAAGGAGTCTGATGAAAAACTCAATTTTCTAAAAGACATCGTATTTTACCCTGTAACTTTCAACAACTTGGTGGCTGCTGCTTAGAACTTCAATATGTCATAGTAAGTTGGGTGAAGAAAGCATATGCAGAATCACAGGATGACAGGGATTAGAAGGGACCTCAAGAGATCATCTAGTCCCATCCCCCTGCCAGAGTAGGAACACCCAGATCAGGTCTCACAGGAAGGTGTCCAGGTGGGGTTTGACTGTCTCCAGAGAAAGAAATCCCACTCCCTCTCTGGGCAGCCTCTGCCATTGTTCTGTTACCCTCACAACTGTCCTATTTTGTTGCAGAGCTGCCCTTCAAATGAGCAGATGGTAGATATTTTTATGGATATTTGGAGAGGGCTGTCTCAGAGCATCCAGGAGCCAGGCATTTGCTGTGGACTGTTTATAAACCATCCACCACTGAAGAGTCTCTTAATGCTTCCCCACACTTAAATGTCCAACTTCTACAGTCCATTTATGGCCTATTTCAACAAAGCAGTTAAACATGTGTAAATAAAGAAAGTTGTGCTTGGCCAGCAGCCAGGCTCTCCATCCCCACTGACCTGTGTTGGCATGGGGAACTCTAAAGCCACCTATGCCAGACTAGAGCAGCAGGGCTGGGGAGCAGCTCCACACGAGACTCACTGATCTGCATCCCCTTCTCCCTTCTAAATCCATTCGGTAGCACCCAAAACTCATCATTACCACCAAAGTCTTGACAGGGAGGGGAGATACACCTACCTGTGGCATCTCCCCTGTGCTACTGGGGCATGCAGCACATCAAATATCACATCAACTAAATACAGTTTGATTAGGATTTATACCAAGTCAGAAGATAGCAGGTCTGGAGAAGCATAAGCACCAGTAGGTTTTTAATGTGTTTCATTCACTTATCTCACAGCAGAAGGTAACTGCATGGTCCAGGGTGGAGCATGAGATGATGTCTATGACTGGAAATGGTGATACAGCAAGAAAGGGCACATAAGGAGAAGTATAACATAAGATGAAGGCTTTACAAAGACTCTCTTAGCACTTGTTAGTGGCAGGAACCTCCCCACTCACCAACCAGGTCTAAAACTGGAAGGACAGAAAAGTGTCTTCCATTTAAAGAAATGGGCTGTGAATGTTCTGTCAATGGCTGTGATTCTTTTTATTGATTTACAATGTGCAAGCCATAAATCATTCTAACTTTTTACTGGGACTCACTGTGTCAGGGAAACTCTTCAGATTTTAAGGGGGACTTCTCTTTCATCAACTTGGCCAGATGAGCTGCAACAGGCTGGATTTAACTCACACAGTGGGGCAGGTGCACACAGAAAAATCACATTACTTGGACATATTTGGTGTTCTTCAGTGGTTTCAGGATTAGCCTTTGGCTACACGGGAGCAGGAAGGGATATAGACAGAGGCATTGGCTACACCCTCAGCAAGTTGAAGGTGCTGATGACACCAAGCTGAGCGATGTGGTCCACACATCAGAGGTATGGGATGACATCCAGAGGGACCTGGACAGGCTGGAGAGGTGGGCCCATGCAAACCTCATGAAACTTAACAAGGACAAGTGCAGAGACTGCGCTTGGACCAGGACAATCCTCATTACCAATACAGACTGGGAGGTGATGAGACAAAGAGCAGCTCTGTGGAAAAGGACTTGGGGGTCAGGTTTGATTCATCCACAGTATTCAGCAGTTATGCCCTTGCTACAAAAATCACACACCCAGAGAATCACACAGAACATCAGGGATTGGAAGGGACCTTGAAAGCTCATCTAATCCAACCCTCCTGCCAGAGCAGAAACACCCAGTCCAGGTCACCCAGAAACATGTCCAGATGGGGTATGAAAGTCCAAGATTCCACTAACATCTCCATAAAATCTAGCTGCTTTCTGCAGAACTCGCCTAGATTCTCTTCCAACAAGTTCATAAATATGTCTCCAGCAAAGGAAGCAGCACTGAACCATAAGGACTTTTGAGTGCCACATAAAACTGAGATCAGTGTGGACTTCACTCATAAAAGCAGCTTGCAGAGCACTTACTGGCACCAAGAAATCTTCCTTCCTTGGTAGGTCCTGTCATGCTTGGGTTATTTTATGTTCTAAATAGCTGTGCTGATCTGACTCTTAAATTAGCTTACAAAGAATGAAGTGCTGTAAGCCCAAGGCAAAAACACATTCTTCTTCTGCAAAAGAAGTACAAACCCTCCTGAATCCAACCCGGAATCATGACTCTTGAATGGCTGTACAACAAAGGCTGTGATGTAGAGGCTGGGGTAGGACTTTTTAATGTGATGGCAGACTAGGAGTAACAGATGTAAATTGGAAGAGGCAAGATTCAGGCTGGAGTGAAGAAAGATGTTGTTTACTATGAGGGGGGTGAGACACTGGAAGAGGTTGCCCAGAGAGGTTGTGGATGCCCCCTCAATCCCTGGAGGTGTTTAAGGCCAGGCTGGATGAGGCACTGAGCAGCCTGGTGTAGTGGGAGGTGTCCCTGTCCATGGCAGTGGGTTGGAACTAGATGATCTTTAAGGTCCCTTCCAATCCAAGCCATTCTCTGATTCATCCTATGTAGTGCTTTGCTGGAGAAGGAGCACAGGGCTCAATGGATTGGGACCTTACTTCTTTAAGGTTTTCTGATTAAACATCCCCACTGGATTACACTGCAGGAGGCTCTGAAGAGCAGTTCTCTGACAGAGGACAGAACTGGGTTAATTCAGCTCTTCTGCTTGCTCAGGGCTGATCAGCGAAGGGGCAAAAATTAATTTCCTATAAACACAGGCACATTTTTTTTTCACTACCTTGGCAAATGCAGTTGTAAAGAAGCCATTACAGGAGCTGATGTTTATGATGCGTGACTTTGGCTTGTCCCAACAGGGGATATTTTATGAGGCATTTTCATAAACATATACAAATCAAAGTGGCCAGCTGTGCTCCTCCTCTACCTGCAATGTATAGATAGTGCAGCTAAAGCCAAGTCTATCCCGTCATGCTGAGTGTCTGGGATTCATAAACTGAAATGAGATCCCATCCACATCCCCAGTCCCAAAACTGGGAGACTGGTAGCTGTCACAACACATGGCTGAAAAACTTAATGTGAGCCACCAGTGTGTGCTTGCAGCCCAGAAGCCAACCCAGTCCTGGGCTGCATCAAGAGAAGTGTGGCCAGCAGGTCAAGGGAGGTGATTTTGCCCCTCTACTCAGCTCTGGTGAGACCCCAACTGGAGTTACTGTGTCCAGTTCTTCAACCCCCGTAGACGGCAGGACATTGAGCTGTTGGAGCAGGACCAGAGGAGGTCATGAACATGATGAGAGGGCTGGAGCACCTCCCTTCTGAGGACAGGCTGAAGGAGTTGGGGTTGTTCAGCCTGGAGAAGAGAAGGCTCAGGGGAGACCTCAAAGTAGCTGAGGGGGCTGAAGGGGGCTACAGAAAGGCTGGGGAAGGAGTTTTTAGTAGGTTACTTGATGGCAGGACTAGGAATAATGGATGCAAATTGGAAGAGGTGAGATTTAGGCTGGAGATAAGAAAGAAATTCTATCTTGTGAGGGTAGAGAGACACTGGAGCGGGTTTCTGAGAGAGGTTGTGGATGCCCCCTCAATCCCTGGAGGTGTTTAAGGCCAGGCTGGATGAAGCATTGAGCAACTTGGTGTAGTGGGAGTTGTCCCTGCCCATGGCAGGGGGGCTGGTACTTGATGATCTTTAAGGTTCCTTCCAACCCAAACCATTCTATGATTCAGAAATAAATAATCAGATTCCCCATGACAGCTGCATACAGGGATGAAAATGTTCTGCAGGACTCCACTCCATGTCCTCTAAAAGACACTAGATAAAACACTTGGGCCATTACTTACTGAAATGGAGGTTTTAGAGTCCTTGTATTTTGGGCACTGTGGAGACTCACTGGTCAGAAAGTGTTAGCACCACATCAGGATGAGAAAGAGTTTAAGTATGACACTGACAACATGCTTTTTCTTGGAAGATTCAGATGGTGCAGAGCTTCATTTTTAGACCACAGTATCCAGAATTCAGTGCTTAAAATAAATCCTTTGTTCCTTACACTCACATTTCTTCAGTTTGATCACCTTGGCCAGCACAGGAAGAGAACCAGAGGCAGAAAGTGAGTCCCTGCTATTTTTTTCCCTGCCATTTCTTCCATTTGCCTTCTCAGCTTCCACCTCCCTCTGGAACTCTTTATCCTAGTTGGCATTGGCATCTGCTATTTTGTTTCAAAATCATTGATCTGGAGCAGCTGATGCCAGTTCAAACACACACATACCTTTGCCAGGATTCACTCTTCAGCTCCAATAACAGCCACCTCCCCACCAAGCAGTTCTAAGAACATATTTACACCCTACTGTGAAGCCAAGGTTCCTCCAGCCCACTCCCGTGTCCACCCTTTCTATTCCTCTGCTGGTGCAGAGGAAGCCAGGCCCCTTGTAGGGGAGAGGGCAAACTGCTGATTCAGCAAAAAGCTGGAGCCAGGAGAAGGTGTCTCTGAAGTCTGGCTGTCAGGCCAGGCTTAGCAGCTGATTTGAGATGCATTAAGTGCTCTGCCTCCTGTTTATTTCTTTAAATGACAGAGGGCTCCTTTGTACTTCCCAGTCAGTCTTGTTAAGCTTATGTCAGGCAATGATTTGTATTGATTTGACAGGCTTCCTCTTGCTCGTATATCTGCTCTGACCACTGAGAGTTGTTTAATTACAAAGAGGTGAAGAATTTCTGGGAACCTAAAAAAAACCCTTCTCACTGAACCCAAACAGAAATGAATGCAGAAAGGCAGAGCACTTCTGCACAGTTACACCAAAACTTCTCTACAGAGAAAACAGTTACTCTAAAGAGTAGCAGATCCCACTGACTCCACAACCTTCCACCAGATGATCTTATGAAGATGCTCTTCCCCATCCCAAGGCAATGGAAAACATATCACAGCTGGATGCCTCACACATGGGCCTTCCCAGGGATAGGATGCACAATAAGCAAATTAAAATCCTGGTTGTCCGTATTCCTGATCTCTCTCACCTCCCAGGCAAACATACACTTGTCTTACACGGTTCTCCTGTGGTGTTCACCAAGCCTGTTGTGAGAATTAGATGGTCAAGGAAGCTGAAACCCCCTCCACAGTGTGTTCAAGCCCCTTCTCTCTTCTCCAGCCAAACCATGTCTACGCTCATCCAGTTTGAACCCTCTTAATACACAGAACCTCAGACCAGCTGCTCCCTGAGCAGTCAGGAAATGACAGCTAAAGTCTATTCAGGGAACCACATTCAACGGATGGTGAAAAAGACCCCACATTGCTTTGAAAGCATGGCCTGATTTCCTCTTCCTTTCCATCAAATGGACTTTTCCAAATCCTTCTACTATTTCACGAGCTTCCAAAATAAGGTCACCCCCATGAATAAGCTGCGTTTGATTTCAGCAGGCTGTGCAACCTGATCACTCCAACTGCCTCTCCTCTCCACCTCCCAGGGGCTGTTCTCATTTGCTTGAAACTGCACCTGAACTGCTCCTCTCTTCCCATCACTTGGAAGAACTGTATATACTAGAGAGGAACACTCTTCCCTGTGCCTGCTGCTCCAGAGAAATCTCAGGCCACCTTAGACTGCCTTTGTGGTCTATAGTAAGATTTTAAACTTTTTTGTTACTGGTTTTAAAGAATGTGATTGGCTTAGTGAGTCTTAGTATCCCAAAGATATAGGAAGATTAAAAGAGGGTCTGGAGGAGCTCTCGCTATCTACCAGGGGCTTTCAGATCATGGACTCTTGGTGTTCAGCATGAAGCAGGTCTGCTTTGGGACACAATCAGGCCAGCAAAGAATAAAAGATGGAGTGGGACAGTAGGTATCTGTAAGCAGATGGCCAGTTTTTGCATCTGCAAGACAAAATAGAGATTCCTGATCTGGAACCATGGGCTATTATTCACTCAGCCCTCCAGCTGTGTGCTTCCTCAGGCAGAAGCCACACAGAGAGCTCACACGCCACTTCCCTACCACATATACAGTACTTAAGGGGTTGAACATGCTTTGTCCAGTTTGAGAAAGAGTTGGGTTCCTAGAAGCCCTCCAGAAATGAAGTCTTCCCTCTTGCCCTCCAACCTGGCTCTGACCTATCAGCAGAGATAGGCTCAGACAGACACAAATGTCAAACCACAAAAACTTGATTACACTTTACAAAAGCCAAGGCTCTCCCTCTTGACAAGATACAGTCTTAAACTGGATACAAGAGTCAGCCAGGAAAGCATCCTTCAGAATCCTTCAGTAACACCTAACAATGAGGTTAATTTGAATTTGGAAATTCGAGTTCACAGCTACAAAACAAACTCAGCCCACCCTTTCAGCAGCTGAGTGATCAAAACCCAGCATCAGTTCAAGAAGCACTCAATGGAATTCTCATCCATCATTTTCTGTCCATTTATTTATTTATTTCATGCATACTGGTGGATATTGATTACCCAGTCTACTGACTTGCTAGATCAATACCTTTATTCAGAAGAATATTGTGGGAAGATAAAGAAATCAGTTTATTTTGCAACGGGGAAGAAACACGGTGTCAATCAGACCTTTGGACTTCGTTGTCAAGGCATTGCAGTGATCCAAGCTGAGGTACTAAAACATGAGACAGCAGAAATAGGCTGGGCTGGGACTCATGTTCTATACAGAACCATAGAACCATTGAATGGTTTAAGTTTGAAGGGACCTTCAAAATTATCTAGTTCCAACCCCCCGACATGGACAGAGACACCTCCCACAACACCAGGTTGCTCAATGCCTCATCCAGACCGGCCTTAAACACCTCCAGGGATTGAGGGGGCATCCACAACCTCTCTGGGAAACCTCACCAACCTCACAGGAAAGAACTTCTTTCTTCTCTGCAGCCTGAATCTCCCCTTTTCCCATTTGCATCCATTACTGCTAGTCCTGCCATGACATATCCTATAAAAAGTCCAACCCCAGCCTTTCTGTAGCCCCCTTCAGGTACTGAGAAGCTACTCTGAGGACCCCCTGAGCCTTCTCTTCTCCAGGCTGAACAACCCCAAGTCCTTCAACCTGTCATCAGAAGGCCACACTTTTTCTCATCTCCTTCTGGTTTGTTTGCTCTCCTTTTCTATTTAAAACAAGCATTTTGTCGATGTCTGCCCTCAAAGGACATGAAAGGAGGCAGCAAGGGAAAAGGAATAGAAGCTTGGCATCCCACTAAAGACCTGTCCTTTCTGCTTTGCCTGTCACATCTTTGCACCCTTTCCTGTAGCACAGCAAACACAACCCTTGGCTTTGCAATGAGGAGCAATTTGTAGTTTCACCTGGAGCAGTGAGGGAAGTTCTGCTGCTTTCAGTCACATGCACAACAGTTAATTAGACCCCACTGACACTCTGCTGCAGGGCAATCAAACCCCAGCAGATCTTGAGGCTGAAATGTTCACATCTACCTAATTCACAATAAGAATCAACAGGAAGTGGAAGCTGGCATCCCATGGATGCCTTCAATTTCAATCTTAGCATCTAAACCACAGGCAATCAGCTTCATTACAAGAAGATCTGGTCCCTTGCTTCTCAGCACACATTGAAGAGAAAGACCTTTCTCTGAAGAGCTTGATCATCTACATTATCAAAGGTGGTGATGTCCTAGTGATCTCCATAAAAACCAAGCAGAGTTCATAAAGTGAAACATACCTTTATAACTGGCTACACAAGTTTCATTAGAAAAAGAGATCTTTCCTCTAAATAAAGCCTAGGACATTTTCCTTGATTTACTTGTTCCTACCAGCTTCCTCTCGAACCAAGCTGTTCTTTCTTTCCATGACATAGCCTGTGAGCAACCAGCCCCAGGAGATGTGAGCACATTGAGAGGAAAGCTTTGTCAAGTGTCCTGATTACAGTTACAGCTGCAAAAGTCACTGGACTGCCCACCTCATTTCCTTAGAAATGGCAAAGGTACCAAGGGAAAAAAAAAACAACTCATAAAATCACTACCTCATATTGGATCTCAGAATCACAGAATATCAGGGATTGCAAGGGAAATGAAAAGACCATCCTGCCAGAGCAGGACATCCAGACCAGGTCACACAGGAAGGCATCTAGGAGGGGTTTGAATGTCACCAAAGAAGGAGAACCCACACCCTCTCTGGACAGCCTGTGCCACTCTTCCCGCACCCTCGCTGTGAAAAAACTTTTTCTTCTATTTCTGTGGAATCTCCTGTGTTCCAGCTTGCACCCATTGCCCCCAGTCCTATCATTGGAGGTCACTGAGAAGAGCCTGGCTCCATCCTCCTGACACTCACCCTTTTCATATTTATAGACATGAAGGAGGTCTCCTCTTGATCTCCTCTCCTCCAAGCTAAAGAGACCCACCTCCCTCAGCCCTTCCTCAGCAGGGAGATGCTCCAATCCCTTCATCATCTCTGTGGTTCAGCACTGGACTCTCTCCAGCAGTTCCCTGACCTTCTTCAAGTTAGGGCCCAGAACTGGATGCAACATTCCAGATGTGGTCTCACCAGGGCAGAGCAGAGGGGGAGAAGAACCTCTCTCCACCTACCGACCACACCCCTTCTACTACATCCCAGGATGCCATTGGCCTTCTTGGCCACAAGGGCACATTGCTGGCTCATGGTCACCCTGCTGTGCATCAGGATCTCCAGGTTCTTTTCCCCAACCCTACTCTCTAGAACGAAAACTTCCCCTGGCACATATGCTTGCAGGAAATGATGCTGTTGCTGAGAGATTGAGTCTTCCTAGATACAGCTACTTTCTTCTTTAATTTGTATCTCCTGTCCAGACTTGACTTTATTTAGCATCAGTGCAGGACTGGTACAGCATTTCTATTACCTTCAAACCATATGCCCCCCCCTCACTCCCAACATGTGGTAGAGCCTGTGCAAGGGCTCTGATCTGCACTCCAATTAAACTGCATACCGAGAACATGTTGACATTGTTAAGGTTAATGACCTAATGATGAGCACCAGGAAACAGGTTTGCAATAAAATGCTCTGTACTGATTGCTACCATGATGAATGTGAACAATATGTTGGACTGGGAACAATATGTTAAACAATATGTTGTGGTTTATCAATGTCAGGGCTTAGCGCTGCTGCAGTGGCTGCTGCCTGCTGATCCCTCAGGAGGGTCACTTTGAAACCAGCAGAAGGAATGACTGCTTCTCACCAGGGAGGAATGGGCAATACCCACCAGAAGGAAGGAGGAGAGCCTACTCCTGCCCTGCTCAGGACCATGAGGAACTGTCAGCCAGGCCTGGCAAGGAAACACAGAATTATTACACCTGCCACTAGAAATGAACCACCTTCTAAGAGGCTGAGTTAAAAGAATACAAGGAGTAGAGTTTAATATAAGGCAGATTCTGTGCCCATGAGAACCAGGCACATTGAAGCTCACAGAAATATGAAAAAAAATCTTTTTCACAGTGAGGGCGACAGAGCAGTGACACAGGCTGCTCAGAGAAGGTGTGGGGCCTTTCTTCTCTGGGGACATTCAAACCCCACCTGGACACCTTCCTGTGTGACCTGATCTGGGTGTTCCTGCTTCAGCAGGGAGATTGGACTGGATGATCTCTTGAGGTCTCTTCCAGTCCCTGATATTCTGGAATTCTGTTATTTTCCTTCTTTGTAGGAAAGCTGAACTACTTGGCAGGGGGAGGGGAAAATACATTTAATCCTTAAAAGCCTTGCTTGGAACACCAACTGCAGGGCCACAGGTGATGCAGAATCTCAAAGGGTTGCTCCATGCATCTCCAGAAGAGCCTGGGGACAAGCCAGCTGCTGCCACTCATTTTTTGCAATTGCTTGTCCAACACCAAAACAACCTCATGAGAGCAGCACCCACAAACTCCCAAAACTCAAGTTAATTAGAAGCACATCAGCACCAGGCAGCACAGAAATTGGGACACACAGTTGAGCAGCAGCAAGAGGTACCTCTACCACTGTCTGGTTTCAGCAAAGCCAGGGACCACAGGAAAGCACCACAGTAGTGGTAAAGCATTGGTGAAAGCCATCAGTTGGGCAACCAACCAAACCTTCAGTCCAGGCAGAAAGCTCACACTTGCAACCTTCAGAGAGACATTGAATATGAGAGAAAGAAATACTCAGTCTAGCAAAAAATAGAGCAAAATAGAGCTGCCTTGGTGGGAAGGAACCTTTCAGATCATCAAGTTCAACCATTTACCTAGCTCTGAACTTTCAATACGTGCGACCTATTAAGAGAAATAGAGACAAATGCCTAATTAGCTTCCCATTAAGCAAAAGCTAATCCTTAGTTCTACACCCTCAATGAGCAAACCACTTAACTAGGAAGGGCTAAGGCAGCCTACCATACTGACTAAGCCCCCTACACACACCCACTCCCTTACAAGCCTCCCCACATGTGGCAAGACAAATTTGAAGCCTCCCTTGGGCTCCTCCCCTCCACCCACCCACACTCCCCAGTTGGAGGAAATTGCAATACAGGTGATTTCACTGTATGAAAGGACTTCTGAGAGCTCCTAAAACTGACAGTGTCAAAAGCTTTTAGAAGACATCATCAGTGGAAGATGGCAAACAGGTTTCCTTGTTGTTAGAAGCAGGTGGTAATTTTAGCAGAAGGAAGTATCTACACCTGGAAATAATCTATATCCCCCTTGGCTGAAGCTGTCAATGAGAGGCTCTGGTAACTTAACCACAAAAGGGAAACAAGAGCAGTGGAGATTGTCCAGGTTCATCCAGGAGCTCAGTGGACAAGATTTTAGACACCTCAGTCCTCAAATAGTAGAGGGAAGGGCTACTCCAGGGGGGAACTGGGAGCACATTTCAGGAATATGAGTGCAAACTGGAACACAGGAGGTTCCACAGCAATATAATAATAAACTTTTTCACAGTGAGGGTGAGAGAACAGTGGCACAGGCTGCCCAGAGAGGGAGTTTCTCCTTCCAGAGGGAGTTTCCTTCTCTGGAAATATTAAAACCCCATATGGATGCCTTCTGGGTGTTCCTGCTCCAGCAGGGAGATTGGATTGGATGACCTCAGCAGGTTCCTTCCAGTCCCTGATATTCTGTGATGTCTCCATAAATCCCCAGTGACTACAAAAAGACACTAGCTCCTTAATTGAATTAAGTATATAATATTTGGCAGTGCCAATACCTCCCTTTCCCTACAGATGTTCTTTGTATCACAGGCCTGTGTGAATGCATTTGCTGCTCTTGTCTTCCTAACAAAGGAGAAATAGTGCCAGAATGGGAGTCAAGAGCTGGGAGTGTTTTTGCCCTTAGGACTAGAGTTAAGAAAAACCATTTAGCTCAGTGATCCAGGAAAATGAGTGTCCTACATTTTGGCAGTAAAGCTGGATAACAGTTTCAGATGCTCAGCTAATAGGTCTTGGGCTTCTTGGTCACTTAGGAACTTGGAAAATGTTATTCCACATCTATCAGAGTGAGATAGATTTTATGCCCTGCTGTCTTCAATGCATTTGAGACCTTCCTATGAAAAGCTGCCCTGCAACAACTTTTTTTATTTAGGTTCTTCTCTAGAAGCCCCAGAAACTCTGTTTCAGTGTCAGGTATGAAGGGGCTGAGTGAAGCTCTGTGCTCTTTAAGAAATGAGGGCTCACTAATACCCAACATGTATTTTTTTCCTCCTTAGTATCAGAGTGGTAAATATTTTATACATGACTCACAGTGTAAAGAAAAATTAGCATTTGGCTTAGAGAAAATGTACCCTTTGTCAATACCAATCAAGTTTTAGAGCAAATAATTTAATTACAAATGAAAGGAAACAACAAAACCTGAGGAAAGTTAGTACTTGCCGGGATGCAAGAGCATGTCAATTTGCTTCTAACTCATTTTGACTGCTGATACATCTGATATGATCTCCAAAAGTCATTCAAATATTTATAATGGTGTTAAGCTGAAACAAAAGGCTTGCAAAGGCTTTATGGAATGAATTTCAAAACCATATGCAGGGGTTTAGTTGTGCAACTCTCCTTAAAAATCAGGAGGCTCCTGCAGACTGAAATCCTTGAGATGTGACCTCTGCCAATCTGAGGCTTTCTCTGCCACCACCTTAAAAAGCTGCAGTGATTACAGGTTAATGGTAAAAGCCTCTGATGAGAACAAATAAGCTTAAAAAATGCCAAGCCAGAAATCACCTTGCTTCTCTGGCTCTAGAAATACAAAGGCAGCTAAAGCTCTGCCTCTGCATAATTCCTGAAAAAGACCTGCATCCGTAGAATCACAGAATAGTTTGGGTTGGAAGGAACCTTAGACATCACCTAGTTCCAACCCTCTGCCACAGGGAGGGAGACCTCCCACTAGACCAGGTTGCTCAATGCCTTATCCTGCCTGGCCTTAAACACCTCCAGGGATTGAGGGGAGATCTACAACCTCTCTGGGCAACCTCTTCCAGTGTCTAACCACCCTCTCTTCTTTCTTCTTTTTATCTCCAGCCTAAATCTTCCCTCTTCCAATTTGCATCCATTACTCCTAGTCCTGCCATCCTGAACCCTATTAAAAAATCCTGCCCCAGCCTTTCTGTAGTCCCCTTTGGGTATTGAGAAGCTCCTCTGAAGTACCCCCTGAGCCTCCTCTTCTTCAGGCTGAACAACCCCAACTCCTTCAGCCTGTCCTTTGAAAAGCATTGCACTCCCCCTTTGATCATCTTCATGGCCCTCCTCTGGACCCACTCCAACAAGTCAATGTCCTTCTTACGTTATCCAGTTTGAACTCCTGTTCTGAAGCCCACAGACTTTCACCCTTCAGAGGGCTTTTTCTTCCCAGTAATCCAGCCAGTGTTGTGGGTTCAAACAGAGCATATGTGGGGGATGCTTTCTCTTGGAAATTTGGCAGCAGAGAGCTCAGGGGCTGGTGGTGCCTCACACAAACCTTTCCACTTCCCTGCAGCCTCATGTGGAAAAGGCGATGTGTTGGAAAACAACAGCCAGTCACCCCACACCTAGTCTGGACATAACCTCAAGGATGAGGATCTGTTGGAAAACATGTTAATGTGCTGTAGCTTCCATAGTTTCAATCAGACTGAGGCATTTTTTAAAGTACGCCTTACATGACCTTGGTAATGGAAAAAAAGTTGACCTCCTCCAGCTATCAGGACTGCAAATACAAATCACCTTGCTAAAAGGGACATGGAGCTGTTGGAGAGGGTCCAGAGGAGGTCACAAGGATGATGTGAAGGCTGGAGCACCTCTCCTATGAGGACAAGCTGAGAGAGCTGGGGCTCCCAGAGCCTGAAGGAGCTCCAGGAAAGCTGGGGTGGGGCTGTTTGCCAGGGCATGGAGCCACAGGACAAGCAGCAATGGTTTGAACCTAGAGCAGGGCAGCTTTAGAATAGATACGAGGAAGATGTTCTTCCCTGTGAGGGTGAGGAAACACTGGAAGAGGTTGCCCAGAGAGGTGATGGAGGCCCCATCCCTAGAGACATCCACGGCCAGCCTTGCTGAGGCTCTGAGCAAGTGCAAGATGTCCCTGTCATTGCAGGGGTTTGAACTAGATGGCCTTTGAATATCCCTTACAGCTCTGTGATCCTATGATTCTAAGGCTCAGATAAATGGGCTTTTGAAGCTGGAAAGGTTTCAGCAGCCTTCCCTCTTGTCTGTTTGTTCCTGTCCCAGCTATAAGTCCATATCCCCGAGCCATTGATGCCAAACTGCCTTCCCTTGACTTCAGAGAGGTGAGGGGCTGTGATCCCAGAGTAGAGAACAGGCAGCTGCTCTGCCAGCTCCTGAAAGTCAAGAGATCGCTACCCCAGATATCAAATTCATCTGATTTAGGAAAGGGAACTTCAAAGGTGTCCTGTAAAAATCATTGCTCATGAAGGAGCAAGAACCAGGGTGCATTCACCAGTTATCTACCATTGGGCTCTGAAGCTCAGCCACCCTGCCAGAGTGATCTGCTTAGAGGCTTTTCCTGGCCACTGGGTGATTCAGCCCCTCAGTCACATATTTCAGGAGGAGATGAGTCAGGCTCAAGCCCTCCCAAGGGAGCCTGGATACCTGATTTCTAGATGAGTTGAATCAGGCAGGCGAGAGCTGAACGCTGGTTTCCATAGTTTTTTGCCTGCAAATCAAAAGTGCCCTTGTTGGGTCTGTTGTGGGGCCCTGCCCTGATCAATACTAACATAAAGACTCCCAGAATCACAAAGTACCAGGGATTGGAAGGGACCTCAAGAGATCATTTAGTCTCCTCCCCCTGCCACAGCAGGAACACCCAAATCAGGTCACACAGGAAGGTGTCCTGGTGGGGTTTGAATGTCCCCAGAGAAGGAGACCCCACATCCTCTCTGGGCAGCCTGTGCCACTATTCTGTCACACTCACTGAAAAAAAATTTATTCTTATAAGTCTGTGGGACCTCCTGAGCTCTAGCTTGCACCCATTGCCCCAAGTCCTATAATTGGATGTCACTGAGAAGAACCTGGCTCCAACCTCCTGAGATTCACCCTTTCCATATCTATAGACATCAATGAGGTCTCTCCTCCAAGCAGAAGAGACACAGCTCCCTCAAACTTTCCTTGAAAGGAAGATGCTTCAATCCCTTCATCATCTTCATGGCTTTGCGCTGGATTCAAAATGAGTAAAAGTCATAATTTTAACTTGAGACACATGAGGTTGAGTTGATCTCTGTGCAGGAGCAAATGAGGATCCTTTCATAAAAATCACAACTCATCCTTTGCTGTGTGTTTATCTACTGCTCCATGCTTTGGAAGGAAAGGGAGTGGCACCAGTTCCTGCAAACTGAAGTATCTGCCTTGCTAATGAAGATGCTGCATATTTACTTTTGATCTGCTTGGAAATAGCAAGTGAAAAATTAAAGCTGATTTCCACCACTAATATTGTCACTGAGCATCACTGCTCTGTCTCCTGGCTGGGATCTATCTGCCTGCTGATGCCTGAGGGAGTCAGTGCCATTTACAAACCTGCCCTAAGTAGGAGCTCCCCAGTGTCCTGTCCAGCCTTGGGGCAAAGCTCAACAAGTCCTCCTAACACAGAAACAAACTAGATGGTCTTTGAAGGTTCCTTCCAACCCTATTATTCTCTGTTTAAACCAACATGTTCAATATTTGCTTTAAAACAGGATCCCAGTCAAAGGCACATACCAGAAAAAAAATGGCAAATGACTCATCTTTTCCCTTTAGGCTGAAAAAGGACCATGGCAGCCCTCTGTACTGAGCACTGATGAGGTCCCACCTCAAACGCTGTGTTCAGTTTTGGGACCCTCACTACAAAAAAGATACTGAGGGAGTGGAGCTGATCTGGAGAAGGGCTATGGAGCTGGTGAGGGGTGTGGAGAACAAGTCCTGTGAGGAGCAGCCGAGGGAGCTGGGGATGTTCAGTCTGGAGAGAAGGAGGATGAGGGGAGACCTTCTCACTCTCTGCTACTCCCCTACATCCTACAGGAGGGTGTAGCCAAGGGGAGTCAGGATCTTTTCCCAAGAAACAGGCCAAGAGATAAGAGGAAGTGGTCTGAAGTTACACCAGAGGAGGTTTAGATTGGATATTAGGAAACAATTCTTCACCAAAAGGGTTATCAAGCAGTGGAACAGGCTGGCAGGGAAGGGGTGGAATCACTGTTCTTGGAGGTATTTAAAAGACAGGGAAATGTGGGACTGATGGACATGGTTTAGTGGACTAAATACATGGGAAGCTTCAAAAAGAAGCCCATTTCTCTTCAGTGCAGCAAGTATCTCTTCCCTCTCTTCAAAATTTCATAAGAATATCACCTAAAGCAGCAGAAATTGCTTTCTCTCCCTGGAAGAGAAGAGATCAAAACTTCATCCCATGTAAGTAACTGGCTGAAATCAGAAAAACCAGGCTTTGACCCAAAACATCTTGGAGTCTGATATAAACCAAATTGGTGGAAAAGCCTCTGTGGCGGCATGAACAGATTGTACATTAAGACCCTGGACCCGTACAAATGAAAGAGAATGTTGAGAAAAGGGGATAAAACTGAAGAGGGACATGATGTTTACCAGAGCTGCCTCTTCTGGTCCAGAGGAGGACCACAAGGATGATGGCCCTGGATGGCTAGAGAACCTCCCTTCTGAGGACAGGCTGAAGCAGTTGGGGTTGTTCAGCCTGGAAAAGGGAAGGCTCAGGGGGGACCTCAGAGTAGCTTCTCAATACCTGAAGGGGGCTACAGAAAGGCTGGGGTAGGACTTTTGAATAGGATGTGTGATGGCAGGAATATGAAGAATGGATGTAAATTGGAAGAGAGATTTATGCTGGAGAGAAGAAAGAAATTCTTTCCTGTCAGGATGGTGAGTCACTGGGAGAGGTTGCCCAGAGAGGCTGTGGATGCCCCCTCAATCCCTGGAGGTGTTTAAGGCCAGGCTGGATGAGGCTTTGAGCAACCTGGTGTAGTGGGAGGTGTCCCTGCCCGTAGCAGGGGGGTTGGAACTGGATCTTTAAGGTCCTTTCCAACTCAAACTATCCTATGATCTCTTTGGTGCTGAAATGGCACCACAGGGCAACCACAAAGTGTACATGGGCACTGGGTGTCAAAACCAGGTACGCTGAAGATTTTTTTTTGGCTGTTTGTTACCTCTTTCATACAAACCCTCCCCCCA
>VZTY01031385.1:15992-38016 GCA_013400935.1 Turnix velox
TGTGAGTGATACCATCTCAGAATACAGAGCAGGCTGGAGAAACGCTGGTGGGAATCTTTGCATGCTGGCTGTTTGGGGGAAAAAAAAAAAAAGGAAAAAAAATCCCAACAAAAAAAAAAGACCAGCTTAGGTTAATTCATAAAGTGCTTTACAAAATAGGATAAATGCCTTGTGTTCCACCGTGGGGCTCCTTGGCTTTTTTCCTCACACCTGACTGCCTATTAATCTGCCTTTTAACTCTGCCTGCGTGGAGCCACACATGGTTGGAGCCACCAGCAATGGATCTCTCTCCAGGCTCCTCCAAACTGGGTCACCTTTTTTGCTGTTGGTTAGGATGAAAGGAGGCCCGTAGAGATAACCAAGATGCTCCACAGAGCTTTTCCATTGTCATGTTCTGGCACTGAGATTTCCTAACAGATTCTGGGCAATCTGTCATTTCAGACTGTTTCAAGGATAGACAAAAAATTAGCTACATGTTGCTCTCTCTCTCTCTCTCACTGCAAAATCTGAACAAAGACAACACAAAGTGTATTTTTACCCTGTTTATTATTTATTATTGGCTGAAAAAACAGCATCAATAAAGCATGAAGTGCACCTTGAATGAAGGACTCTAACGATGTATGGCATTTTCATTATCAGAATGATATCAAAAGGGATTTCATTATCAAAATATCAATATCTGTGGATATCACTATCTAAATAGATTTCAGGGGAGAATAATTTCAGCTGTCTGTAGTGGGCTGTGATGAGCAGCATCTTCTGTGGACAACTTGGTGGCTGAAGCTCCCTCCTGCACCCAAGAACCCACTTCACCACTTGTTGCTTCATCATCACTCTGGGCTGATATTGCATTTAGATTAGTTTTTAATTGAAGTCTTCTGGTAAAACTGTGAAAATTTGCTTCTTCTTCTCACTGGAAAGTGAGAACCCAGAAGAACTGCACTGTTGATTTCATGAGGATTTTAAGTTCAGTCTAAATCAAGACCTTTGGGCCACTCGAGTTGTAGGAATACTTGTACAGACTTCAAGAAGTTTTGAATTCTCTCCAGGTAAATATGTCATCTCTGAGAGCAGACAGGCACACTTGAATATTTCATGGAATCACAGAATAGTTTGGATTGGAAGGGACCTTAAAGATCACCTAGTTCCAGCCTTCCTGCCATGGCCAGTGTCACCTCCCACTGCACCAGGTTGCTCAATGCCTCATCCAGCCTGGCCTTAAACACCTCCAGGGATTGAGGGGGCATCCACAACCTCTCTGGGCAACCTCTTCCAGTGTCTCACCACCCTCAATATAAAGAACTGCTTTCTTCTCTCCAGCTTAAATCTCTTCTCTTCCAATTTGCATCCATTCCTCCTAGTCCTGCTACCCTGGACCCTATTAAAAAGTTAAATATCTCTATGTTTTCTACATATACAGGTAATATACATGTTTATAACCTGCATATTTATATGTCTTTACATATGTCTATACATGCCTCTGTGCATTTGGATGTCCCTTTGTTTGTTGTGCTCATGGCTGTCCATGTGTGTCCATCTATGGCTGTGAAACTGCATGTGTGTGTACATAGATGGATGGGCACATCAATAGATGGATGGATAGATGTCATCTTTTTATTTACACACCTCTCCTTTGAGGCATTTAGTAAATCAGAAGCCACTGCTGCCATTCAGGAGCTGCTTTTGCTTTTCCCTGGATCACTCCTAGTCCTTCTCTTCCTCTCCTGAAAAGACTTTTCACCTCTCTTAATGTCTGGGCCTCTTTTCACTAACAAGAACGTGCCCTCTGGCTCACAGTCCATGGTCCAGGAGCTGCCTTCTTTTCCTGCCATGCAATCACAGATGTATCATTCTGGCATTGTGCTTCTCCCTTGGCCAAGCTCCCCTCAAATGCTCTCATTCTCCTTTTCCTTTTCTTGCCAGTGATGCCTGTACCCTCCTTGAAATCGCTTTTTGATCTCCTTCCCTTCCCCACCTACACATAATCTGATTTGTCTATGTGTTTGGCTACACGTAATCTCATTTCAAGAAACAAATTGGACTGCTCTGTCTGTCTGGGCAGATCATGTTATTTGCATTTCAGAACAGAGGTATTATTCCTCTTCTCTGACTGTGCCGTGTTTGCTAACTCCTTTATCTATTGTGGTGGCCACCACCATTGGTCTGGTTGCCACACAAGAGCCCACGTAGAAACATAACAGAAGTATTATTCCTCTTCTCTCACTGTGTTTCAGAACAGAAGTATTTCAGAACAGGAATAATACTTTACTATTCCTCTTCTCTCACTGTGCCCGTTTGCAACCTCTTTCATCTCTTGTGTCCACTACCATTGGTCTGGTTGCCACACAAGAACACATGAAGGAACAGAAGAGAAGGATTATTCCTCTTCTCTCACTGTGTTTCGAAGCAGAAGTATTTCAGAACAGGAATAATACTTTATTACTCCTCATCTCTCACCATGCCCTGTTTGCTACCTCCTTCATCTCTTGTGGTGTCTACTACCTTTGGTATGGTTGCCACACAAGAGCCCACAAAGGAACAGGATAGAAGTATTATTCCTCTTCTCTCATTGTGTTTTAGAACAGAAGTATTTCAGGGCAGAAGTATCATTCCTCTTCTCTCACTGTGTGTCAGAATAGAGGTAATTCAAAACAGAGGTATTATTCCTCTTCTTTCACTGTGCCCTGTTTGCTACCTCCTTCATCTGTTGTGGTGGCCACTACCATTGACCTGGTTGCCATACAAGAACCCATGAAGGAACAGAACAGAAGTATTACTCCTCTTCTCTCACTGTGATTCAGAACAGAAGGAAAACCATCATATTTTTCTTTGGATTGGTCTCACATATCATAGAATCATANCGTTTGCAACCTCTTTCATCTCTTGTGTCCACTACCATTGGTCTGGTTGCCACACAAGAACACATGAAGGAACAGAAGAGAAGGATTATTCCTCTTCTCTCACTGTGTTTCGAAGCAGAAGTATTTCAGAACAGGAATAATACTTTATTACTCCTCATCTCTCACCATGCCCTGTTTGCTACATCCTTCATCTCTTGTGGTGTCTACTACCTTTGGTATGGTTGCCACACAAGAGCCCACAAAGGAACAGGATAGAAGTATTATTCCTCTTCTCTCATTGTGTTTTAGAACAGAAGTATTTCAGGGCAGAAGTATCATTCCTCTTCTCTCACTGTGTGTCAGAATAGAGGTAATTCAAAACAGAGGTATTATTCCTCTTCTTTCACTGTGCCCTGTTTGCTACCTCCTTCATCTATTGTGGTGGCCACTACCATTGACCTGGTTGCCATACAAGAACCCATGAAGGAACAGAACAGAAGTATTACTCCTCTTCTCTCACTGTGATTCAGAACAGAAGGAAAACCNCAGCCTGTCCTTGAACACCTCCAGAGAGGAGGGGGTCCACAACCTTTCTGGGCAACCTCTTTCAGTGTTTCACCACCCTCACTGTAAAGAATTTTTTTCTTATATCAAGCCTGAATCTACCCCCTTCCAATTTACATCCATTATTTCTAGTCCTCCCATCACATATCTTATTAAAAAGTCCTACCCCTGCCTTTCTGTAGGACCCCCTCAGGTACTGATAAGTTACTCTGAGGTCCCCCCTGAGCCTTCTCTTCTCCAGGCTGAACAACCCCAACTCCTTCACCCTGTCTTCATAAGGCAGTTGCTCCAGCCCTTTGATCATCTTCATGGCCCTCCTCTGGACCTGCTCCAACAGCTCAATGCCCTTCTTATGTTGAGGACTCCAGAACTGGACACGATACACCAGGTGGGGTCTCACCAGAGCTGATGGTCACATTCAGGCTGTAACAAAGTTTTCTTAAAGTTTCTTTCTGCGCAAAACCTCCCAGATGAATAGTCCTTGCCCTCTAACGCTGAGTGATGTCACTTAGTGAACTGCAGGTTTGGAATTTAGCAGGGAATGGCTTTTTTTTTTGTGTGCACATCTGATAAATAGACTTCTCAACCAGCGAATGTGGTCGATATTTGTATGTTAGAGAATTGTGTTAGAAATTTCCTTGGGAAAAAAAAACAAGGAGTGAGAGATGAAAAATGTCATGAAAAAGCAGCTGCAGTCACTGCCATGCTCACTGTTTTCTACTCATGATTTTATATCAGTTTCCAATTACCACTACAAAGCCACAACACCAACGCTGATAGAAGTAACAGACACATAAGCAAACTGGGAATTGAGGACATATTTCAGTGCTGAGAGTAAAAAAATCCTAACAGCCTTTTAAGGAACCTTATTTTTATGTGCTGTGAAAGGTTGTGGTGGCAATGGCTGAAGAAGAACTAGCAAGTTGTTTGGCATGAGGGCAATGTTGGTGGGGAGAGTAATTTATTCTGGGACTAGTAATCTTTACCAGCCCTGCCTCTGAGTCAGGTTATTTCTTGTGCTGTGTGTTGGCCAGTTCAGTCACTGGATGAAGCCTCACCTCTTGATTCAAACCAGAATGCACTCCCTTGCCTTCAGGCAAGTTGTAGAAGTAATGATCCAGTAGGGTTTAGGAGTTTTATTGCAGCAGGGAGGCAGCAGGGGTCAAACCTGTACCAAAAGACCAATAACTGAGTCTGTAATTCTTCTGTGGGCAGAGCTGTGGGGATTTCTGCTTGATTAAGGATTGCATGATTGAGGCTGGTGGAATTAACAGGCACAGCATTCACTCTGCATCTCAAAATGCTGATCAAACATGTAAGAAAAACCCATGTAATAGCAAAACCCCAAGACTTCCCTGCTCACAGAAGCTGCTGTGTGCTTCTCATTCTCATACACACACCTAAGTCTATAAGTGGAATATATTTCTCTCTCTTTTTTTCTGCTATCAAAAGCAATTTTAGCAATTTTTCTGCTATATTTAATGCATGTCTTTTGCCTCACAACTTCCCCAGTATTGTTTTGAGGCTACAGGATCGATAAATGTCAGCTGCTGAAGTACTTTGCCAGTTTAGGCATCAGAAATGAAAACATAAGCTTCAGCTTTCTTTTGCTGGTCATGACAAATTGATTCTTTTTTTTTTTTTGGTGGACATTGCATTTCTATCACTTCATCTGTCGGATGAGAAGTGGATTTTTCTCACTTTTACCCACTGTTGGGCCAAGCTGAATCCCAAAACCCTTTCAAAGGTTCATTTTACCAACAATTGAGGACAATGTGTGATTATATGGGGGAGCAGTGGGATTCTGAGTGTGGGAAAACCAAACTGTTTTGCCTCTTCCCAGCATCAGGATGGTTTGTGCGTCACCTCAGGGAGGGGAAGCAGAGTGAAGCATCCTTAGTGCTCATCTTGGGAGCAGGCAATTTGCAAACCAGCAACCTGTGGGTCACTAAATTTTGGAATCAAGAACGGTAAAACATCCTTTTCATCTTTTGGAATCAAGAACAGTAAAACAAAGACAGTGCACAGGCAGTGGACATGCACATATAATTATCATTGAGCAATGAATTATCATGGTTACACAACTACGTGAGGAATTACATGCTTAAATGGCTACCTGGGTACTTTATGCCCAAATAAAAAGCATCTATTCATCTTTAAAAGTGCATATATATATGTACTTAAAAAGAAATACCAAAGAATTATTGGACCCTCAGTGCAACTTGTGATGGAGGATTTTTATCCTTGCTGCAAAACACCTTGGCATGATTGTTTTCCCATTACTGTTTTGAGCACCAGCACAAGTTCTGGAAGGGTTTGATCTTTAAACTACACTTGTAGTTCCCTAAAATACACTGAAAGTTTATTTCACAGCCAGGTTTTCTTGAGCCTCAGAAGTGCAGAATGCACTGCAACTTGCTTTGGCTTTTCTCCCTAAATAGTCCTTTAACAAACACCTTGTTCTTCAGAGTCTGTGATGAAGATGAAATGTAGCAGTGGTGTTATTTCTGAGTTAGTTAATGAATTGAGTGTGCTCTGCTGCCTGCTGCAACCCACCTCTGAGATTTACAGTTCATCCTTTTGCTTAATTTCTGTGTTCTGGAAGTCTTAAAACTGTCAGAAAAGATGTTTCACCCCTTTTCACATGACAGTAATCCAGATCCTGGTTTCATTAAAGGGCAGAAAAGGGATGAAGGGGGAGATGCCACTTGCATTCCTTTTCCTCAAATCCCATAGGAGGAAATAAGGGTGAGGAAAAGTGTGTAAAGTATATATCCACAGGAAGAAAAAAATCAAAAGATTAGTCATCTGTGCACCTAATTAAATTAGGTTTCATTGAAATTAGCATAAATGATATGAATTAATGAATATATTCTGTGATAGATGCTCAGCTCCCAGTCTTTACAAGAAGCATTTTAGGGAAAACAATTTTGGGGGCAAATGTTTCCATGGTCTATGTGTTTGTACCCCAGAGAAGATCAAGGGGCTGAAGATTTCTGCTCTGGCATCTGGATGTGTCCCAGCTCTTCTCCTTCCCTACTAGGTGACTTTGGGCAAGTCACCTCTCCTTTCATTGTCTCCACCTTCCTATTTGCAGAATGAGGATTATTTTGCTAATTTCCAGATTTTTGAAGTCTCCTCAGGAGTATTTAGGATTTAGGAGGTGTTATTGGAACAAGTAACATGTGATTTGTGTGCCACTTCATTCCCCAGTATGAGCTTAAGCCACATTTATGTGATATACTGGTTTGTGCTGGATCTCTGCACAGGAGTGAATCTTAGCCCAGATCAATACAATCATTCCCCAGTCCTGTGGGTTTTATGACTTCTACAGATCCTTCCACAACAAAAGCCTTTATGCCTCTGCTGGTGTTGTTAAACTGGGAAATTGGAGTAATTCTGCTTTTCTGCTGGTTGCCACTGCTTCTGTAACTTGGTAATTAAATGACAGCCCTGATAATATCAATATTATATCCTGTCTGTGCAAAAAGGTATGTGTGAATTTTAAGGAAATGCAAAACATGCAGCCCTTCACCTGTTGGCATCCTGCTGACTTCAATGAGATTACAGAGCGTTTTCAGAAATGCACAGGACGTGGCATTTTTTTCAAGTTACAATCTTGATTTTCCATAAAATGCATCAATAGTGCTCATTTGCAAATTTTTGTCATAGTGGGGAATTGAATTTGTTGGGGGGGAGGGAAAGAAATCACTTTTGGCTGAAAAAAAATATCGACTTACTGCTAAAAAACGTTAAATTGAATTTTTCTGTCAGAAATCTTAATTTTTTTCAATAAAAGGGAGGATTTTTCAACAGAACAGGGGGAAAATCATTCATTTGTGGAAATTCCCTGCTGTGGCTGCCTGCAGGTTAAGGAGAGTCTGAAACCCTTCCCTGCATGAATCTGCTTGTGTGTGAAACAGCTCCTTCACACCTCACCTGGGCTGACCCAAAGCTCTCCTTGATAGGTCCTGAGTGTTTGTGTAAGGAAGCTGTTGGAAAAGTTGGGTTACAGATGCTCCCTTTCCCTTCTCTCACCCTCCATGTCCCCTTCTTCCCTGTCTTTTTTTTTTTTCCTTTCCTCCCTTTTTCTCCCCATTCCCCATCAGGAGGGGCCACCTCTGAAGGGCCAGGAGGTCACAGCGTGTCACCAGCAGAGACTGGTGGGGACAACAACTTCAACAGTGAGTGGTTTCCAATGAATCCAACACCTGACACAGGATGCCTTGGGTGGTGGGATCCATGGGTGCTGTTTCCAGGCTTTCCTTCTGCATGTTTTCTCCTCTAATCCTTTTCTCACCCCATCTTAAGGGATGCTGAGCCAGAAACTTGGGTGGGAAAAGAATAGTTTCATACATTGCTTCATGATTTTGTTGTTTCTCATTTTGAACTGGGTCAACTTTTAAAACCCATCCCAAATGTGTGTTTTAGGCAACTGGATAGATGCAATTTATAGTGGTGTGTTTTTCAAGGCTGCTTTGTGTTCTGCCATCCTGGTTGATGCTCACTTGATGCCTCTAAAACACTACACTGGTGGTTTCACCTTCTGCTTTTCTCTGACATGGTGTTGCTGAGGTTAAAAAGAGATGTCCTGGCCTCTTCTCATCACTGAAGGCCTTGTGGAACTTTAGGTTAAACCAGCATTTGGTCCTGGACAAAGCTCCCCATGGGTTTGGAGCCTGACACTCACTTTTTCTCACTCCCTGTTCAGGCACAAGCTGAGTGACAACATGGAGAATCCCTTGGGTTTATTTTTCAGTTCCAGTTACAAAAGGCACTTAACTTCCATAATATTTGGTCTGCTGTCTCAGTCTAGGAGTTAGATAGCTAGTGAGACATTTGTTAAAGAATAAATGTGTTTATGTTTTGGGTTCACTGGTAATTTGGTGTTGTATTTTCCCTCTTGTATTAAGTAACAGACACTAAGTGAAACCTGTTGCAGTATATTATTGTGACTCCTGAGCTGCGGATTGGTGAGGGGGATTAGAAGAAGCTTTGAATCACTCTGTGATCAGCTGAACTGACCCAATTTTAGCTGTTTTCCTTTCCTTCCCATCCCATTTTGGTGAGTGGCAAGAAGGAGCAGTGTACCTCCATCTAGATGGGTTGGTGACCAGTGTCTTTAACACTCTGAAGACCAAACTGTGGTAGAATTGTGCTCATTTACAACCAGAACAAACTCAATCTTCCTTCCCAAGGCAAAATATCTAATGAGACCACAAGAATGTCTTAGTGCACGCTGTGAAGAAGTCCCTCTAAAGCACTGGTGTTTTCTCCTTTAATATATTTTGGCATACACGTGGGTATAAAAGCCCCCGTAGTTAAATGTCATTGGAAAATATAATTAAAAATCAATTAAGAGACCATTTGGTAAATAAGAGATTGTAAAAATGGAATTTACAATAATAACAAGATCAAGCATTTGGCATTTACATGTCTTTTTACCTAGTCATGGGTCCCTTGTTGGCTGAGCTTGAGTGACAAGGCACTCTCTTATCTCCAGGATGTAAATTCCAATATTCTTGTTATTCCTGAGACAAATAAATACTTTCATAAAGACTTCCTACACTACCAGCTAACACCAACTGATTAAAGTCAGGCAGTTGGTTTCTTTGTTCTACACCAAAAATATCCATTAATTTGAAGGGGCAGGGGGATTGGAACTAGATGATTTTTAAGGTCCCTTCCAACCCAAACTATTCTGTAACTGTATCTGAGACTTTAAATGGCTGAATTCAGGTGTTTTTTTGATATGATCACTGAGATTTTGCACTGGGGTTATGCTCAGTTAATGCAGATTAAATACTGATCTATCCATGCAATTCTGAGCCCAGAGAGACATTTTAAAATGTTTTAATTTCCTCTATAAAACCTAAATATCTTTAGAAGCAGGCATGAAGGAGTTATTTGGTCTATAGCACCACATGATGCTGAATGCAATAGCTGTGAGGTGGAGATGTGTGAGCTGTGCTTGAACCTAGGAAATACAGAACTCCCCATGATATAGAATCATAGAATAGTTTTGGTTAGAAGCGACCTTAAAGATCATCATATATCTAGTGGAAGGTGCCCCTGCCTATGACAGAGGGGTTGGAACTTGATGATCTTGAAGGTTCCTTCCAACCCAAACCATTCTATGATACATTTTGGCTTCCACAGACATATACCAGAGAGATATCTGTCAGTGTCTCCATTAAATCCACTGGGGTATGTATATGGATAATTTAAGCCTGTATTGTCTGAATTTGTAGCCATATTTACATGGACTCATTTTAAAATCATAGAATCATTGAATATGTTGAGTTGGACCTTCAAAGCCAATAGTCCAGCCCCCTGCAGGGAGCAGGGACTTTCTGCACTAGATCAGGTCTTAGAATCATAGAATGATTTGGTTGGAAGGGACCTTCAAGATCATCTAGTTCCAACCCCCCTGCCACAGGCAGGGACACCTCCCACTACACCAGGTTGCTCAGACCCTCAGCAAGCCTTGGATGTCTCCAGGGATGGGAGATGGTAAGTCAAAAACTGTCTTGTTGTGGGATCAAGCATCCCAGATTTATATCCAAACATGAATTCTTTAAATATAAAGTTTTGTTAATACCCATTAGTCTGCTTTCCCTTTCCTTTCCCTTCTTCAAGACATTTGAAGACCAAATTGAATCTAAACCCTCTTCAAAATCTGACTTTGCAGCCCTTCAGGATGTGGGATGACTTGAGAAGTGGGTTTCCCCTATTTATGATCAATCAGATGCTTTGCATGTGCTGCCCCAACAGTTTAAGGTCCAGGAATCAACCCATTTCTTTTACCATTGCCTTCTGCTCAGTTTCTTAAGGTCATCATGAAAATCTCACTACAATAATCTGTGTTTTTCCTATTTTTTACATCCATGGATGTGCTTTCTTTTACCATTGCCTTCTGCTCAGTTTCTTAAGGTCATCATGAAAATCTCACTACAATAATCTGTGTTTTTCCTATTTTTTACATCCAGGGATGTGCTCTCAGTAGCATAATGATGCATGGTTAATGAGGGTGGGTAATTTCATCTTTTAGAGGATTTCTTAATTCTTTTGAGGGGGCTACCTTCTTCAATGTCTGTAGGTCACTGCCTGTGACATCCCTGTGCCACCCCAAGTGGGAAACATCCTGCTGTGCTGCCCTCACTACATTTCTCTTCTCTGAACCACACTGTGTGTGCTCAGACTTGGATGGAAGATAGGTTTTTTTTTATTTTTTTTAATGTTTGCATATGAACATCTGCTTCAAAATCCCAAGCCAAGAAAGACAAGAAGCAAATTAAACTATTTGTTCTTCTTCCTCTCCTTTTAATACCAGAGACGTATCTTACATGCTGTTTAAGCTCCCACTTTTGATCAGGAGATATTAAAAATGGATCTAAACAACTTACATCTTGCTCATATTCCTTTGTGAAAATGGGATAAGAGGGAGCTGGAGAGGAAAAAAAAAAGCAATTGCTAAGTAGCAATTTATGGCAGGAACCTGTGCTGTGAATCTTCTGCTCTGTCCTCACCACAGAAGGGTGGTCACAGTCCTCTAGCAAGCCCCACTATGGAGCAAGTGGCTGGCGTGACATTGTGACACTGGAAATGAACCTCTGTCCGCATGGAAACAGCACAAGAACAATTCCCATTGCTCTTTGATTTGTGCTTGAGACCTGGAAACAGGAGAACTTTGAGGATGATTCACATTCCTTCATCCCCCTTGGGCTTTCTTGATGTCCCAGACCAGTATCCAACGCTGTGGATGCCTCTAGTGCAGGTTCTCACTCTGTTTCCTCCAGAGCATCCCCTAATTTTAGAAAATATATTTAATAAAAACCAAACAAAGCCTTGCATGCTTCCTGAGCACGTTTTGAACAAGACGTTGTTAACTCCAGGAGGAAAAAAAACAATAAATTATGGTACTAATTGGATTCAATCAGTGAAAAATTAAAAGATGGGAGAATTAAAACGAGGCTTAATTTTTTTTTTAACAAGAAATTGCTCCTTCTGCACAAAGCCAATCTCATTCTTTGATGAGATCACAGATTCTGTCGCTAGCTCAGCCAGAGGAGCTGTGCAAATATTTTTGTAGCATGTTTGATTCCATTCTGAAGGATATTCTGATTAAAAATTTAGCAGTATCCAATTATGAATAAAAGGCATTAAAAAGCTGAATGCCAGGCTAAGTGAGGGATGTGAAAAAGCAGCTGTCAGTATGGAATAATCATAAATATATTTTGATGGTCTCCTGGTATTAGACTCCTGTCAATATTTACATTAACGATCTTGAAGTAAATATAATAAATCACAGAGGATAAATTTTGTGAATGACAGGACTGGCAGAGCAGTGAGGAGGATTGGTGAGGACACAGCTTTCCTACAGAGTCATCTCAGCCACCTGACAAATTATTCTAATATTTCTACAGGAAGGATGAAATTTATCTCTGTGTTATCTGCAAGGGGTTCTGCTTCTTTTTGGAGGCAGCCTGGGCTCTGAGAGCTGGAAGGTCTGTTTGTGAGGGAAGTGATGAGAGTTAGGATGTGCCAAATGAGGAGATCCAAGGCAACAGTAGGTATGACATTGGGTCAGGTGATTTTCTGGTCCTCAGGTTCACAGGCACAGCCTCACATGTGTCCATATGGCTCAAATCCAGCATCCTCTCAAACAAAGAGCCTGCAGCACTATGAAGACAGGCTGAAGGAGTTGGGGTTGTTCAGCTTGGTGAAGAGAAGGCTCAGAGTAGCTTATCAATACCTGAAAGGGGCTACAGAAAGGCAGGGGTAGGACTTTTTAGTAAGATATGTGATGGAAGGACTAGAAATAATAGATGTAAATTGGAAGGGGGTAGATATGAGAATGAAATTGTTTACAGTGAGGGTAGTGAAACACTGGAAAAAGCTGCCCCGAGAGATTGTGGATGCTCCCTCAGTCCCTGGAGGTGTTTAAGGCCAGGCTGGATGTGGCACTGAGCAGCCTGATCTAGTGGGAGATGTCCCTGCCTATGAAACTTGATGATCTTTAAGGTCCCTGCCAACCCGAACTATTCTGATTCTATGATCCCACCTTCCTGCTGGGATTAATTCCTGGGCTCTGCTGACCCCTATATGGCAGCTGGTCAAGGTTTGAAGAAATGGTGTTTCATGCTGGCCCAGCAGTGTGGTGGCAGTGGGGGATTCTGGGCAGTCATGTGCTGCTTTTGGCCCCATCCCCTGCCCAATTTACTGCTCTGGTTAGAAGCAATGAGGCAGAGCAGTCAGTGTGAGGGCTGATGAGAGCAGGGCTGGGCACACCTGCTGCCTCCTCATTGCCAAGCTCCTCATCTGCTGCAGCAGAGGAGGGTTTCTAAAGGAAAGATGCAAGCAAGAGATTAGGAAAAAGTTCTTCCTCATCAGGGTGGTGAAACTCTGGAAGAAGTTGTCCAGAGAGGTTGTGGAGGTGCCATCCCTGGAGACATCCCTGGAGGCTTGCTGAGGCTCTGAGCAACCTTATCTAGTGCAGGATGTCCCTGCTCACTTCAGGGGGTTGGACTAGGTGGCCTTTGAAAGTCCCTTCCAACCCTACAATTCTAAGAACAAATTCTGATGATGAGGGATCTCTTGGAGGCAAGAGGGCAACATGAGAGAAGATACAGATGCTTTGAGACCCCAGAACTGCAGCAGGGAATCCAGCACGATTTCCAGAACAACAAAAAGGACAACTCATTTCCCTGTAGTTCAGTGTTTTGGTTCTAAGAGAGAGGCAGTTTTGGACAGAGGAAAGGTCTTGATTTATTTAGTGGGATTTACATTGGGCTTTGTAGCCCTGCTCATCCGCCTGCCACAAATGATTCTCCTTCCTTGCAGCTTTAGCACACTAAGGGATGGAGACTGCCATTCCCAGGGGACACAAATAACTAGGACTCTTTTTATACTTCTCAAACTCCATGGATAATTTAAGAGCTGCTCTTCCTCCTGCTCTCAGGTTGGCCATTGATTGCCAATGCTAAAACTCCTGGAACATACATTTTACAGTGGTTTGGAGAAGATCTCTCCAAAGGGGATCCCTTTGAAGGGTTGTGAGGCTTAGTGGGCAGCTGTGTAAATGGCTTTGCTTTATGGACTTTGCACTGTTGGCTGTAAAAACCCAACTCACTACCCACAGTCTTAATTAGAGTGCACTGTACTATTAAGGGGAATGTGGGAGCTTTGTCCATGCCAGTCAGAAATCACCTGCTGTAAATCTCATCTACAACATTGTTTTGGGGGGAAGGTCTCTGTTTGGATGTCCACTTCCAAGAGAGTAAATCGACAAAAAGAGAAATTTCAGGTCTCACAGCTCGTGCCTTTGCAGATTAGAACAGATCGGTGAGTCCTTGAGCTCCCACAGGAGTTCAATAGTGAGTTTTACAGCAATTCCTCAAGCCATTCCCTTGGCTGTGGAGCAGTTGGTCAGGAATGAGCCTCACATCTCCTACAGCACAAACAAAAGTGAAGAATAAAGGAAGTTCACATCTTCTGTTGACTGAGATGCTTATTTTTGATTCCTGAGTCCCATCACTGCAGTTCCAAGCCATTTCAGCAGTCCAGCCCTCCTCTTTTGTAGTTCTTGGTGGGCACCTATACTCAATTCTTTGTGAATTTTCCACTTTCTGTTTAGGATTTGGCTCTATGTGTGTGACAAGATCAGTTGTTCCTTGTCTCTACTTCTACCGTGGAAGCCAAAACCAAAATGTTCCTGAATCCTGAGGACTTAAGTAGCTAAACACAGTGAAGAAACATTTACCAATGAGCATTCTGGCATCCATCTTCTCTTTGTATGTGCTCTGCAGGTTAATAGTTATCATAAATAGTGAACCCAGAAGCCAACCCACCAGATAGTTTAATCCTTGCAACCCTCACATCCCACCCTTGCCTTTTGGCTTCTGATTGTGGTGGCTCCTGTCAAGGTCTCCTTCCTCTAATTGGTGGCCATTAAGTTGTCATCTAGTTGTCATTACAGGGAAAATCAGCACCCTTTGAGTCACACAAACTCATCCACACCTTTTCCAGGCTTGTTAAGCTCACTCCTCCTCCAGTTCTCATGAGGTGCTGTGCAGACATCCCAGGGACATGGGGAGAAGAACCTCCTTCAGAGCAGGAAAGCCCCCTGAGGCTAGACAGACAGGAGGACCTGCTTAGCTTGTGAGCTCCAGGGAGTCTGCAGAGGCTGCAGTTCCACCTTGGCTCGTCATATTGGAAGATTTATTTTGAGATCTCATCAGCAATTCACTGTGGGCTGCTCTCTACCGAGCAAAATTCATCCATCAATCTACTTCTGTGGCCACATTCCAACTTCCACCGAGGTGACAGTTCAGTTGTACTAATGATCAGCCTCACATACACATCCCCTCACCCCCCCTTCACTTCCCCCAGCTCTGATTCTTCTTCTCTTATGATGATTTAATTGATTGAGCAGACTGGCTTCTAGTCAAAAAGCTCTTCTCAGCTCAAACTCTCACTTCCAAAAAATCACCCTTCGACATCTCTATAATTAGACTTAGTTGCCAAACCCTGTATCCAGGTGATTACTGGTATAGGAGAGGGATGTATCTTCAACTGATCAAATCAGGGGGTTAAGAAAAATGCCCTTTATCCATGTTTCACAGTTTGCTTCTATTTTCCACTTTGGTGGCTAAAGAAAGCAGTGCAAGGAAGATCCATGTAGTTTTTGGAGAGCTGAGTGGGACTTTTATTCCTATGGCAAGAGGGTTGGAACTTGATGATCCTTAAGGTCCCTTCCAACCCAAACTGTTCTATGATTCTATATCCCTCAATATAGGGGAAGCTCAATATCTTTCATTACTGTTGCTTTTATAATGGAAAGGGACTCAAAGGTTTAACAGCTGAATTATATTCTGAAGCCTGCTTTGTGAAAGAGGGGAGATTCAGATTAGTTTTTAGGAATTAATTCTCTGCCCAGAGAAGCTGTGGCTGCCCCATCCCTGGAGGAGCTCTAGGCCAGGTTGAATGGGGCTGGTGGGAGGTGTCTCAGCTCAGGGAACCAGATGATCTTTGAGATCCCTCCCAATACAAATCAAGTTATGATTATATAATACAAATATGTGCAGTTCTGTGGGTTCCTCAGACCAACTCAGACCAACTACTCTTGTTCCCTCATCAACAGCACTCTTATCTTCTTCTTTATTCCACATAGTGGTCATTTCATAATACAAACTGAAAACAAATGACACAGTTTGAGGGTTCTATTCCATTTTTTTACATTTGATTAATATTTATGTGGAGACTCCACAAACAGATCTTTGGAACCGATATCCTTGATATTAGGACTGATATCCTTGAGTTTGACCCATCTTCTGCATTGTGTTAACATGAAGGCAGGGGGTTGGTACTAGATGATATTTAAGGTCCCTTCCAACCCAAACCATTCTATGATTCTGTGGATCTGTTGGAAAACTCTCACAGGTAGATCAAACTTCAGCTGGTGAAATGGGGCATAAGAAGTTAAGTTCCTCTCAGGTTTTGCATTTCCTTGGTCCAAGAGTAATATTCAGAAGGTGGTAATTTACATCTAGAATGGCTCAGAATTATGTCCTAGCACCTGTAAAAACTGGCTCTTCCCCTTACTTACACCTCGTGTCTCTGAGAGAGAGTGAGAACTTGCCACCGATTTCAACAAAAGATGGTGATTTATACACGGGCCATGATTGTCCCAACATGATGATGATGATATGTATGAATTGAATCTCTTTTTTTTTCTCCATTTTTGTTATAAAGGAGACACCAAAGCAAAAATCAGATTTTGCTGAAATTATGGCTGGATCAATCTCCTCCTTAAGAGTAACGATTCCACTCCCTGACCTTGCAGGGCAGCAGCTATGAAATTTGGTGTCGTGGCCCAAACATTTTTGCTCTGAGAGTCCTGGCTGGTGTGTGACAGTCTATTGACTGAAGAGCTGTCGATGTGCAAATGAGATTGTAACCACAGAAGGTCTTGATTGTTTTGGTCTTTTATTCAATACTGTCCTCTGACACAAGCAACTTCTTGGCTTTTTTTTTTTTTTCAAGATAACCCAGACGTTTCTTTTCTGACAAATGATGCTGTAGCTGATGGTATAGATGTACAGAATCATAGAATGATTTGGGTTGGAAGGGACCTTGAAGATCATCAAGTTCCAACACCCCTGCCATGGGCAGGGACACCTCCCACTACACTAGGCTGCTCAGTGCCTTGTCAGGCCTGGCCTTAAACACCTCCAGGGATTGAGGGGGCATCCACAACCTCTCTGGGCAACCTGTTCCAGTGTCTCACCACCCTCACTGTAAAGAATTTCTTTCTTATATCTAGCCTGAATCCCCCCTCTTCCAATTTGCATCCATTATTTCTAGTCCTCCCATCAGATATCTTATTAAAAAGTCCTACCCCTGCCTTTCTGTAGCCCCTTTCCGGTATTGAGAAGATACTATGAGGTCCCCCTTGAGCCTTCTCTTCACCAGGCTGAACAACTCCAACTCCTTCACCCTGTCCTCATAAGGCAGTTGCTCCAGCCCTCTCATCATCTTCGTGGCCTCCTCTGGACCCCCTCCAGCAGCTCAATGTCCTTCTTATGTTGAGGGCTCCAGAACTGGACACAGTAACTCCAGGTGGGGCTTCACCAGAGCCCAGTAAAGGGCCACAATCCCCTCTCTTGACCTGCTGGTCACACTCCTCTTGATGCAACCCAGGATTTTGTTGGCCTTCTTGGCTGCAAGTGCACACTGGCTTATGTTGAGTTTGTCATCTTCTGACACCCCGAAGCTGCACTCAAGCCACTCTTCACCCAGCCTTTATTTGTCCTTGGGATTGCTCCCACCCAGGTGCAGGACCTTGCACTTGGCCTTGTTGATCTTCATGAGGTTGGCATGGGCCCACCTCTCAAGGTCCCTCTGGATGCCATCCCTTCCTTCAGGTGTATCAGCTGCACCACACAGCTTGGTGTCATCTGCAAACTTGCTGAGGGTGCCCTCAATCTCACTGTCCATATCTCCTACAAAGATGTTAAACAGCCCTGGTCCCAGTACTGATATGAACAGGCTCTTTTCTGCAGTTTTCCTCTCTCTTTAGGAGATTCATCTGCAATAGGACTATTGAATTTAGTGGCTCTGTGCTGTTCTCCAATCACCTCAATGAGCCTTGCTGTCTCTTTGGTTTTTTGGGAATTCTGCTGTGGGTGGGATGGAGGAAACCTCATCCTTTTGGTGTTCTGGTAGGGCACTGCTCCTTAGCTGGTGGAGAAGAGAAAGATGACATTAGTCCCTGACTTTCATTTCATTTAAATGAGCAAAATTGCTTTACTTCCCTCGTAGGTACAACAATTGTTACCAATATATTTTGCTATTCATTCTCTAAAATAATGAACAGAAACTGTTTTTGCACTCTTAACCTTTGCTGTTGGGTGGAAAGAAAAAAAAGAAGCTGCAACAGTGATTGCTCTGAGAATGTCCATATCTCCCCCATCACACTCTCTGCCACTTCTTATGCTGAGGGAGACAATGAGTCTGTGCTGTGTCACACTCGTGCTTGCCACAGCAAAAAATGACTAGTTAATGCCTTTTTTTACTTCCTTTTGTGCTTTTCTAAAAGAGTTCCATTTATCACCTAAATAAAATCCACCCAGCGTTCCTCACGTGCTCTGATTTTTCAGTTAAATATTGTTTGTATTTGAATATAAATATTGTCCCCCCAAAATGGAGCATTAATATTTTGCCTGCTGCTGGAGAGCTGTTCTGTATCTTGTTAAAATTTAAACAGCCATTATGTACATGAAAGCTTTTTTTTTTGTGGTTGTTGTTGTTGTAGTTTGCAAGGTGGTATAACAATAATTACCAGAGTGCATCAATCATTTCTCATTGCCTCGTTTATATCACGGGGGGATAAGTAGCTCCAATTAAAACCCCATTTTGCATAAATAGATATGGTTTGTATCAAGCCCCAGTCTGTTCCCACTCCTGAAATTCTGGCCACAAGAAACCTTTCTCATCATTTGGGGTGTGTGGTGTGTGCTGCTTATCTTTTTGTGCTTAAAAAGACATAACTCCACGGGCAGGGATGCCTTTCTGCAGGTTTGGCAGGGAACAAATAGCTGTTACTGTAATTATCTATCAATTTTTACTGTTCCCAGTATTTTAGCCAAAAAGCTAACCAGTCTAATCACATGTTTATTACTGACACATTAGAGATAGAGTGAGCAGGAAATGTTTATTATGAAACAGCAGCTATAGGACAAAAAAAATGTATTTGTTCTGTTTCACCTCTGCCACAGCTAAATCTGCTTCCATTGTGAACTATTGTTAAAAAACCAAATGAGGGGAAACTTGGTAAATTATCTTGGGCTAGACTGTGATTAGCTCTGCAGTGAAAAAAACAGATTAAAAATCTTACTTTCCTTAAAAAGTAAAATTAAAAATCTTACTTTTCCCTCTCTGAAAAGGCTGGTCCCCAGGCAGGAAGGAGAATGCTCTGACCTGTGGGACATCCCTCTGCATTTAAGCAGGAGCATCCACAGCATCCACCTTGTTTTTTCTCTTCCATCCTGTAGTGACACTTAACCCATCCTTCAGGTCTCATTTGTGTCCATACAAACCTGGGAACAGCTCTGTTTTGAGGTTTAGTTCAAACCCAGTTACAACCTGCATTCTGTGCTGCTGCTGAGAAGTTGCTTCTTTTTCTCTGGATTTCACTGCTTTTGGTTTCATTGCTACAAATAGAATCGTGGAATCATGAAATCACCTTGGTTTGAGGGGAACTTTGATCTCATCAAGAGCCCAACTCTGACAAGAACCAGCCCTAAAACATATCTCTAAGTTCTGTGTCTCCCTGGCTCTTAAATCTCTCCAGGAATGGTGCCTCAAGCCTTCCCTGGGCAGCCAGTTCTAGTGCTTGATAACCCTTCCAGTATCCAAATATTTCCTAATATCCATCCTAAACCATAAATTAGGGCCACTCATTCCCTTGCATTTTACATGGCATCCCTTTGGTCTCAGATGTTTCCTACTGAAGAGGAGGTCTCCAGGAAAGTGCTCAGGGGACACCACAGAGCACATTTGCTGCAAAATCTTTGTTTGCTTTTAAAGTTCCAAACATTCAGATTGCAAATGTTTCAAAGTTCTCTGTGCCACCACAGTTATCTTTTTGCATCCTCCCTGGATGCAAAATGAATTTGGAGCTTGATGAGCAGAGAATTGCAAGAATTCACAATGTTTCTAGCCAAAGAGACATCAGTAGCTTGGGTCACGCTATGCCTTTTCTCTAAAGTCCTTTTGTCACCTCTAGTGCAATACTTCTGGGGTCAGCAATGGGGATGCTGAGGAGAACAGTCATATTGTGGGTGTTGGTTGTAGGACAGCAGGTGGCAATGGCTTGTCCTGCCCCTGTGAACACCTCTGTTGGTGAGCTGTTGAAAGAAAAACAGGGAAAAAATGCTAGACTTGTGCACAAAAATGTCCTGAAGTGCTCACCACAGATACTGAATAGTTAAATGTCCTACAGAAAGGTTGGGATAGGAATTTTTAATAGTGTCCAGGATGGCAGGACTAGGAGTAATGCATGCAAGTTGGAAGAGGGGGGATTAAGGATGGATAGAAGAAAGAAGTTCTTCCCTGTGAGGGTGGTGAGACCCTGGAAAAGGGTTGTGGATGTCCCCTCAATCCCTGGAGGTGTTTAAGGCCAGGCTGGATGAGGCATTGAGCAACCTGGTGTAGTGGGAGGTGTCCCTGCCCATGGCAGTGGTGTTGGAACTAGATGATCTTGAAGGTCCCTTCCATCCCAAACTATTCTATGACTCTGGAACTGCTAGGCTCAGTGGATGGCTGCTAATGGACTTGAGTGTTCTCCCACACTACTGGTCTAATTTGAGCTTGATGGCATTACTTGTATGAATAAGTTCTTGGGTTTAGCTTCTCAGCTTTGTATCTGCCTATCTTTTGTAAAGGTACAGATATTATCACAGTGCAGATCTGTGAGTTATCACTGTATAAATATCATATAATGTCCCAATGAGATCATACAGTTAAAGAATTTACTTCCACCTCCATAGTCTGTCACTGCAATGTAGGATTTAAAGCAAAAGGGAAAAGAATGCCAACAGAAACTGATAAACTTTGAGCAAGGAAAGTCAGGCTGGATGAGGCATTGAGCAACCTGGTGTGGTGGGAGGTGTCCCTGCCCATTTGATGTTTTTCTGATAAATAAGTGTTTTGGAGCTGTCCTAAATGAGGACAGATTAGGAACTCAAAGCAAAACTATTTGGCTCAGTTTTAGAAAGAATTTTCCAACTGCTGTCCTGCTTTTTTTTTTCTTACCATCAGCATCTACCAGCTTTGTTCTCCTGTGGTTGTTGCTGCGACTAAACCCCCTTATTTGTGTAGTAACTTAATCACCACATTCCATCTCTCCCAAGTGCTGGAAGAGTAGATAATGTCTGTGTTTTTATTTGTAAGGTCAAGAGCAGCAATTGAGAGCCTGGGGACGAGGGGCACAGCGAGCTGACAGCGCTCGGTCCCGCTCCTGTTTTCTTCCAGTGGCACAACAGAAAATCGATGGTGTCAGGAACATTGGGATAATTCTACTGTTAGGATCGATAGCTGCTGATTAAACTCCTTGTGTCTGTTGGCTAAATTTGCTGCATCATAATTAGAATTATTAATTAAAAATAGGAAATCAATTGACACGAATTAAGCCCAAAAAGAAATTTGCTTCATTTCTTTGACACCCTCTCCAGAGACCTCGATAGCTGTGACAACAGGGACGTGACCGAGTGGCATCTGTCAGGTTTTTTAATGTCACACAGGATTTTAAAAATTGACTTACAAAACCTTCCTAATGCAGCTCTGAGGAGTATTAGATGCTGCAGAGAGGCAGTTATGTGTTTTATTGCAGTTAGTTGTTAAACTGTGCTGTCCCAAGAGGAAAGAGACAGAGTCCTCAGTGTCCCCATGAGGTAGAGTCTGGGGACTGAAAGCCTTGGGGAGCAAGATGTGGCCCATCCCTTTCTCACATTGTTTTCTGTTTTCAGTTAACAAGGATAAACAAATTGATCATTCCTGTGGTGGTTGTAATGGGCTGCTCATCACTGCCTACTTCCTATAATGTGCTGGTGACCTTCATTATTTTCAGGGACAAATTAAGTGGGACACTGGAGCAGGGAGGGACAGCAGGAATGTATGTTTTATTTCCTTCCAGCTGTTTATTTTTCTTTCTGTTATTTCTGAATTTTGAGTGATTTTTATTTCCTTTCTTTTAACTTCTGTCCCTTTTTGTTCTCTCCTTCCACATGGTTTCACTTTCTGCTCTTAGTGGTGTTCTTTTCTGAACCTTTTCCAAGTGTTGCACAATGGCTTTTCATTAGCCCACTGTGAATTGTAATGGATGTTATTTGTGTAAGCCCTGGCACCTTTATTAGTATATTTTTAATCTTATTTTTTTCTCAGGAATACCTTTCCCTATGCTGGAGTGCAGGAGAAGTAGTTGATAACCTGGGAAATCCATCTCAGTAAAAATAATGCCTCCAATCTTCCCAAAATGCAAGATCAAAACCTAATAAAAATCTTAACTGCTCCACTATGTCTAACTCCAAATATTTAAGGGGGTTTGTGGGGGGGGGGGG